>CM076579.1:54426532-54785408 GCA_034641835.2 Pinus albicaulis | reverse complement strand
GTAGAACCTGAAGATGGAGGCTCGGGAGCAGACTGAGCAGGGGGCTTGGGGTACTGGCGAGACCGAGTTTGAAGGTGAAGGTTGACGGAAGGGGACGGATCGGAGTGCATCATGAGGATCTGGTAGTCAGAGGAACCAAAAATGGACGAGGGTGTGGCTGCATGGCTGTCAGGGGGTTGGGTAGCCACGAATCCCTGTTGAGGGAAAGGATCAGTGAACACAGCTGGCTGGGTAGTGGCCACATTAGGAGGAGCGTGAGGGGAGGCGGGTTGTCCGCGCAATGTGGCTTGAGACTCCCACATCTGTCGCATCTGGGGTAAGAGAGGACAATCGTGAGTGTAGGATCAGAACACCGCAACACGAATGTGGCTTGGTTTCCAGGCGGCGGTTCATCCTGCCCTGGCTAATGCTCCGAGGCTGGTTGCTAGTGTTAGGTCCATACTGCATCTGTCCCTGCTACCGAGGGCAGATGGGTTCTGCTGCCTCTCCGCCTCTTTGAGAAGAAGGGGATTAGTCACACCCTGCTGTGCAAATACTTGCCTTGAAGGGGGCTGTAGATGTTGTTTCTGGGGTTGAGGAGGCAAGGGAGGTGGAAGCGCATATGCTGGAGGAGTTGGCACACCAGGCTGCGGATAAGGGTAATGGTTAGGTTGGGCAACATTGAGGTAAGCAGGAGGTTGGGCAAAAGGAGGAGGCATGCCGTATCCTGGATACATGCTACCGGGAGGGGGAAGAGTGCTAGAGGTGCTGGCCCCTCCCCGAGGGAGACCATAGCCCATAGGAGGTTGAGCAGATGGGTGGGAAAGAGATCCAACAATACCGTCGGGGTGAATGAGGTGATGCCCTTCAGGCGCAGCGCCACCGGCCTCGGGGATGTCGGGAGAATCGTATAAACATAACCCAGATTGAGCGCAAATCGTGTCATATTTGTGCTATTTGGAGGGCGAAGCCCGCATCGAGGAAAGTGAGAGGCGAAGATCGGACCGATGGGAGACGGAGGGTGCGAAGGAACCAGCCCATGTAAACCCGATCTTCAAAGGGAGGGGCTCGACATAAGCTCCGTCTTCGTCGCCATTCCTGAACATGGGCAGAAAGGCGTGTGGAAGAGGATTGCTTAAATGAAGTCAAGAGCTCCGTACCAGTGTCGTATCGGAGAGGGAGCCGGAAGTACGACAAGAAGGCTTGGGCAAGAGTCTCGAACGTGGTATGGGAGGAAGTGGCCTGTTCGACATACCATTTAGAAGCTTCGCCGGTAAGCGTGCGTTGGAACAAACGAAGACGGATGGAGTCATCGGTAATGGAATTTGAGGAACACCACATGTGGAAAGACCGAACGTGATTGGTTGGATCTTCTCCATTAAGGCCCTCGAACTTAGGGATATCAGAGGGCAGCTTGGTGGGCATAGTGGGCCAGGTAGCATTGTGGTGAATGGGATCATTAATCAACTGATGGAAATCGGGGAGGCTGAGGCCTGCGATATACGGCAGCACGGGGGTGGCCGGGGTAGTGGTTGTGATGGTTCCGCTAGAAGTAGGGCCGGCATGGGGGCCGGGAGAACCGCTAGCATTAGGCCCTGGACCAGACATGGTGAAGGGGCAGGAGAACCGGGAGGGGAAGGAGGACCCGAGGAATCAGGGGAGGAGTCGGAGTGCGGACTCGAAGGTGGACTGGCTCGACGACGGCGGTGCGGAGCAGGTCGATCAACCGGAAACTGAGGGTGAAGGCCAAGAAGTCTCCGGGAAAGGCGCCTTGGGGGCGCAATGATGACAGGAAGAAGGAAATCGACAGGGGCAACAAGGGGACAGAATCAATTACGGTCAAGGGCAGAAAAGGTGCAGTGACAATTGATTTTAGAGTCTTTTCCGGGCGGTGTTAACCAGGCGCTTCTTCACTTAGGGTCAGTGTGTGGCGTGCGTTAATTTTAATTTTTAAACCCTTTCCGTTGTTGAGAGCAAGAAAAATTGTGCTGCGCAGCTGAAAATAAACCTACAGAGAACAGAATAAAATGCTAAAATAACAGAGAAATAACAGCTACGTATGCATCTATCTAACCCAAGAAGGTGGGTCTCTCACAACTATGCTGAAAAGAAAGGGAAAAATTATGGAAACACACACAAAGGAAGCTCAACAGATCTAGGGTCAAAGGGGACAGAGATCTGGAGGATAAAGCTGCAGACAAGGGGTGCAGATCACAGCCAAGAGACAGAGGCAAGGTGGCCGGAAAAGGGAAATCAACAAAAAACCGGGGGGCAAGGCAGAGGCCTTCAGAGGAGGTCCAAACAAAACGACAAGAGGTGATTTGAAAGGAAAAGAGGCTGATTTCAATGGATCTGAAAGTGAGGTAACAGATCTGGAAAAGAGGGGGCTGAAGCTCTGAAACCGACGGCTGAAACAGCTAAAACTCTTCCACAAAAAGTGGAGGGTACTAAAGCCCTAAGGGGCTAGGTTCCCACTTAGATGAGTAAAAACAGATCAGATCTTGGTCAAGGCGGGCTGAGACAGAGGATGGAAGACTGCGCAGGCCGGCACATAACTTAAAAATTGCAAAAAATGCTGAAAAAGGGCAGAGTCGCAGCTGCACTGATTCAGCTGAGGTCGCAGAAACAGGCCGGTGCGTCCAAAGCTCTGCTCAGCCAAAAGGCACCCTCTGCCCGGCGTTTCTTTCGCGTGCATTTTCCGGAAAGTTTCCGTCCCGCCAAGTGGCTGGTGTCGCTTACCTGCGCAATAGGGCCAGAAACACACAGAAGTTAGAAATTTTAAGTTTTTAGGGTTTTATGTGAGAAAATGACATGAAAAGAGAAAAACTAAGCAGCTGAAAAGAAGCCCTAGGGCCTGAAGTAGCTGGATATGCAGGAATATGAAAAACGACAGCGGTCGTAATTTAAAACCCGTGTGGAGTCGCCATTTGTTAGTATGGATTCTTCGTCGAAGTGTACGAAAAAGAACCACTTTAGCTACGCATAAATAATAGCCCTAACAACAATAGAGGCTGCAAAACATCTTCAGATCTGCAATTAGTAGTTAAAATGCTGCAACAAACAGATCTATAAATGGAAAGACATTAAGCAGAAAAGTAAAGAGTTTGCTCCATGCATCCAACAGACAAGACAAGAACACGATTTTTGAATGAATTTATATATTATAGGGCACCTGGGAGGAAACAAGAAGGTGTATCCAGATCTCCTCAATGGGATGGGTTCTTTGTAGTCCTCAGCACTTCAGATCTAAGCTTTCTCTCTCTTGTAGATGTATAAAACCCAATGTAGAAGGTAGAGCTCAATGGGAGCAACAATGGCAGAAAATGAGACCGAGTGTATAGATCCAGAGTGATCTAGTATGCAACAAAAGGTGAAGAATGAAGGGGAAAACCTTCCTATTTATAACAAAATATTGGGTCATTCTAGATCTTGGTGCATGATTAAAATAATGTTAACCAAATCTAGATCCACCTCTATGGAATATTTTATTATTATTTGTTGGAGGGAAAGGGTGTTTTGACTTGGGTCAAATCCCTTGATTAGTGAAGAATAAATAAATAAATGATTTATTTATCGTTTTAAGGAAGTGGTTGGGATATAATCAAATAAATAATGATTTATTTAATTAATGGTGGTTGATTTGGTCATATTTAACAAGGAATATTATTTAAATAATTATTCCTAGAACATAATAAGATAACTATGGGTTTATCTCATTAATTTCTTTGTTTTTTGGGTTAAACATGACTGGGAATAATAATTAAATTATGGTTTAATTAATTATTCCTTTTGGGGTTTCCTAATTAACATAGTGAAAGCAGTTTTACTTGGGGTAAAACTGGTCTTACATGGTGTACTTGGGTCCATCTAATGATGAAGAGTTAGATGACCAAAAATGGTGTAACATCAATCTAGTGACAATCACATCGGCAGAGACCGAAATCACAAAACACAAGGCAAGTGTTTGTATTTGTGATGCGATGCGATGCGATGATATGAGTTCGCATTGTAATCAACTTTCATTTGAGTGCTTTATTATAATGTTCTGAAGGTTGTAACATGGGTACAAAAGAGTTTCATTAGAGCGATCTATTTCCAAATATTTTCCAAAGGTGTTAACGCTATTCCTAAGGTCCAATTAAGCAAACCAAGGTAATTAGAGTGGGGCCCGCAAGGAAAGTGGTTTTTGAGAAACCATACCACTGGCTTCGTACAGCTTTTGGGCCATGAGAGGTTTATTCCATTTGGAATGAGATCATATCATATTACGACACATCACAATACTAAAACCGCCTATTTTGCATAATTTTTTAGAATTAAAGGTCAGGGGTCGAAGTAACGTGATAGCCATCCAATGTGATGCAGCGAAGATCCAACGGTGATCACATGGGAAAAGTACATAGACGTTTGGAAATGTTAAACAACAGGTATATTGTGAATGTGATATCCGTCACATCAAGATCGGTGAAGATCTAACGGTGGTCGCATCACACGAAAGGCGGAGTCTTAATGTTAAGGCCTAAAGCATAAGTGTTGAAGATCGACGGCGGAGATCTTATCGAAGATAGAAGATCGATGGTGGAGATATTGTCGCATCAGCGCAGCAGAAGAGTAAGGGAACGAACCACTGAACCTTGTGATTGGGATGGTACGATCCAATCGCAACCGTTAGATCACAGTTATTTGTAACCATTGGATTGAGCACTGAGTTGGTCGATAGCTGGTGGGACCCTTCGCTCATCGCATCGGCAGAAATTAGCGGCCAAAAGCACATCAGAAAACAAGGTTACGATTGCGATAGAGATAGTGCGATGGAATGTCAACCATCAGATTTGGAAAGTTAAATGAGGCGGAGTGCCTCCGTAGTGTGGGCTCCATGTAAAAGAAAAGCTTCCGCAAATGAATCTTCATCATTGGGTCTTAAAACAAAGTTTGATATATTAACATAGGCTTTCATATATGTTGGCACTGAGGTGTTTAGACCAAAGTTGAAGGATGAATAAAGGTGAGCCGGTAAGTATGTATGAGCCAATATATATATCAATGCAGTGTGGGGCCATCGCATCAGCGTGGAGGTAGAGCAATGGAACAAGCCATTGAAGTTTGTGATTGTGACGGTTCGATTTAATCACCACTATCTGATTGGAGGGCATTGGACTCATCGCATCATAATCATCGCAAAGTGTGTCATAGTAATCGAAATTCATCGCAGGCAGTTCATCGCATCGAATTATTGCATCGGTCAAGAAATCTTCACATCAGAGTTATTTCATCACATTGGAGGATAGAAAGAGTTTGGAAAGTGGGCCTGAAAGGATAACTACTGTGTTAAAAAGGTCTATTATTATATCGCCGAGAGAGGGTTTAAACTTTTCTTAAAGCGTAATTATATAACATTCCCTAAAGTTTTAATACTGTCTCTGAAAGGGTTATTTAACAAAGTTTTATCAAACAAAGTAGATTTTCGCTATGGTTGGAACCATGAAGGTTGAAGAAAGCCTCTGCATCGATAAAGCTGCCATATTTAGAACATAATTTGGGAAATGCATTCTACACACATAGAAATTAGGAGAGTATGCAGAACTGTTACACTATAGTAGCAGAAAAGACAAACATACAGTGAGCTGAGAATTGAAAGAGTTGAATGAGATATATCTATTGCAAATGTAAATGTAAATGTTTTAATTAATTTTACATTGCTTGTGATGAAAAGGAAAGTCTCTGTGGGCAAAGAAATACCCCACTGTAATATTGAAATGTATACATATTGTTATATTTTTCTGAATGTGCTAGGCAAGAAAACGAGAAGGTGGAAGGCAAAGAGTCATACCTATTCACTTCAAATTCCCTGAGGAATACAAGCATTCATAAGGTAATCTCTATAAATGATGTCACATAGATATGCATAAAGAGGTTAGAGAATGGAGAAATGAGGTAGAGAGGGTAAGAAGAAGGAGAAGCAAATAGAGAAGCTGTGAAGGTTTAGAGATGACATAAGGCAGATATGAAGGCTGGTGAACAGTAGTGAAGAAGGAAAAGAACAAAGCTCATATCCAGGTAAATCAACATGTGTTTTTTTTTTAAAGAGTGAGGAAGTGGGTGCTTCCATATCAATTTTTAGCTTGATAGATGTCATTTGTAGCTGGCTGAGGTAGGAGCCTCCTATAGGTTGTAGCCTGCAGAAAATAGATGGGAGTTGGAGCTTCCTTGCAAGTTGTATCTTGCAGAATTGAGGTTGTAGCCTCCTGTAGGTAGGAGCCTATAGAAAATCAGTGGTGAGAGGGATTTGGAGCTTGCCTTTGCATCACAACAATAATAAGATGTGGTTTTCTCCCTTATGGGTTTCCACTTATATCTATTTTCCATATGCATGATGATTATGTGTTGATACTCTGTATTTATTCTGCTTAATACCTGCTGCTCACTTATTAATATTGTTGTTCCATTGTATATTAAGTTGATCAAAAAATGAGGATTTAATGAGTATAAAAGAAAGTTTAATAAGAACATGACCACATTAAACTGATTCACCCCCCCCCCTCTTAGTTTAACCAAGGGTTCAATAATTGGTATCAGAGTCAGTTCCTTATGTATCAGTTTAACAACTGGAAGGAGATCCTAGGTCCCCAGTATGGCTAGTCTAGAAGGATTCTCAACAAATAAAGCCCCTTTGTTCACTGGTACAAATTATGCCTTCTGGAAAATAAGAATGAGGATGTACATTATGTCTCTAGGAATAGAAGTTTGGGCTGTTGTGGAATTGGGATATGCCCAAAGGAGTCTGAATCAGAGAAAGATGCTAAACTATATTTTGTAGCTAATGCAAAAGCCATGAATGCTCTCTTAAGTGAACTGTGTGAGGCAAAATTTATCAAATTAATGCACAAAAAGACTTCCAAATACATATGGGATACATTAGAAAGAATCCATGAGGGAGACAAAAAGGTGAAGATAGCCAAACTACAAGTCTATAGAGCTCAATTTCAAAATATAAAAATGAATGATGATGAATACATTGCCAACTTCTTCTTAAGGGTTGTAGAAATAGTGAATAACATGAAAGCTCCAGGAGAAACCATAAAATAATGTGTAATTGTTCAAAATATTCTAAGATCTTTACCATCCAGCTTTAACCCCAAGGTTTCTGCCATAGAATAAACAGCTGATTCGGAAACTCTAACCATGAGCCAATTACTTGGAAACCTAACAACCTAAGGGATGAGACTGCCACAGAGGAAGTCAAATGTGAGGGAGGCAGCATTTAAGATAGAAAAGAATAATCAAGAAAAAGAAGATATATGCTCTTGCTCTGAGGAAGAAGAGGCCAAATTTTTCAGAAAATTGGATAGAGGCTCAGAAAAATATAAAGGTAAACTTCTATTTAAATGCTTTAACTATGGAAGAGTTGGGCACTATGCTTCTAAGTGTCCTCATAAGAAAACAAATAATCACACTCAAGAAAAAGAGCAAACCAAAACAAATAACTGGTAGAAAGGGAAGAGATTCAATAGAAAATCATTTTATGCTCATCAAGACAGCAGTGCATCTGAAAGCTCAAATGAGTCCTCCAATGAAGAGGGAACCTCTGAATTTGTATTGATGGCCAAGGAAGAGCTTGAAGGATTCCTTCTATAAGATGAGGAAGAAGGTGAAGTTGATCTTGAGGGGGAGCTAAGAAGTGCCCTGGAGGAAATAGACAGACTTAAACTAAAGTGTAGAAAATAGAAAGACATTCTCCTCAAATATGTAAGAGAAGAACAAAATTCAGAATACCTCATTCAGTTGAAACTAGAGCTTGAGGAAGCCAGGAAGGTAGAAGACACTCTACTTAAGAAAATTGAGGATAAAATTCAGAAGCAAGAGAAATTGGAAGAAGAAGTAGTTTGATTAAGAAGGAAATTAGAAAACTCCCAAAGGAAATTGTTAATGAACTCTTCTCAAATGAAAAGCTCTGAACAGTTGAATAAAATTCTAAATGCTCAAAGATCTCCCTTGATAAACATTGGGATAGGCTATGAAGGAGAAAAAAGTAAGTCCAAGGAAGAAGATTATAGAAATATCATTTTTGTAAGAGCTGTTAAGGACAATGAAGCAGCCCAGAAGGTTCCTACAGAAGTAGAAGCCTGCAATGAAGTAAACAAAAACAAGAAGGAACCTCAAATGACAAAGAACGAAATAAATAAATAGTCAACTAAAAAAGGCTCATATACTCCTGAATATATAAAATTTGGAAGCTATCAAAGGAGATTCTTCCCCCCTATGAAAATGGTCACTTGTTATGCCTGCCACAAACTGGGACATATTGCTACATACTATCATAAAAAGAGAATCGATTCCAACCAGCAAAGGATGCAAAAAGTGAAAAGACTACCTGAAGCAAACAAATGGAGAAGACAACCCTTCATCAGGTACACTAAATTTTTTTATGGGTATTGTTTTTACTGTAAAAAGTTTGGCCATAAAGCCAAAGAGTGCAGAACGAATGGAAAAGGACTGATGTATGGAAACTCAAGGAGACAGATGAACAATGGAGAATTCACTCGTGTACATAATTCATTTAGAAACATAATGAAATGCTTTGACTGCCATCAAATCAGGCCCAAGTGTCACAAATGTCCTCTCAGAGAATGTGGTCCTGTTGAAGGCTTGAAAATCACTGCTTCAAACATTGGGGGATAACCACCCGGTCAGGACCTTAAGACAACTCCTTTTCTGTTTGGGATGGTGGTTCCGACTGGATTTATAGGACTAGTTTCCTAATAATTTGAATGGGTTAGTAATGGAATGATTTGAATGGGGGAAAATGGGACTAAATGACTGAAATAAAAATACTAACTAATCTAATTTAAATACTGATAAAGAAATTCTAAAACTAACCCAGGTATCATATGTAAATACAACTTTAAATTGTTTCAATTGAACAATAACCATAAAAATGTATTACAGCTTAATTGAAATGTGCAACAACAAATAAGGATAACTCTGTTTAAGAAATTAAACAGAGTTATATTAGCATATTGTATTCATCATTGTATATCGCTTGCATATACTCTGAGAGATAAATATTTCCAATATACTCAGAAATGATATATATAAAGAAATATTGTGAAATGAAGTACATATAAATGATAGCAAATTTAAAAGAGAATATCTTATAACAAAAGAAACTAACAGTGAATAGATAGAAATACCATATCCATCTTGAGACTTTCAAATGCAATCTGATACTCTAATCCAGCAATTCTGATGTAAAATCAACTTCAAGGTACATAAATGCAATTCTTAAAGATAAATCTGCCAGAATCACCAAATGTGATGCTTTATAAAAAAATATAGGAGTAAATGGAGTACAGAAATGTAATCTCCAAGTCAAAAATATTACAAATTAATGACCCCTTTCTAAATGCATGAAAGGGGTTTAAATAGGTACCTAACAAAAAATAACTAAAACTATTCCTTCAATCTATCTTAATTAAAATAATCTGAAACAGAAATGCGAGCTTGATGAAACCGACTCATTGATCATCAGTTGAGGTGGATGCGCGAAGGTGGCAGATATTGAGCATATCTTGGACTTCTGTTGGCCGACTCATTTTTGAATGTAACTGCCCAGTGTATGTAGCATCAGAGAATTTAGGAATGATACAATGAATAGCATTCAAAAGGAATTTGATGCCCATCTGTTGGCTGTGTGGATTGATCAGATAAGTCCACATAATATCCCATGAAATTCCTTGAAGTTTGCTAATCTATTGATTTTTATTTATTATCTCTTCCTTCCACTTGGAATCAGCTTCTTTTACTTTAGGTAACTCACCTGGGGTACAATCTGAGATCAAATTGGTAGCATACAAGCTGTCATTAATCAATTTTGTTGTATTACTAATTAAACCTTTAGCCCTTGATGTGGCTCTTTCTGATTTCATTAACTGTTGTTCCCATTCCATAAATAAAATTTCCTTGTGTCTCTCTTCAATTCTAAGAAGATTAGCTTTTCTTCCCTGCTCTATATCCTGCCATGAAAGAAACTCAGAAATTTTATCATCATGATCATCAATTTCTTGCCTAAGCCTTGACTGATTTATCTATCAAAGATGATGTTATCTCGCACAAAGGCTCAATTTCTGTCAACTTTAGACAAAATTCATTTAACTGTTGAGATAGTAGTTTGTTTATTTCAAGATCTTCAGTTATGAATTGAGATAACTTAGGATAATCCTTGAACTCGTCCAATGCTGATTGGAACATTTTTTCCTGTTCAATGTTTGAATTTCTCTCACTTTGTATAATATTTTGTAGCTTTTCTACCTTTTTATTTAACTGTTGTTGTTTGTCCAAGGCTTGTTCATCAATCTTCTTATTTTCAAGACTGAGCTACTCTTCTAGTTGTTTAGTTCTGAGTTCTGCATCCTGTACTCTCTGTTCCAACTGAATAATATTTTGTTGATCTCTTGCAACCTGTTCTTCAAAAATAGAAATTTTCATATCCTTTTGTTTTACCAGCTATGAAACTTCGGAAGCTTTATCTATAGTGGCAACACTATAGGCACTGACATACTGAGACAATTTGGTGAGATCCTCATATGGATCCACCTCAGCATTTTTATAAACAATATTTAGAAATTCCCCCTGTGATGCTAAAAGTGCATCTTGATCTATTCTCCTCCTTTTCCTTTGTTTTCTTACCACAGCCCTATGTTTGGGACTGTAGAATATATCTAAAGGAAGGATTTCTTCTATATTTAGCATAATTTCTCTAGTGGAGTTTTCAGGAATGATTTCTACATCCTGATCTTTGGGATTATCAACTTGAGGAGTGTTTTGTAGTCCTATCTACTGGGCAAATTGTTGATATTGACTTAGCAAATGAGGAGAAACAACTAGTTCAGTATCTACTTGTCCTCCAAGTTGAGAACCTGCATTAATGTTTGTATCATTCTTGGGTTCATGTTCAGTGTTTTTACTTTATGTGCTTCCTTTCTCAATATGTACATGGGCATCAGTACCCGTGTTCCCTTTTTCCATTTAAACTAAATGCTTCTGTGTATCTTTTTGAGCAGCTGTTTCTGTTTTGACAGTGTCAACTTTGCTGTTGTCATCCTTTTTTCTGAGAACAGGATCAGGTCCTGTTACTTCTTTATGAGAAGTACTTCCTGCTTGTTTTGATGTTTTCTCCTATGTGGGAGCTCTCAACTGATTAGGAGGAACTTTAAGTAACCTCTGACTTCTAAACAACAAAAAAAATTTCATGTCCTCAGCCTACAACTTAGACTTGGCTAAATTAAAAACTTGGGATATATCATCCACGGAAACAAATAAATCATCAAAAATGTCAGGTTCATGTTCAAACCGAGCAATCGAAACAGAAGTAGTAAAATCATACGCCACTTTCCTTGGGTCGTATTGCCTTCTAGGAATTGTTGAAAACTTAAGATCAGAAATATTACCAACTTATTTCTCAGCATGAGAGAAACTATTAAGAGTATAGTCACCACATTTAAAAGGGAAGGTAGGCCACATAAGCTTTTTATTGCTTTTCAAAATTCTAAACATTCATTCAACTATTAGTTGATAAGAAATCTCCTAAGCTAACAACTTATCTGGAACGTATAAGGAAAGGATATGTGGCTTGAAAATACTCCCAAAAATTCTGATATAAGTGAATTTTTCTTCCCCGAACCAATCTTCGATAGAGGACAAATCAATCTTGGCTTTATTGGAAAGTCTAGGAGGGAAATGACCAAAAATGGTTTGGTAAATTGGAATTAGAAAACCATGGCAGACTCTGTAAACATGATGTTTGAAATGTTCTTTCCATAAGAAATTGTGATACACATGAATAGGGATAGGTTCTTTTGGAGTCCATTTCCAACCTAGCATGGGGAACTCAGAATTGAAATAGAGGGTGTCTAAAATATAAGCACAAAAATGTAAAGGGGTGGAATTCCTTGAATTCTTGTCTTTTCTGTACTCTAGAATTCGATTGGCTATCTTATCCGACAAAATGACAGCCCAATCCATAATTTTAGAAGTAACAGTAGAATTAATTAACGTGACCATTTGAATAGAAAACCTAGTAGAGTTATCGTTTCCGAACAACCTACACATCATCCCTGGGGCATAAAAATATGGGGGTGAGAGAGACTTCACAGAGTACATACCTGATGCCTCCTGCTTATGCTTCTCAGGGTTATTCCTCCATTCTTTGATTGGCTCTGCCTAGTTTGGATGTTCTGTAGCATATTCCTTAAGGAAGTCTTTGTTGTGAATCTTTTGCGGGTTAGGAAGATGGTACATTGCTTTAATATCTTCTACCCTGAATGACCCAAACACTGATCCAAAAGCAGAAACAAAAGTCCTGTTTTGAATGGTCACATTGTCAATGACCCATATGATAACATCATAGTAGTGAAAAATGTTTGCTCAGGCAGCTAGTTGGTGTAAAAATGAATTTTCCAATGCACTGAGTTGATTTTCAGAGTCAGAGTCTGAATCTTCTTCATCGGGAATAGTTGCTTTAGGCACAATAACCCTAGGTTTCTCTTTTTCAATCAAATTGTATACATTCTCCCATGTCATCTTTCCCATTCCTTGAGAGGAGGTGTCTCTGACTAGCTTGAACCTCGTCGGTTTCTCCTTGGGCGACATGGTTAATACAAGAGCTTTTGCAACAAGAGCGGTTTTAGATTTTCTGCTTCTCTTTGACATTTCAATGTCGAGAAAATTCTCTCTGGTTCTGCGAATGAAAGGATTCGAATTTTTGTTCTACAATTCAAATGAATGCCTTCGGCTGAAATAAAACATAATAATGAGAATAACTATCAAAAGATCTGTTTATTTAATTACCATCTAATCTCCCCGTATTTGCAACATAAATGCCCTTCAAGGGGTCACATTCACGTATTGAAAACAAAATAACTCGTGATCTTTTGTCTGATTTTCAATTAATGGTGTCATACAATTGAAGATCGGCGCATCATTGGAATAAATGTTAAAATTCACTTTTGATTCTTTACGATGCAGTGAATAAATATAAATACGAAATAAAAATCACATTGGAAGTCTTCAATAGCATGCAAGATAATACAACATAATTCATGCCGATTTTCCGATTGTGATAATTGCATCGCAATTTATTTGAAACGAAATGTGAAAATGCTTTTTACCAATTCCCAATCACATCGGAGATTTAAAATGAAGTGGACTGTTTTAATACTATCTCTGAAAATGCGATTGCAATTTGAGCGCAATTGCATCAGAATTTACAACGAAAGGAATGTAATGTTTAACCTTCTTCCAAAATGTGATTCCGATAAATCGCATCGCATCGGTCATAGATAGAAAAATGCAATGCTTAATACCAACCCGAAATGCGATTGAGATTGAGCGCAATCTCATCGGAACTTTTCAAAGCAAAAACGACTTTTTAAAAGGACATCTCCGATTTTCCGATTGCGATTATTGTTTGTCTTAACATATTTTTAAGTATAAAGTCTTTCTAATATGTTCAAAAATATTAAAAGGTATTCTAACTCATCAGATTGGAATGTTTTTTAAAGTTTGTACACTTTGTGAATAAAATGTGATATGCATCTTTTTATCCATGGATCTTTTATTTCTATTTAGGGAAAAAGATATATAAAAAGGGGACCTATTTTTAAATATGATTTATTCTAAAATTTAAAAATGGGGAGGTTTGTTGTACAGTACAACAGGTCCATCCTCTTAGGAAAGGTACCAAACAAAAGGATGCATGTAGTGGAAAAAGAAGTTGAATAAGTGTGACTTGGCTCTAATAGCTCAAGATCAGAAAAACCAATGGTATTTTGACAGTGGATTCTCAAAGCACATGACTGGAAATCGAAGCAAGTTTGTAACCTTTGATGAAAATAAATCTGGGAATGTAACATTCGGCAATGATAAAGCAAGGAAAATCAAAGGAAAAGGCTCAGTTAGTCTGGATAATGGAAGAGGAAAGGCCCAAGATGTACTATTTGTGGATTGGCTAAAAGAAAATCTGCTAAGTGTCAATCAAATGTGTGATAAAGGCTATGAAGTCATTTTTAGAGCCCAAGATTGTGAATTAAGATCAAGCACCGCCGGAAAGTCCTTGATCAAAGGTGTTCAAACAGAAAGTAATGTCTATATAGTGAAAGAAGAGGATGAAGCATGTCACCTAAGAAAACTTGATGAATCATGGTTATGGCATAGAATATTGGGACACCTAAACTTTGACCACATCATAAGTCTGAGCAAGAAGAATGCAGTCAGAGATATGCCACTCATAAAGAAGCCTTCAAATACCATATGTAAATCCTACCAACTAGGCAAGCAGGCCCGCACATCTTTCAAGACCAAAGAGAAACTATCTACAAGTAGACCTCTTCAGCTTGTTCACATGGACCTATGTCGACCTTCAAGAACTAAAGCACCAAGTGGAGAATCTTATTTCATGCTGATAATAGATGATTTTTCCAGAATGATGTGGGTAGCATTTCTCAAATATAAATCTGAAGCACTTGAGAAATTCAAGATATTCAAGGCATTGGCAGAAAATAAAATAGGATGCAAGCTAAAGTGCATCAGATCAGACAGAGGAGGTGAATTCACTGACTATGATTTTGCAGACCTATGCAATGAGCATGGGATAAAACAACAGTTTACAATTGCAGGTACACCTCAATAGAATGGAGTGGCAGAGAGACAGAATAGGTCAGTACAACAAATTGCTAGAGTAATAATGCAAGAAAGTAACATTCCCCAAACCTTCTGGGCAGAAGCAGTACGCAAAGCTGTTCACATTCTTAACAAAGCTCATTTAAGACCAAACTGTAACAAGACTCCTTACGAATTATGGCATGGTAAACCAACATCAATCAAGAACTTTAGAGTCTTTGGAAGCAAGTGTTTCACAAAAAATAATGACGAAAAGCTGGGGAAGTTTGATGCAAGAGCTGATGAAGGAATAATTTTAGGATATGCATCCAAGAGTAATGGTTACAGGTGCAACAACAAAACAATACACAAAATTGTGGAAAGCATTGATGTAAGATCTGATGAAGATCTACCAAACAGAACAAGAAGCACAAGATGCAGCAATCCTCCGGATGATCATGAAGAAGAGAACCAAGATAATGATGAACTGGGCAAGACAACAGAAGATACTGAATTAAACTCAGAAGGTCCCTCAAGACACACTCAAAAGAATCATCCAGAAGATCAAATCATTGGGTACAAGAGTGTGGGAGTCTAGACAAGAAGACAACTTGCTAAACAAACAGAAGAAGTATACCTAGCCATGCTATCTCAAATACAGCCAAAGAAGTTCGAAGAAGCCAGCAAAAACAAAAATTTGGTAAATGCTATGAATGAAGAACTGGAACAAATTGAGAATAACAATACCTGGGAATTAATTCGAAGACCCACTGGGAAAAATGTCATTGGCACAAAATGGATATTCAAGAATAAGATGAATGAACAAGGGTAGGTAATCAGAAATAAATCCAGACTTGGATGCAAGGGATATTCACAAATTGAAGTTCTTGATTATGATGAAACCTTTGCCCCTATAGCCAGAATGGAAGCAATCATAATGTTTTTGGCCTTTGCATGTTATCATGATTTCAAGGTATATCAAATGGATGTGAAGTCTGCCTTCCTGAATGGAGATCTAGAGGAAGAAGTCTACATGGAACAACCTGAAGGATTCTCCTTAGCAGATAAACAATACTATCTGTGCAAATTAAAGAAAGCCTTATATGGGCTGAAACAAGCTCCTCATGCATGGTATTCAAGGCTGGACAAATACTTACAAAAACAAGTTTTTAAGAAAGGAAGAGTAGACAACAATTTGTACATAAAGACTAATGAAAATGAACTCCTAATTGTCCTAGTATATGTATATGAAATTATGTTTGGTAGAAATAAATAGAAGTTAACAAAAGAATTTGATGAAGAAATGAAATCGAAATTTGAGATGTCTATGATTAGAGAGCTCACCTTCTATTTAGGACTTCAAATTCAATAAAAGAACACAGGAACATTCATCTCACAAGAAAAATACTTAAGAGAAATGTTGAAAAGGTTTCAAATGGAAGATTGCAAACCTGTGTCAACTCCCATGATCACTAGATGCAAACCATGTGCTAATGATGGATCAACAGATGTACATCAAAAACTTTACAGATCCATGATAGGAAGTATGCTATACCTAACAGCTTCTAGACCAGACATTATGTTGCCAGTAGGACTCGTGGCAAGATATCAAGCAGCACCAAAACAAAATCATTCAATAGAAATCAAGAGAATATTTAGATATCTACAAGGTACTTCACATTATGGCCTATGGTATCCAAAAGGAAGAAACTTCACATTGACAGCATACACAGATGCAGCTTGGGCCAGCTGTGTGGATGACATGAAAAGCACAAGTGGAGGTGCATTCTATTTGGGAAAAAGTCTGGTGGCATGGCTAAGCAAGAAGCAAACTTCTATCTCTCTATCTACAGTAGAAGCAGAATACATAGTAGCAGCAGCATGTTGCACACAAGTAATGTGGATGAAACAAACTCTCCAAGACATGAAGGTAAGAATTGATGAACCTATTTCTATCAAATGTGAAAATACAAGTGCAATAAGTATATCAAAAAATCCTGTACTTCATTAAAAAACGAAGCACATCCCAATAAAGTACCACTTCCTCAGAGAACAAGTAGCACATAAATTGGTGAAGTTGGAATACGTACCAACAAAGGAAAAAATAGCAGACATATTCACAAAACCTCTTGCTAAAGAAACATTTGAATATCTAAGAGACAAACTAGGGGTAGTGTCTGAAGATGTTACTCTCTGATAAGAGAAAAAAAGGGGGGGGGGGGGATACATACAAGAAACAGGATCAGAATAGAAATCCAGTGATAGTCAAGATCAGAAAACAAAGCATCATTCCACGGGGAGATCAGTCAACAAATAGTGTCACAAAAGAGCAAGAGAAAGTGAGCAGTGCATGGAACAGGTCCTCAAGATTAGAGTATTATGGAAAATATTTGAAACCCACACTAGGAAATGTTTAACCCTTTGCCATTGATGTCAAAGGGGGAGGAAAAGAAAGCAAAAGAAGAGTATTAAAGTATTTCCATCAATGCTAAAGGGGGAGAATTTTGGAAATATTTTCATTGATAGCAAAGGAGAAGAAAAGAGCAGCACCTGAACTATCACTAAGGCAAACGAACAACGAAGAAACAACAATAAGAAAAAGGAGACATACGAGGAAAAGAGGCAGCTCAGGCAGCAGATGAAGCAAAGGCAGTGAATTGAAGCAGAAGCAGCAGATGAAGAAGAGGCAGCGGAGTTGCAAGACACAGCAAAGGCCAGAGATTATACAGAAAAAGCTCAGGAGAGAAATTCACACTTTAATATAGAACAAGTACAAGAGGAACAACAGCAGCAAGGACCATAGATCTAGGCAGATCAATGGTGACAATCACATTGGTAGAGACTGAAATCACAAAACACAAGACAAGTGTTTGTATTTTCTATGCGATGTGATGTGATGATATGAGTTCGCATTGTAATCAACTTTGGTTTGAGTGCTTTATTATAATGTTCTAAAGGTTTTCACATGGGTACAAAAGAGTTTCATTAAAGTGATGTATTTCCAAATCTTTTCCAAAAGTGTTAACGCTATTCCTAAGGTCCAGTTAAACAAACAAAGGTAATTAGAGTGGGGCTCGCAAGGAAAGTGGTTGTTGGGAAACCATACCACTAGTTTCGCACAACTTTTGGGCCATGAGCGGTTTATTCCATTTGGAACACAATCGTATCATATTAAGACATGTCACAATACTAAAACCGCCTATTTCGCATAATTTTTTAGAATTAAAGGTCAGGGGTCGAAATAACGCGATAGACATCCGATGTGATGCGGCAAAGATCCAATGGTGATCGTATTGGAAAAGTGTATGGAAGTTTGGAAATGTTAAACAACAGGTATATTGTGAATGCGATATCCGTAGGATCAAGATCGGTGAATATCTAACGGTGGTCGCATCACGCAAAAGGCGAAGTCTTAATGTTAAGGCTTAAAGTGGAAGTGTTGAAGATCGACGGCGGAGATCTTATCAAAGATAGAAGATCGACGGTGGAGATCTCGTCGCATCGGCGATCTTTGATCGCATCGGCAGCAGTGGAAGAGTAAGGGAATGAACCATTGAACCTTGTGATTGTGATGGTGCAATCCAATCGCAACCGTTAGATCACGATTATTTGTAACCGTTGGATCAAGCATTGAGTTGGTCGATAGATGGTGGGACCCTTCGCTCATCGCATCGATAGAAATCAGTGGCCAAAGGAACATCAGACAACAGAAGGTTGCGATTGCGATAGCGATAGTGTGATGGAATTTCAACCGTCGGATTTGGAAAGTTAAATGAGGTGGAGTACCTCCGTAGTGTGGGATCCATGTAAAATAAAAGCTTCCGCAAATGAATTTTCGTCATTGTGCCTTAAAACAAAGTTTGATATATTAACATAGGGTTTAATATATGTTGGCACCGAGGTGTTTAGACCAAATTTGAAGGATGAATAAAGGTGAGAAGGTAAGTATGTATGAGCCAATATATATATCAATGCAGTGTGGGGTCATCGCATCGGCGTGGAGGCAGAGCAATGGAACAAGCCATTGAAGTTTGCGATTGCAACGGTGCGATTTAATCAAAAATGTCCAATCGGCAGTGATCGCATTAGATTCATCGCGTCGGAATCATCACAAAGTGTGTCATCACAATCGAAAGTCATCGCAGGTGGTTCATCGCATTGGATTATTGCATCGGTCAAGAAATATTCGCATCAGAGTTATTTCGTCGGATTGGCGGATAGAAAGAGTTTGGCAAGTGGGACCGAAAGGTTAACTACTGTGTTAAAAATGTCTATTATTATATCGCCGAGAGAGGGTTTAAACTTTGCTTAAAGTGTAATTATATAAAATTCCCTAAATTTTTAATACTATCTCCGAAAGGGTTATTTAACAAAGTTTTATCAAACAAAGTAGATTTTGGCTATGGTTGGAACCATGAAGGTTGAAGAAAGCCTCCACATTGATAAAGTTGCCAGATTTAGAACATAATTTGGGAAATGTATTCTACACGCATAAAAAGCAGGAGAGTATGCAGAACTGTTACACTATAGCATCAGAAAAGACAAACATACAGTGAGCTGAGAACTGAAAGAGTTGAATGAGATATATCTCTTGCAAATGTAAATCTAAATGTTTTAATTAATTTTACATTGCTTGTGATGCAAAGGCAAGTCTCCGTGGACAAAGAAATACCCCACTGTAATATTGAAATGTATACATATTGTTATATTTTTCCAAATGTGCTAGGCAAGAAAACGAGAAGGTGGAAGGCAAAGAGTCATACCTATTCACTTTGAATTCCCTGAGGAATACAAACAACCTTAAGGTAATCTCTATAAATGATGTCACATAGATATGCATAAAGAGGTTAGAGAATGGAGAAATGAGGTAGAGAGGGTAAGAAGAAGGAGGAGCAGATAGAGAATCTGTAAAGGTTTAGAGATGATATATGGCAGATATGAAGGCTGGTGGATAGCAGTGAAGAAGGAACATAATAGAGTTGATATCCAGGTAAATCAGCATGTGCTTTTTTTGAAAGAGTGAGGAAGTTGGTGCTTCCATATCAAGTTGTAGCTTGATAGATGTCAGTTGTAGTTGGCTGAGGTAGGAGCCTCCTATAGGTTGTAGCCTGCAGAAAATAGATGGGAGTTGGAGCTTCCTTGCAAGTTTTAGCTTGCAGAATTGAGGTTCTAACCTCCTATAGGTAGGAGCCTACTGAAAATCAGTGGTGAGAGGGAGTTGGAGCTTGCCTTTTCATCACAACAATAATAAGATGTGTTTTATCCCTTATGGGTTTCCACTTATATCTGTTGTCCATATGCATGATGATTATGTGTTGATACTCTGTATTTATTCTGCTTAATACCTACTGCTCACTTATTAAGATTCTTGTTCAATTGTATATTAAGTTGATCACAAAATGAGGATGTGAATGAGTATAAAAGAAATTTTAATAAGAACATGACTGCATTAAACTGATTCACCCCCCCCCCTCTCAGTTTAACCAAGGGTTCAACACGATATTGCGAGGGGCGTTGTTGGTTACTACCCCCTATCTAGGATCTCCATTTTGTTTGCTCCTTGGCTTATTTTTGCAGCATTTAGAGGATTATCATAATTATCCTCGTTGTATGGTTATTGATGAGCCTCAGAAGGTTACACTAGATTGACGAGTGCATCATGTTGTGGCAGTGGTCCATTTTGTGTAGGGAATGGGGGATGTTGATTCCCTTGTCCCTGGTTGGTATATGAGTGTTGGGGTGACTTTCACGATAGCCAAGTTGTGATACATTCTGAGTAGATTCATACGAGTATCCAGGGTACTGATTACTACTGTGTAGGTGACCTTGGGCCAAAGACCAGATCAACCCATGTGTAGTATTCGAGATACCTAGTAACTCCTTGAGTATCATGGGTACTACTGATGCCTAGGTGATCTTGGGCCAAAGACCTGATCAAACCATCTACAGTATCGACGCACATGGTAACTCCTTGAGTGTCGTGGGTACTATTGTTGCCTAGGTGATCTTGGGAAAAATATCCGATCAACCCATCTGTAGTAGCAACACGCATGGTAACTCCCTAAGTATCGTGGGTACTACTATTTCCTAGGTGATATTGGGTGAATGACTAGATGAAACTGTTTGGAGTATTCAACGTACCTGGAACCTCACTGAGTGGAAAGTTCAAAAAATCAAGAGAGTGAGGCAACCAGGCTTCCCTATCCTTGGTTTGTGAATAACTACTCGGGGGGAGTTCTTCTGTCAGCATTTCTAGCTACGTATTGGGTCCCCTCCACAGGAGGGTATGGTCTTCCCTATTGATGATGGTACGACTGCGCCCTGTTGGTCATGTTCTACAAAGGTGCATGAATACTTTGATGGTAACCTGGTTGCATGATGTTTTGGTTAGGATCATACATGTAACTGGGGTACAGACTATTGCTGCCTAGGTGATTTTGGGTTAGTGACCCAATCAATCTGTCTGCAGTGTTTGACGCACCTGGAAATTATTTATAAGTTTGTAGGCATGGGGCATTACACAGGATGTTATAAATGTATCCTGACTGTGTGTAAATATACTCGATCTATTGGGATTTACTGACGGAATCCTCTTCGGATGTAGGCTTTTGAGTGGCTACATATGTTGAAATCTTTACAATGAGAGTTTTCAGGAATAGGTCCAACAGGAGTAGATCGTCGAGTTTGGCTTTACACAAACTGCGACGTCGCCACAATTCATGGAGATGGTCTGAGATACGGATGGTTGGCGTCTGTCTAAAATGTGTCAATAATTCCATCCCATAATCATGGTGGATGAGTAACTGAAAATATATGAGGAATGCAGTAGTGAGGGCGCTAAAGGTTCCATGTGTAGCAGAAGGTTTCTCCACATACCATTTCATGGCTAATCTAGTTAGGGTGTGCTGAAATAGTCTTAGCCCAATTGTATCATGAATGATTTTTTTTTATGAACATGACAAGTGGAAAGTCATTATATGATTTATGCAGTATTTTGCTTGCTTCCCTTCAAATTTTTGAATTTCTAAAGAGAGATTTGTGGGCATGGGGTGCCATGTGGGGTTGTGTGCAATGGGGTCATTCGTTAACTTGGTTAGATTGAGTAAGTTCAACGATGCTAAGTATGGTAACTGTGTGTTGAGAACCATTCTAGACTGTGAAAACACATGGTTCTGGTTAGATATAGGGTTTGTCTGTGACGTACCCGGCTGTGTGTTTAGTTGACTCCCCGAATGGCTAGCGCTCCTCTGCCCCCTAGGGGTTGTGGGAGGAGTCATATGTGGTGACCCTATGGGGGTTTGCACTGGTGTGGTGTAGGGTGATCCTTGGTGGTTCCTAACTAAATATTCCCTGATAAAGGATGAACCGATAAGGGTGGAAGTGTTATGTCTTTGACGCCTAAATGGTGAAAGACCTAGAACTCCTCACACTAATGGGGGGAGTTCCAAAAGAGTTGTAGATCGATCAGCTCACGTTGGGTCCGTTATGGTGTTGACTAGGTATGGTTTTGGAAATATTCTTCAATTCTGTGAGAGGGGAGATATCGGAGCAAAAAAATTGGGACCACATACATAAAACATAGAGAAACAAAAGGTTAATTTCCCTTTAAATTAGTTCTATATGTGATCAATCAATGAAAAGGTTTTGGTTTTTTTTTGCGCATGATAATCAAAATCCTAAGGAACTAAATGTCCTACACTCTCAATTGTAACTCGGCCTTGTGAAGATATCTTCTGGTGGGTACTGGGGCTAATGTCCCAAAAGAACTGGTGACACCTTCCAAGAGCTGAAGAATTGACGAAGGTAATGGGTAGAGGATCTAGTGATGCCTGCACCGTCACCTATAGGGAAGGATGCCCTAAATTTGGCCACTAAGTACCATCGTCCCACGTGAGCATTCGAGTCTTGAGATTCTTTGTAAATGAGCTACCAGTACCGAGCATTATATGGGTTTGGTAGCCCTAAATAATACCGCATGCACTAGGCCTAATCTTAACTCCCTCTTAAACGAGTCTCTATGGTGCTCGGGTTTTCATTTCCGTGGGTGGATATATGGGTTTAAAATATCTCTATACAGTCAACTTCTATGTCTCAAGATGTAAAATGACCATGGAAGCTTATGGGATGCCTAACCCCATGGTCCTAACCTGAACTATTATTTTTCTTGTGGCCCTTGTGGAGAAATTTAATGAGTTCACTTTGGATAGTTTTAAGGTGGTTCTACTTTTCTTAAGGTGTGGCAGTGTGTGAGAAAAAAATGAAAAAACACACAGTTTTAAGATGTTTATATGCGGTGATCCTTTACACGTCCGCTATTAATCTGTGTTTTGATTGTTCCTTACGATAAGAAAACGATATTAGGATAGTGGGCCGCTTACAAATTTTCTTGATTAAACTAAATTACTGGTGAAAGGGAGATGGAAAATTATCAAAAGAGAGTGTTCATATGCATGCCCAGGGTCACCAAAAGGTGTAAGGGCAGCAGATATTACTTTCTTCTCTTAATATAATTAAGTCTTGGTCCCAATTCCTAGTGCAAAAAGTTTAACTAAAATTAATGATCTAACTAGGAAAAAATAAATGGAATCTAGCTAATCCTATGTGGATTAGGGCCACTTACTCCTACTAATTATCTATGTGTTTTTGGTTTCTATTTTTACAAAATGAGTTAATTTAGATTGCAAAGGTGGATTTTCGCCAGTCACTTTCCCCCTATTTAAACTATGTGATTTTTGTGAAGATAAAATTTAAAATTTAAAACGATGCAACTAGCAATACTAAAACGCAGCCAAAAGCATATTCTAAACAGTCATGGGACACCAAACAAAACGCTGGAAACTTTTCTATGGGCTTCCAGTCACTTTACAATTGCAAAATTGAAGAAAACCAATGAGAAATATGTTATTTGGTTTCTAAGTGGAAATGTATCACATAGGCACACAACTGTACGCATAGGTTAGAGCTAAACTCGTGCAGATCACCATGTCTGTCAAAATAAACTGTGCATGGTTTTCCTACAAGTAAAATTTCTGGAACTCCTAAACTGCAAATCTTCACTGTGGGTGAATGAGGAGAGAAGAGGAGAAATGGAGTTGTCCCAACAACACTCCAGAGGATAGAAAAGGCCCATGCAACAAGCACAACGACTTAACTAAAGGGTAAATCAAGAGTTGTCACCAATCTTGTAGTGGTGGTATTCGTGCACAATTGTACCAATCCACTGGTGCTTGGTGGGAATGGTTGCAGCCTACAAGCTATGGTCACAGGCAGAAAACATGGGTAACAAGTTAGTGAACACATGCTAATATATAAAATGTTGGACATTGGGTTCAATATTGCCCGTGTTTTTCGCGACATGGACTAACTGCCTCTCATGGATCCTAACTCTGGTGAATGTAGCAGAGACTAATGCTTGTGGGTTTTGGTCTAACGACAATCAGGATTCCAACTATTGGTATTATAGCAACAAGTCTCGAGTTTGAAACTTACTCGACTCACATTGGGGGGGAGATTGTTGGACATTGGGTTCAATGCTCCCAGTGTATTTCACGGCATGGACTAACCAACTCTCGTGGATCCTAACTTTGGTGATTGTAGCAGAGATTAATGCCTACGAGTTTTTTTCTAACGAAAATTGTGATTAAAACATAAAACATACTAAATTATGGAATGTAGTATGTTGCATATAAAGAAGAAACATAATTAAACTAAAACAAAAACAAAAGTTCACAATGAGTCAAACGAGTCAATAATGCAAACAATGGAATAAAATCCCCTCTTATTGATCGCTATTAGTAAGAAAGATAAAATGTTAAACACTTTCCAAAGAATCCTTAGAACTATGGAGTTCTAAGACTCAATGCAAGGAAGTTTTTTACCCTTAAGCTGATGTCACAAGGCCTCTCTCTTCTCCAAAGGGATTGAAGTTGTTGGGTGGACAAAAACCAAATCATCTAACTCTACTGCTACTCTGGATTACACACTATTGGTTTTTTCATGGGAAATTTAGCTAGCATAAGAATGTTTTCTCATTTTTTACTTCTCATGGTGGAAATTTATAGGCAAATTCAAATCCTTCTTCCATCTCTTGGTACACTTGTGGATGGTGACCCAAGAGAGAGGTTTGATTCCTTTGTGTGCCCACTTGACTCCTTTGCGTGCTCAATTAAGGTCTGAAGGTGGCTTAGGCGGCTGTCCTTGGGCATCCTCAAGTGGTGGATCATTCCCTGAAGTGTGTGAAGTTTTCCCGGATGGTGACTTCTACCACTCGCAGAACAACGCAATGTTTTGAGGTAAAGTCGAGTAGACTAGCGCGCCTATCGAAGGAAAATGCACACAAGGCACATTTTTCATGTGTCTTTGGTGCACAATTTGATTTTTTCATCTTGACCTTGGAGATTTTTTAAATTTTCAGATCCTCTAATGTTCCTCGGCCCTGTAAATCCTTCTGCTTGACATTTAATACTGTCATTTTTCTTGTATGATTTTGCAGTGCTAACAAGGGCCAATAGTTTTGGCGCTTCATCTCCTAGGGTTAGGTTTTTGGATGTTTAGGGTTTTCCATTGTTCCTCAATAATAAATAGGCCATCGAGCATCATTGTAACACATTTTATAGGCCTGTATTTGCCACATTTCTTCATAGAGATAAGCTACGAATGCCCTAGCTAGTTTATTTCCATTGTGTCTGTAAAAATATTTCAGCTCTTTGATATTAAAAAAATAAAGTGTTATTTCCATTGCATATTTTTATTTATGTTTATATGTGTATTTTGTTGTGTTCTTGCATAAATCCATATCATTTTATTTGTTTATGGTTTTCCAGAGTGAATTTGAGTATCTTAGTAGTTCGAGTGTTTTCTTTTAATTTTTAAAGGAACTTGTTTCACTTGAAGGTTAAAATAACTCATGCCTAGATATGGTACTATCAAGAGGGTAATATTTTGTTTTACCAGTTTAGAAACCCCTCTCTTTCTGTAAAAGAAACTCTATACTCCAAGGTTTATCTAGTTGTTGTGGCTCGGGTCTGCATGCAGTAATATTCCACGGGTTATCATAGGAAAAGGTTAAAACGTTCCTTTATTTCCTTTCTTCTTTAGTCATTTACTTTCTTTATCGTGTTGCTTGACCTTTCCATCTCTTTTTGCAATATAAATTTGGCTAAGGTCATGGTGTTTCCTTCTAGTCTAGAGTTGGAGTTCTGACCTCATATTCATCCTCATGATTTTGTTTCCTACGTTTTATTATATTTCCTTTCATGGTTACACTGTGATATAAATGAGAATGCAGTGTCATGGCTACAAGCTTGGCCTTTTACAACATTCATTCACAATATTAGCCTAAAGTTTTAGGTTAACACCAAGTAGGGTTATTAGTCATGTTTGTTCATATTTGTAATTGCAATAAGAAGTCAAGGGTTCAAACCACTTCAGCCCTATTTTTAATTAGCTTTCTACCTTGGCGAGGTTGTATGATTCCTGTAATTTAATGGAAAGGTTTTGTTGTGTATTATAATATACTTCTTACTACTATTACTTTCAATGATTTTCCTATTCGGTTTACCAATAAGGGCTTCTTCATAGATGATATTTCAATTATTGGTAGTTTCAAAGTCTAATATATTTTCTTTACAATGAGTTTTTGAGGAAAGTTCTTGTATGCATGAAGTCTTTCAAAATTTCTTCTTTCTTGTTACTCTACATGAATTATTTGTTATTATTTTTATTTCTTTACATATTTCTGAGACACACAAGTAACTACTTTATTTATAGGATATATTTGGAAAGAGGAGATGCAAGCTTCCTACATTTCTTGTTTATTGTCTTAGATTTAATGGGATTATTGCATAATACCCCCTTTACTATTTATATTTCAGTTACTCGATAGGTTAACAGGCCTAGTAGCCTCGACCCTACTTCATACCCATGTGGTGACCTTACTTATAACCCAGGGTTCTGGACTACCTTTCAATAGGTTTTTTAGCTTGCAAAGGATAAGTGGTTCCCTATTTTTCCTTCCTCACATTTGATACCTTAAGGAATGTACGTGGTTTATCATTCAATAAATTTTTTTATATCCTGAGTGACATGTGTGGTGATTCCGAGCACCCAGGTCATTATAACCCCCTCAAAACTACAGAACTGACATCTTTGTTTTCAATGCATGTAAATAGTAATATTTTAACCCTTTTATAGTTAATCGAGTCCACTTGTAACATACCTGTACTTAGATTTTTCAAAGAATAAATATATTCTTTCCTAAAGGAAAAAACTAATTCACTGTAAGTTTCAACAGAAAGATAAAACTATTTCATTGTAGATTTCAGAAGAAAACAATTAACAAAACCCAAAATTAGACACTTATCTCGATTTTGGTTTATCGAAAATTGCACAAGAAAGCCACTCCACCCTCCCTAAGCGAATGAAAATTATGTCTGGTTCTCTCCCCAATCTTCTCGATTTCCAGGTAGATAGTACAGTTATGTATTTTCTGTTGCATTTCAGGCATCAGGACTCTTTCGAGCCTAAAACTTGTGTAATCACTCAACTTAGGAATTTCCACTAGTTTCAACCAGCTCAGGAAATATTCTCCCAATGATTGTGTAACTTTTCCTTCCTCTGGTATGAATACCAGATTCTATCTTTTTCCGAGTCCTCATTCCTCTTTACCTTTTCAGAGATGAAGTGTATGTAACCCCTCCTTCCTTCGACTAAGATAATTTAATTTCTATGAAGTGGAAAAAGGAAAAAATGTCTCTAAATGTTTGGAAATCATAAATTCTCATCTCATGGTTTTCCATAAACATTAGGGGAATTTTGAGGTCTAAAATGGGCCTCCTAAGTGTTATCGGTGGAAAATTAGAAAAGAAAATATGCCATTATTAAATGTCATGTAGAAGGATTTACAGGGCTAAGGCGCATTAGAAAATATGAAGAATTTAAAAAATCTCTAGGCCCCAGAAGAAAAATCAAATTGCGCCCTCAAGACCATAGTAGAATGTGCCTCTGCACAAATTTTTCTTCGATAGGGATGCCAGGACCTAAGAGTGGCAGATGTCACTTTCTGGGACCATAAGGCACACTCCAAGAAATTTATCCCACACTTGAGGCCGCCTAAGGACAGTTGCCCAACCCTCCTTGGGACCTCAAGGGAGAACACAATGTAATAATGTGGCACACAATGGAATCATACTCCTCTCTTGGGTCACTATCCATCAATGTACCAAGGGAGGGAATGAGAGTTTGAATTCTTCTATAAAAGGCCACCAAGAGATGAACAAAGGGAGAACAGATTGTTATGATGGCCAAAATTTCCCCAAGCAATCTAGAAATGTGTGATCCAAAGTAGAGATAGAGGAGATTTAGTTGTTTTCCACCCAACAACTCCAATCCTTCAGAGTAGAGAGAGGGAATTTGTGCCAAGGTAGCACAGAGGTAAGTACATCCTTACATCAGGTCTTAGAAATCCATAGTTATAAGGGCCCCTTGGCAAGTGGGTAAATGTTTCATCCTTTGTTCCTAATAGCACACAATAAGAGGGGAGGTAAGTGCCAACATTCGTTTTATTGAAGTTTTTTGACTCTGTTTAGAGCTTTAGTATTATGTGTTTAGTTTAATTTTGTTTTATTCCTAAATATGCATGCTATTTCACTATCTAGTATGTTTTATTTCTTAGCATATTCACTAACCAATTGACTCCCTTGATTATTTGCCTGTGACCAATAACTTAAGAGGAAACAACCACTCCTCTTAAGCAAGTGTGATTTGGTGCACTCGTGCACCAAATCCACTAACACAGGATTGGTGACTCCATTGATTTTACTTCCTATTTAATTTGGTTGTTCCTTTTATAGAGACCTCTTTCTTTTCTTTGGAGTTTGCCTTGAACTACCCCTTTTCTCTTCTTTTGTGCTTGTTCACCCTTAGTGAGAGGTCGAAGCTTAGAAGCTCCAAAAAATTTGTTGCAGGAAAATCACGCATCTTTTTCACAGATAGACGTAGCTGAATGCATGCATTCAACAATGACTTGCGCATAGACTTCACACCTGTGTGAGCCTTTTGCACGCAGAAACTAGAGGCAGAAAATTTTTTCTATTTCCCTTCATTTCCTATTTTCAAAGTGACTGGCAGCCCATAAGAAACATGCCAGCACTATTTGAGGTGTCCCATGACATGTTAAAACTCATCTTGGCTGCATTTTCAGTAGTTTAGGTGTTAGTTTTAAAATTTCAAGTTGATTTTTGCAAAGTAAACACATAGTTTAAGTATGGGGCAATTAACTTGCATTCTGAAATAATTTATGTTTTTTGAATTTAGGCACCAAAAAACGCATAGTAATTAGCCATATTAAGTGGCCTTAATCCACACACGCTTAGCTAAATATTTTTCATTTTCCTAGTTTAAAGTCATTAATTTTAGTTCAATTTTTTGGCACTAGGATTCAGGACTAGGATCTAATTATCCTTAAAGAGGAAGTAATCTCTTCTGCCTTTGCAACCTTGGGTGATCCTAGGCAAGAATATGAACACTCTCTGCTGAAAATTTACCATCTCCCTATAGTTGATCATTTAGAATAACTAGGAAACATTGTAAGCGGCCCATATCCGCACATGTTTTGTTTTTGAGAAAGGAACAACCAAACGTAGTTTAATAGGGGATTTTGAAAAGGATCAGTGCATATCCACATGTTAAAACTATATGATTGTTCACTTCTTTATCACACACATTCACACCCTAAGTGAATCAAAGCCACCTAAACTAACTTAACTAAACTCATTAAACTCTACCCACAGGGTCCACAAGAGAATTTATAGTTTAAGTTAGGACCAAGGGCATAGACATCCAATAAGCCGCCTTCATTAGTTTACATATTGAAACATAGAATTTGAATTTTTAGGGAACTTTTAAATCCATCTATCTGCCCACGGAAAAGAAAACTTGAGCACCACAGAGACCCGATTCAGAGGGAGTTAATCTTAGGCTAGTGCATGCGGTATTATTCGGGGCTACCTAACCTGTCTAATACTCAGTAATGGTAGCTGAATTACCAAGAAGCTCAAGACTCGAATGCTCATGTGGGATGATGTTAATTAGTGGCCAAAACTAGGGCATCCTGCCCTATAGGTGATAGTGCAGGAAACACTAGATCCTCTACCCTTACCTTCGTCGATTTTCTTTGGTTGAATAGGGGCGTCGCTAGTTATTTTGGGACATTGTGCCAAAGTTAGAAAGATATCTTCTCAATTCCTAGTTACATTTGAGCATTTGAGGATTAGTAGGTCTTCTAGGATTTAAGTATCATACGGAGAAAACAACAAAAACCATATTTTTTTGATTGACTGGTCACATAGGATTAATCTAAAGGGAAAATTTATCTTTCATTTTGGCTTTGTTTTATGAATGGGATCAGATTTTTTCTTCGATTATAATCTCTATCCTCTCAAATATTTCCCAAACCATTCTTAGTTGACACCAAAATAGACCCAATGAGACCTCATCGATCTAGACTTCTTTTGGACCTCCCCCCATTAACAAGAGGGGTTCTAGGTCTTTTGCCATTTAGGCGTCAAAGACAGAACACTTCCACCCTTATTGGTTCATATTTTATTGGGTCATCATTAGTTGGGAACCCTCATCAGTCACCCAATGCCACACTGGTGAACACCACCATAGGGTCACCACATACCACTCCTCCCATAACCCCTAGAGGACAGAGGAGTGCTACCCATTCGGGAAACCAGGTGAACTCACAACAGGGTACATCACAGACAAACCCTACACCTAACCAGAACAATGTGTATTCACAGGGTGTAATGGATACCAAATCACAATCACCTTTCTTATCTTCGTTAAACATACCATATTTAACCAAGTTCACAAACGACCCCATTGCACACAACCCTACATGGCCACTCATGCCCATGAAGCTCCCTTCAGACATTCCAAAGTTAGAAGGGAAGCAAGCATAGACCTCGGAAATCATGTTATGAATTTCCAACTGTGGTGTTCGTCAAACAACATCATAGATGATCCTATTCGAATGAGGCTATTTCAGTGCACCCTAATTGGAATATCTGCGAAATGGTATGTGGAGAAACCATCTGCTACACATGGAACCTTTAGTGCCCTTGCTACTGCGTTCCTGACCTATTTTTAGCTACCCATCCACCATGATTATGGAATGGAATTACTGACCCACTTCAGGCAGAAACTTTCCATCCATATCTCGGACCATCTCCACGAATGGCAGCGGTGTCCTATTTTGTGCAAAGCCAAAATCGACGATCGATTTTTGATAGACCTGTTCCTAAAAACTCTCACTGCAGAGATTTAAACGCATGTGGCAATGCAAAAGCCCATATCCAAAGAGGGCATCATTAGCAAGGCCCAACATCTTGAGCTGATCTATACACATTCAGTATATATTTAGAATATCCTGCCTAACACCTTGTGCCTGTAAACTTGCAAATAATTGCCAGGCACGTCGAACTCCGTAGATGGTTTTTGTTAGTGTCAGTATTTGCATACTTCCACTAGGGATCAAAACACATTTTTCATGTGCATATTAGGTATCCCATTCTAAATAAATTTTCCATTGGTCCATTAGGTCATGATATAAAATTGTTCCACTGGTGGTTGTTCTTGTCAAGTGTCACATTTTCCTTCACAAGTATATGCCTGCTGACCCTCTTCCATATCTTCATCATGTTGAAAACAAGTATGCTCTCATTTCAATTTTAGTCAAAATCACTCACTGAGTCAGTTTCTTTCATTTATCATTGGGTCACTAAGGTTCATTAGGTCAAATCAGTGCATTGTCTCATTTTCAATAAAGCGTAGCAGAAGGTGTGAAGGTGACCTAGAATAAACTCATGATTTGCTTCAGTCAGTTCAAATGTAATAAGTACTCAGTCTCCCAAGGATTCCAAATCAGACTTCCACATGCCAACACATCAAATTTGAAATACAAAAAATGTCTACTTTAGTAATTGATCAAATGTCAAAGGGAGTTATCTTGTTCCAAGGGTGCCTAAGTCATCATTTTCCACAAGCACTAAACCCTAATTTCCTCTCCCATTGAGCAAGGGTTTGCTATAGAAACGATACATTTGAGAAAAAGAGCCATAAGGTAGTTCATATCAATAAGTATGAGGCCATTCCAACTCAAAACATCATTTATCTATCATTTTTTGAGAAGTCATTCCAAGAGAGAAATCATTTGCCACTCATAGAGCCAGTTTTGCTTCAAACTATGTTTCTGACAAAAAAAAGATGAATTTGACAAATATGAGAGAGGTTTTCGTCCATAATAGGTCCAAAAATAAAAACCTACTTTATTTTTTACACAGATGTCATGGTTTTATAGAAATGTAAAAAATACAAGTGCCAAAGGAGAGTTTCTACACTTCTCAAGTGACCTTGAGAAAATCAATTTTTTTCATAGCTGAAGTGTCCAAATGACTTTCTTGATGAGTAAAATGATAACTAGGGAGAGATATATTTCCAATTAGCTATCATGATCTCAATTTGGAGTTGAGGAAGGCCTCCAAAACGTTTCTGTACCAACACTCTTTATTTTTGCACCCTCATTCAACACTTTTTGACTAGCCTTGGGAAAATCAACATTTGACAAGGTAAATAAATTCCAATCAGAAAAATAAAGGTAAATTTGGAAATTAGAGTTAAATATATTTCCTTGGACCAATTTGGACACCAGGAAGGCCTTCAAAAGTGGTCTACAAAACAGTGTTGCAGCGGCGCTGTGCTTTTGCCCAGCGGCCCTGTGCTTTTGCCCGAAAACACCAGACCAAAATACACAAGCGTTGTGCTTTTGTCATGGCACTGCACTTATGTCCATAAAGCCCTCGAAGCACCAAAACTCAAAAAAATACTCCCAAATTTTTAGAAAATGCTTGTAACACCCTCTTGCAAGTAAGTAACACCAATTTATAGCCTCCTTGTAGTTTTAAACATCATTTTCATAGTGTTTTTGTTCCTAAGTAAAATTGACATTTTGCCTAGTGGAAAAACCTAGTTTCATCTCCTTATCCTCAATTTTCTGCTCATAAAACATAAAATACAATCCTACATCACTATTAAACCCATTCCTACACCTACACTACTTTTTTCTAGTCCCTAAATCCCTTTCCCATAAAACCTAAGTCCTAGGTCACTAAAATTCCTAGGAAGCCACTACCTCAAACTTGTAATCCAATTATCATTTTCAACTCCCTAAATATATTGACCTCCTATCACCTCCCTAAAAATCCATAGCTCCTTCCCCCGTCTACCTAAATTTTCATAACCCTATCCCTATTCCCTAGACCCATTTTCACTCCCCATCCCCATCCACCTTATCCCTAGGGTTTTCTTGGACATAAAACACTATGGAGGATAGACAAAAGAAAGAGAAGGAGATGTTAGACATACTTGCTGAGGTGTCTCTTCATGCCTCAAGCCCTTGATTAGCAGTTAACCTAACAATTTTGGCAATTTTTTGGCATATTTGGCACTTTAGCGCATTTTTGGCTTTTTGAGCAATTTTGGCACACATAAAATCTGCCAAAAACGGAGGGCCCTTGGCACTGCACTTTTTATTGGATCCTCCAATGGAAAAATGGCCACCACCATCATGTTTAGAATAATGAAGACATAAACCCTAGAAATTTTCAGAACTAGTCCCTCAAAAGAGAAAAAAACCACAAAATTTTCATGTTTCTGCCTCCTTTTTGACCTTGGCGTTGCGCTTTTACTAGTCTTGGGAGATGTCATTTTTGACAAGGAAAATGGGAACCATATTGGAAACTGGAGGCATATTTGGAAACTAGACTCCTATATATTTCCAATGAGCTATCTTGGAGCTTATTTTTCCACCAATAATGCCTCCAAAAGTTTCTTGCAAAAGAGGTTATTTTTTTTGTCATGGCACTGTGCTTTTGCCAGGAAAATTGCATTTTCGTCATCTTTAGCAAATTTTGACTTTTTGACTTTTTGTCCTGGGAAATGAGAAATTACTGATGTAAAAGTTCAATATAAATGTAAATTTCATTTTTTTATTGTTATCTAGGGTAGATACATTAGATAAGTCCTCTAGAGGTCAAATTAATCAGCTTCCTCTCTTTTAGACGCAAATTGTAGGGTCTTCCTAGTCTTCAGTTTCTTCTTTGGGAGTAGGTGAAATTGATCCCTATCTCATATATTTGACTGCCTAAGGATAGGAATAGTGGTTTTGAGGTTGATATCATGTATTTTCTCAGTAATTTATAGATTTTGGATTCACTTGGATCATTAGCATCTCAAGAAACATATTTTTGTATCAGTTTTGGCCTTGATATTAATCAAATTTGTAGCTATTTTTATGGGATCCATGTGGTATTGTGTTTAGTTTTAGTTTCTTATTTTGTGCTCATATGTTATAATGTTTTGTTACTTCATCCATCATTTCATTGCTATTAAGTGAATGTTTACAAGTTAGATGAGCAGAATCCATAATTTATATGCTCTGTTTTGGGTAAATATCCACAATTTGTAATTTCTTCAGTTTAGAAAGAAACCACGAATTCACCATGCTCTTTCTAGCTCCTCACCTGTCTAAACCATCCCGTCATCAAAAACCTAAATTGATAAACATTGTGCCTACCTTGCCGCATAGAACACCCTACAAATCTTGACCTAGCTATTTAATTCCTCCTGATCCAGCAAAACCCTACAAAATAAAAATAAAAAACCCTGAGCTACTATACCTAGCCTAATATCCTCTTTCCTCATTAATTTTGACTGTGATCCATACAAAGAGAGCCCTCTCCTGGCCTAGTAGGGCTAGCTACTTGGCTAAGTGTGGTTTGAGGTTACCTCGGGATTTCCTTTCTCAGCCTGAGGTTCAATCCAAGTGATAACATTTTGGTGACCATACTGGGGAATGATAATATCAAATTTTCCCTGGGAAAGAATGAACAAGTTTAGATTTGATTGCTGATAGTGGATATCAATCAGATGCATATGAAGTCTGAACTCTTCACCTGGAAACTCCAACTTGATGTAAAGACTCCACTGGAGGATCGACCTTTCCAACAGGAAAATCGAAGGATATTACCCAAAGTTTAGGTATTCAAAGTGGAATTGTATTCAATATCTAATCATATTTCTTGTAAATTACTTATTTTATTTTCTTGAAACTATCCTGAAAGTTTTCTGGAGTTTTTTGTATGGTAAAGATGATCAAATTATCGATTCTACCTATTAGAAAATTGTAAATACTAAGTTTTCCTTTGATCTTGGTCCACATCCTTTTTCTGAATCTTATGATGACCATATTCAAATTGATGAGCTTAAAGAGATCAAGACTAATCCTATATATTTTGTACATATTCCTACACCTTCTATAGTCCCGGATCGATACAAACCACTCATCTTACCTCCTATACTCCATGCTTTCCCTAAAAATCATTACCTATATCTGTTTAGGTTTGATGGTGAATATGGAAACATCACTGCTAAGAGACATATGAAAAATTTTGAGACTTTCCTCGACCTTTTTGAGGTTGACGAAGAGGATGTTACTATTAAGCTATTTTCTCTTTCTTTGCAAGGGAAAGTTAAGAGTTGGTTCAAGTTATTTCCTGCCACGAGCATCTCAAATTTACCACAGTTTGTTAAAGTTTTCCTGGACAGGTGGGTGGTCAAACAAAACCATTTCCTAATCCTGAAAGAGTATGGACAACTGAAAAGACAACTAGGGGAGACAGTACAATAATTTTTTGTCAGGTTCAATCAAGTCTATTATTCGATACCTGCTGATATAAGATCCCCTACTGGCTCATATATTTTACATTACCCGGATGTCTTTGATCTAGAAATGGAATTTCAGCTGAGAGAAATGAACCTTGCAACACTTGAATAGATGATGAATAGTGCAGTAGATGTAGAAGCTAATCTACTGATCAGAAGGGCAAAGCTGAAGGAAGAAGAGAAGAAGAACATTGCAGAGCACCTGACATCTTCAGAGGTAAAGCTTGACATTTTGGTAATTAAAATAGAGGAAATGATACAAAGTATCACCATGAGAGATGTATTTTCTGTTCAAGATCATCATGACCCACTTATCCCAGAAAAAGAAGAGATTGCAAGCCCTAAAGATTTTCCTGCTAATCCTAGCTAGCATAGATTAGAAAATGGATTTGTATATCAAACTTAGGAGAAAAATCCTGATAATCTAAAGTGTATTATTAGTGACATTAATTATATTGATGATTTTCCAAAGTTTGATCAGTATGATGATGATTATGTTCTCCAAATAGAAGCTAATCTTGGAGAGTAATCATTAGTTGGTTTGTGGGAGGAAGTTCAGTTTTAGCAGCTCGAATATAGTGATCAGATGATGCATATTTATGATGACAGAGATGAGGAAAATGCTAAAAATTTATAAATAAGAGAAGGATATTTGCCTTTATGTTTTGCTTCATTTCAATTTTTGAAAGATATTTTTTCCAAGATTAGAACTCAGCAGTCTTTCAGTTTTTATGTTGAGGTTGAGGTAGATAATGAACTTCTTGAGCAAGTTGTTAATGAGAAACCTTCTCCTGGAATGGTTGAGGAAATCATTTGATTTGCAGCCACAAAATGCCATTGAATGTCAGGTTTCATATGAAGGCTTGTAAGCTGAAACATATGATATAATGATGCAAGAGGATTCTGTACCATTGTGTTTTGAAGCATTTCAACTTTTAAAGGAAAATTTCATAATGTCTCTAAAGAAAAATATGAGAAGCTTGTAGAAAGTCATGAAATCTTATTAGAACCAATGGAAAATAGGTTGTAACAGTCTTTTCATGTTTTTCGTGACCCAATAGTTAATGTGTTAGATGATATCTACAGTAAAATTCCCTGTCCATTAGCTAACCGTGAGCCTGAAAAGAGTGTTGATATAAACTTGATCCGACAACTGACTTCATTGTTTTGTCTAGGAGGTGTTTCATTACAAATCTCATACCAAGATTTGTATTCATATCACGAGAGTAATGAAGAATATTCCTTTTTTTTGTTGATCATCATGAAAAATTAGTTATTCACAAGTTTTAGGATCCTTTTGTCAACTTGTTGCAGTCATCAAAGAAAGAAAGCACAGATGTTCGAAATTTTTTAAAACCAAGGTATAAAGACTACCTAGATTAGAGCAGTAATGTATTAGATGGGCTAGAAATCAGTATGTATTCCTATGAAGATCCATTCGCAACATTCTTGAGGTCAGCCGGTGGGCTCATGCTTTGCAATTTCATAAAAATTCAATCTATTGACAAGTTTTCATGGGAGTTGCCTTTTAGTAGTTCTTTATTCTTGCTCATAGGTAAGCACTTGTAGAGAATTCAAATAGTATTTATAATGCTTACATGGTTTCATTGGTTGTTCCATTTCACTTGATTAGGTGATGAAAGGATCAATTATAGTAGGTTTTGTTGAATAAGATCAATTCTGAGCATCCTTTTCAATTTTTCAGTTGTGCTTTAGTCTGAGTCAGTTTAGTTTATTGAGTCATGTTTCTTTCAGTATTCATTTTGGTTTTTAGCCTTTGACTCCATGCCCAATGGATAGGTACTTGGTCTACGGTGTTCTTGGCACCTCCAAGGAGCTACCATCCCCAGCTAGAGCCAATGTTAGTGTCAGTATTTGCATACTTCCACCAGTGATCAAAACAGATTTTGCATGCACATCTTAGGTTTCCAATTCTGAAGAAATTTTCCATCATTCCATTAGGTCATGATATAAAATTGTTCCACTGGTGGTTGTCCTTGTCAAGTGTTCCATTTTCCTTCACAAGTATATGCCTGTTGACCCTCTTCCATGTCTTCATCATGTTGAAAACAAGTCTTATCTCATTTCACTTCTAGTTAAAATCAGTCATTGAGTAATTTTATTTAATTTCTCATTGGGTCACTAAGGTTTCATTAGGTCAAATCCTTGCATTGTCTCATTTTCAATAAAGGGCAGTAGAAGGTGTGAAGGTGACCTAGAATAAACTCATGATTTGCTTCAGTCACTTCAAATGTAATAAGTACTCAGTCTCCCAAGGCTGCCGACTCAGAGTTCCACATGCCAACACATTAAATGTAAAATACAAAAAATTTCTACTTCATCAACTGATCAAATTTCAAAGGGAGTTGGCTTGTTCCAATGGTGCCTAAGTCATCATTTTCCAGAAGCACTAAACCCTAATTTCCTCTCCCACTAAGCTAGGGTTTGCTATGGAAATGAGACATTTGATCAGAAGAGATACAAGGTAGGTTATATTAGTAAGTATGAGGCCATTCCAACTCAAAAAATAATGTATCCATCATTTTTTTAGAGCTCATTCCAAGAGAGAAATCATTTTCCACTCATAGAGCGAGTTTTGCTTCAAACTATGCTTATGACCAAACAAAGATGAATTTGACAAAAGTGAGAGAGGTTTTTGTCCATCATAGGTCCAAAAAGAAAAAAATCCTTTAGATTTTACACGGGTTTCATGGTTTTATAGAAATTTCAAAAATACATGTGCCACAGGAGAGTTGTTGCACTTCTGGAGTGACCTTGGTAAAATCATGCTTTCTCATAGCTGAAGTGTCAAAATGACTTTCATGATGAGTCAAATGATAACTAGAGAAAGGGCTCTTTCTAATGAGCTATCATGAGTTCAATTTGAAGTTGAGGAAGGCCTCCAAAACCTCCCTATACTAGCACTCTGCATTTCTGCACCCTCATTCAGCACTTTTTGACTAGTATTGGGAAAATCAAATTTTGACAAGGTTAGTCAACTCTAATCAGAAAAAGAAAGGTATATGTGGAAAGTAGACTTCAAGATATTTCCAACGCGTTATCTTGGGCCCAATTTGGACACTAGGAAGGCCTTCAAAAGTGGTCTGCAATACAGTTTTGCAGTGGTGTTGCGCATTTGTCTTGGCACTGTGCTTTTGCCCAACGGTGTTGCGCTTTTGCCCAAAAACACCAGACCCAAATACACAGGTGCTGCGCTTTTTTCATGGCACTACGCTTATGTCTAGAAAGCCCTAGAAGCACCAAAACTCAAAAAAATACTCCCAAACTTTTAGAAAAGGCTTGTAACACCCTCTTGTAAGTAAGTAACACAAATTTATTCCATCCTTGCAGTTCTAAATATCATATTCATAGTGCTTTTGTTCCTAAGTAAAATTGACATTTTGCATAGTGGAAAACCCTCGTTTCATCTCCTTATCCTCAATTTGCTGCTCATAAACCCTACAATACCATCCTATATCACTATTAAACCCATTCCTACCCCTACACTACTTTTTTCTAGTCCCTAAATCTATTTTCCATAAAACGTAAGTCCTAGGTCACTAAAATTCCTAGACAGCCACTACGTCAAACCTGTAATCCAATTATCATTTTCAACTCCCTAAATATCTTGACCTCCTATTAGCTCCCAAAAATCCATAATTCCTTCCCCCATTTACCTAAATTTTCATAACCCTATCCCTATTCCCTAGACCTATTTTCACTCCCCGCCCCCATATACCATATCCCTAGGGTTTACTTGGACATAAAACACTATGGAGGATAGACAAAAGAAAGAGAAGGAGAGGTTAGACATACTTGTTGAGGTGTCTCTTCATTCTTCAAGCCCTTCATCAGCAAGTAACCTAACAATTTTGGCAAGTTTTTGGCACTTTTGGCACTTTAGTGCATTTTTGTTTTTTTGAGGAATTTTGTCACACAGAAAATCTGCGAAAAACGTAGCACCCTTGGCTCTGCAATTTTTCTTGGAGCCTCCAATGGAAAAATTGCCACCACCATCATGTTTATAATGATTAATACATCAACCCCAGCAAGTTTCAGAAACTTTGGAGGAGAACTGCTCCCTCAAAAGTGAAGAAAACCACCAAATTTTGATGTTTCTGCCTCCTTTTTGACCTTGGTGATGTGCTTTTACCAATCTTGGGAGCAGTGACTTTTGATAGAGTAGATGGGCACCATTTTGGAAAATGGAGGCATATTTGGAAGCTAGACTCAGATATATTTCCAATGAGCTATCTTGGAGCTTATTTGGACACAAAGAAGGCCTCCAAAGGTTGCTTGCAAAAGAGGCTATTTTTTCTGTCATGGTGTTGCGCTTTTGCCAGGAAAATCATATTTTCATCATCTTCAGCAAATTTCTACTTTTTGACTTTTTATCTTGGGAAATGAGACATTACTAATGTAAAAGGTCAATATATATGTAAATTTCATGTTTTTATTGTTATCTAGGGTAGATACATTAGATGAGTCCTCTAGAGGTCAAATGAATCAGTTTCCTCTCATTTAGAGGCAAATTGTTGTGTCTTCCTAGTCTTCGGTTTCTTGTTTGGGAGTAGGTAAAACTTATCCCTATCTCATGGATTTGACTCCCTGAGGCTAGGGAGAGTGGTTTTGAGGTCTATATCATGTATTTTCTCAGTTATTTCTAGAGGTTGGATTCACTTGGAGCTTTGGCATCTCAAGGGACATATTTTTGTATCTGTTTTGGCTTGGATATTAATCAAATTTGCAGCTATTTTTATGTGATCCATGTGGAATTGTGTTTAGTTTTAGTTTCTTATTTTGTGCTCATATGTTAGAATACTTTTTTACTTCATCCATAATTTCATTTCTATTAAGTGAATATTTATAAGTTAGATGAACATAATCCATAATTTTTATGCTCTGTTTTGGGTAAATATCCACAATTTGTAATTTCTTGAGTTTATAAAGAAACCATGAATTCACCATGCTCGTTCTAGCTCCTCGCGTGTCTAAACCATCCCATCATAAAAACCCTAAAGTGCTAAACATTTTACCTACCATGCTCCATAGAACACCCTGCAAATCTTGACCTAATTTCCTTACCCTAGCTGTTTAACTCCTCCTGATCTAGCAAAACCCTACACAATCAAAATAAAAACCCTGAGCTACTATACCTAACCTAATATATTCTTTCCTCAGTTATTTTGACTATGATCCATATGGGGAGAGCCCTCTCTTGGCCTATTAGGGCTAGCTACTTCGCTAAGCATGATTTGAGGTTACCTCGGAATTTCCTTTCCCAGCCTGAGGTTTAATCCGAGTGATAAGAGTTTGATTGAGTCATTGACCCAAAATCATTTCAGTAGAAATGTTCATTACCCCAGTTACACGTATGAATCTAACTAGAACATATCGCAACCTTGCTATCAGAGTCATCTTGCACCTCCGAAAATTTTTACCAATAGTGTTTCGTTGTACCATCATCAGTAGGGAGGACCATATCCTCTAGCTCAGGGGACCCAGTACGCAGCTAGACATGTTGACGGAAGAGCTCCCCCCCAAGAACCATTCATAAACCATGAAAATGGACCACAATATTCCCAACCCCCAACACAAAACCCACTCATTTAGAATAATGTACAAGTGAACTTTGTGCAACCTTCCCAAGCCCAACCGCACAACCGTAAAATCAGGAGAATTAAAATTATCCTCCTAACATGGCTAAGAAAAAAGGAAAAAAGAAGCATAAAGGAAATCTCGGACAGGGGGGAAACAATCAACAATGCCATCCGTGATCTCAAGCTGGAGGCAACTGCAACCGAAATCAAAACCTGGAGCCAAGAAACTCCCAAGGGTAGAACAAGAGGGTGAATCTTCAGACGAACCATTCCTGTTCAATATGTTGTGAGTACGGCCATTACACTCACCACTGTCCCAACCTCCCTGAGCTGAAGAAGGTGCAAGGTAAATGTGGGCAATGGGGATCCTCACAGTAGACAACAGTCATGCAGTAGCCTTTCCCCTAGCAAGGGACAATTAGCACTCAGCAGCAAAAAACTCCTAACGATTCTGGAAAGAACAACCATGAAATATACGTGACTGGAGAAGAAGTGTTTTTTCATAAACAGAACCAAAATTACGATACCACACCAGACATGAAGTCGTGAGGGGATAGTACAAGTGAACCAAAAACACCTTTGACCAGATCAAAGATGCTTATCGAGCCTTTGCCAACAATGTTTAAGGGACCAACTAGGAAAGCAAGAAACCATTCCAAAGCGGCCCATAATTATAGCATTGTGGATGATCTAGGTCAGTCTCACATCGCCATGTCAGCTTTGGAGGTATTACAATCATGCCCAAAGCAAAGGAAATACTTAATTTCCGCATTAGGAACCATAGACCCTGCCGATTCGTGCCTAATGGATTTCGATTCAGAAAAGCCCACTCCTAGGCTTCCTTCGATGGTCGCTTTCCAGATAACGGTATCAGTTCAAAACATAAAAATTCACCCATGTATCATTGAAGAAGGTGCATCCACATGAATCATATCAAATAATGTCTGGTAGAAGTTAGGGTCCCCCAAAATAAAGCCATTAGACATCACGCTTAGAGAATACGATGGGTGCCCTTCAGCACCCGTCAGCCTCTACCAAAACATCTCGGTCTGTTTAGCCAAGAAGATGGTCCTTATAGACATTAGAGTCTTGAATGCCCAATTGGATTACAATATACTCCTTATTCAAATTTATATGTATTCCATGTCAACCATAGCCTCCTTTATCTTCTAAACTATGATTCCCCCCCATGAGGATCACATCGTTACTGTCGACCAATTGACATACAGCGAAAAGTGACCCATAACAGACACTGATGTCATTCTACTCTATGTAGACAAATATTATGAGATGATTACATGGTACAAATAATATGGCCCCGGCATGTTCGAACCATCATTCATCCTTGGGTCATTCCTAGGAGAGCCCCCTATGAGACCATAATTGTCATCGACTGTCATAGAAGCCTCGATGTGCATGATGTCCACATCAAGCACAAAAGACATCCAAGAGACATAGATGAGCAATAATGACACTAAATCCTCGGCCACAATAGCCTCTCTAGCCTACGCCATCTCCCAAACGCCTTTCCTCTACCCCCAAGCTGGTTTTGTATCCCAACAGGTCTTGGCCACCATGGTGTTACCAAACGTATCTTTTGCAATCCTAGTGTGGTACCTGGTACCACCTACTGGGACAGGAACCACACACATCACCTCGATAGGGTTGATCCCCCTTTCTCTGGAGGAGACCCCACCCATTCAGGAGATTGTCGCAAACATCCCTGCGAAGGAAATTCCCATCGCAAAAGTGATGGTTACCACCAAGAACACCAATAAAAGAGGAAAGAAGGTAGAGAATCCCACCATCCAATGAGAGTTACAACCTTGTGCCATATGCAATGTAGTAGGCCACCCCATCCACATCTTCCCAGAGCTGGACCAATTAAAACTGCTCCTTAGCTCTGTGGTAGACATCGCGGCAACAAGTTCCTGTAAAAAGGAACCTACCACCAAAAGTCAACGCAAGGCATTGCGTACCAGCCACACATGCGCTATATATAGCAATTATGGACACTATAGCCATCATTGCCCAAATATTCCACGATACATGAATACATTACATGCCATTGAGCAATCCTATCAAGACGATCCCTCAACCCAGTCAGCTGGAGATGAACCTCACGTCATTCTATACCTACAAGAGGAATGACAGTCACCTGAAAGACTGTCGTTCATCTTCCGCCATCCTATCATACATTGTGCACTATGCGATGAATGTTTCCACTTCATTGAGGAGTGTTCAAACCTGGAACTCATCCATAGGTGGATTCCAATAGAGCACATTTACTATGTTGGTTTGCAAGTAGTGTAATTTACATGTCCTTTGTGTGATGACAACCACATTTTAGAAAAATTCCATTATATCCCCCGATTTCGCTTAGCACTAGCTAGTTTGTGCTCAGTCATAGTCTACCTCTCCCAAGAAGATGGCTCCTACTCTCAATCCATGAACAACTTGACAACTCAAAAAGACATGAGGAGTAGATCCATCCTCTTCCTTTTAGTTGAAAAGCAGCCAATCAAGAAACCCTTAGTCACCCCCAATCACCCTCCGCAGAGAAGACCAATATGTGCATTGTGTAAATAACCCAATCATGTGGTCACCACGTTCCCTGACTTAGAAGTGCTACGCCGCTGGTACCTAGTCACGCCATCAAGAGAGCAGGGCGGGAACCCCATATGTAGGATGTTCTTCCTAGTATGTCAGGGCAATCACCATGAGTAGCATTGTACCTACATCCCATGAGTACGTCCTCTAATTGATATGATACATCTATTAGAGACAAAATGTCGAGACCTGATCAACTTGAAAGCTAAAAACTAACATGGAAGGCAGAACACCCCCAAGTAATCTACTCCATACCCATGTCTGCATATGGGCAAGTCAGGAAAGTGTGCCAACCAAGCATGACCCAAGTTCAACCTAGGATAACATGCGGACTATGCGACCTAATCGTCCACAGGGTAAATCAGTGAAAAAAATTGAAGCACCTTGCAAATAGTTTTAGTATAATCTCTTCCCTTCTACAAAGACATCTCTCTAACTAAGAGAAAATCAGGCACAGCTATTGCCGGATTTGCTCACACTTTTATCATATAATAAAATGTGATCATCTCCTGAAGCTTAGAGAAACAAGAGTGGCATTAATTCTACACTCCCTAAGAGAGTTAGACATACCCAAGCTAAAAACTCATAAATGGAAGCAAAGGACCTCCTCCTCTATGTCTGATCCCTTCCGAGCATCCAGTTTTGGGATGGAGAGTAGTGTTGATTCCCAGACAATATACTCAGTTAGAACAATGGTACCATGCACCATTTGCACCAGCCATAACCACGAGCCAGAGGCATGCCCGCTAATGGAAACATTCAGACACCTCTATACCAGGCACAATTTCCACCTGCCGAAACTTTCCCATCTTAACGAGGGATCTAGCCTTGCGCTTGCACAAGATCCCATCACAGAAATTCTCCCCCCACCAAAAACCAACGACACGATACACCATATATCGTTCATATCGTCATGTATTGAAACCAAGACTCGAGATTCCTTCCCCATCATGAAAAAATAGGGCACCATACGCGTTTGCACTGATTTTTACAACATCTTGAATTTACATGCCACCATCGAACTCCACAATGATACCCAGCCTCTAGAAAAACGTTTAGTACAACTAGATTTTGTTGACGAAAGCCAACTGTTTGTGTCCCGTGATTTAGCACATTGGTAGACCAAATGTACAGGGTAACATTAGACCAGTCTTTGGAGTCCTAGGACCTAGCCTTCCTGGACTCAGAGAGGGCTCTCTCTATTATAAGCAAAGGATGTGAACTTTTTCACTTTGGATGGTTGATTTTAGGCTAGTTGTTAAGTGTAGGTTTTTTATTTGTTTTGGTTGGGGTAAGATGATCAAGTAGGATAGGTGGAATGAAAGGTCATCAAATCAATTGGGCTATGGAGTCTATGAAGTCATTGATATCTCAATAATTAATCGAGGTACGTCACAGGGAAAATCTAGTGTAGTCAATGGATCTTTAAAGTTAATGTGTGAGGTTAAATGGACATTAAGTTTGGGAAACAAGGTACAACAACGGGAATTTAAGAATCCTTTGTCAAATACCTATGAACAGAGAGGTCTTAAATATTGATAAGAAAAATATACTAATCATGAGATAGGGCACACCATTTACTGAATGAAAATACTTTCAAACAAATAAACATTCAAGATACACAATCCAGCGGAACCAAGAAAGTCAGACAACTTATCTAACTTCAATGATTCTACTTTCAAGATTTTAAAAAATATAAGAGACAAATAGCATCAATAAATGTATATGGAACTCCTAAACATCATTCATTAAACAATAAATAACTTTGAAGCAAACTGATAAGCATATTCAAAGGGCAAGATCGAAACAAGACCTCTTTGGCTTAACCTAACAATCAATACATGAAAGAGAGATTTCAAGACAGAGTTTAGATAGCATAAAAAAAATAGGGATTACAATGAATATTGTTTTTAAACTAGCATATTAATCCAATAATTAAATAGACAAGCTTAGGTAGGCCTAAGGAGAAACTAAGAATTCCTTAAACTAACCGAGCAGAGGAAAACATGGAGACAATAGCAAATAAGAGGATTGAGGTGCCTCAAACAACATTTCTCATCCTATACTCTTTTGAGCTATTGCAATATAGAAATATGGAAATATGGTAAACAATAAAAACATGAAAAAATAAGAGATACATCACCATTAACTAAACTCAGGGATCTTGTAAGCAAGCCTTCATCACCATCAATTAAGGCAAATCATCCACAAGCTCCACAACACTAAATTGTTCTTCAACTTCCAAAAACCATGTAGTTCTCTTAAACACATAAAAATCCCAATATTAAAATGAATCCTCATGATATATATAACAATCAAGGAGGAGGAAAGCCTAATAGAGCATCTAGAAGTCTATTGGCTAGTCAAAAGTATCTCTATTGTCCTTGAGGCCTTGCAAGGCCCAAGGCACAAAATATCTAAAATAAATATATTTTCGGCCAATTTTAGAAATTTAATTGATGTTTAGGCTTTGAAAAGCCTCCTAAAACTTTCAAAATTCACATTTTGACTTTTCAAAGAGAGGATCATAGCACTGTGCCTTTGAAATGCATTTTATGCCAGGAGCACAGCACAAAAACAGAAAAATTGGGTCTTCTTATAGCCATGTTTTGAAGGCCTTCCCGATGTCGGAAAAGGATCCATGATGGCTCGTTGGAAAGCCCTTGAAGTATAATTTTCATATCTATCCTTGGTTTTATGGTCTAACCTCCGAAACCTATCCAAAAAGTGAAAATCCCAAGACTGGTAGGAGCACAACACATGTCCTGAAAAGTAGGCAGAATGGTGAAAATTTGGGTGTTTTTGACCCTTTTGGGGGACCAAAACAACTCCAAATGATGTGAAAATTGGGGAGCATGCTCCTCTCATGATGAGGAATCCAAAAATGCAAGCCTTTACCCCTGTATATTCCCTAAAAAAGAGCATAGCACCAGGTGTGTTGTGCTCCTACGCTCAAAATTTGCAAAAAAAAAAAACTTGTCCAATTTCTCCCAAATTTGGTGGATAAGTGCCTCATGGGTCCTAGGAGACCTGTAAAGAATCTTGAGCCATAATACCAAGGTTAGTCATGATATTTTCTTCTTTTTGGATCTCATTTTGGGCCTTTTGGAGTTATGCCCTTGCAAATTGGTTTCTTTGGGCATAATGCTTATTCATTCTTCTTTGCAACTCCAAGCCTTTTTTAGCTTTCTATAGCTTGGCCTCAAGGTGTATGTTATCCCTCTCAATCCATGATTCACTATCATGTTCAATTTCTCTTCCTAGGAGGTCATTGAGAGGAAGCTGCTCTGCTAGGGCTGATTCAAGCTCTCTTTCTCTAGCTAAGGCCTTCTTTAGATCCATAGTTCTAGGCCTCCTTCTAATTTGACCCTCCTCATCTTCACTTAATTCATAGGTGCCCATGAACTCCTCCAACTTCGCCTGTGCCCTTTGAGCCTCTTTCTGGTACCTGAATGCTCTTGCTTCATAGATGGCCTCTTAGGCACTCATTTTTTTGTTTTTAATCTGATCGAAGTGAATGGCATCCTTTGCTCTTCGTAATTCAGCTTCTAAGTCCCTTATTTGTGCATTCCGGTCTTGGAGAAGGGAGTTTGCAATTCTTGTTTCATTCTCATCATCACTGTCAATGTGAATAAGTTAAAACCTTATTTCCTCTTCATGATTTTCTTCTTCTTATTTCACTATTTCCTTACATTTGTCAATATTTTGAGCTGAGTAAGATGGCATGGTCCCTTTCCCTTTGGAGGTAGAAAACACATGCCTCTCTCCTCTTTGATAGGTAAGAGGGAAAGGTGAAACAAGTTTGATTTGAATACCTTGATCATTGGTGACCTTAGGACAATTTTTCTTCTCATTTATGATCTCTGTATGTGTATCTTCTTCACTTTTCTCCTGACTTCCTTCTTGAGAGGTACCCTCACTTTCTCTCATGCTAGCATCACTGCCAAGATATTCATCATTTTTACCTTCTTCCATGTCTTCTACATTGTCATGCTCTAGGTTTGTAACCTTATCATTTACATTATCATTTTCTTCATTTTCATGGTTAGAGGTGTCTTCATCACTGTTTGATATATTCTAATCCTCTTGGCTAGCTTCTTCTTCACTTTGCTCTTGACTGCCTTTTTGAGAAGAATTTTCGCTTTCCCCCATGCTAGCATCCCTGTCAAGATTTTCATGATTGTCATCCTCTGTATTTGAAACATTGGAGGTGTCTTCATCATTATTTTGTACATATGTATCTTCATGACTATCCTTCTCTTCATGATTCGGCCCAGTGTCCTTACTTTCAAACTCTGCCTCTGTATCACTGCTTGCATTTTTTGTGGGGTCACTATTAGAGGCACTTTCATTAGTATCTTTTTCATTTTGATTTTGATTTTCTTCCTCATTATGTGAGTTTTTTCACTTTTTTTCCCACTTTCTTCATTGTCTTGCCCACTGTAATTACCTTCAAACTTTGTCTCTTCTTGGGTGTTATTTTCATCTTCATTACTGCTACTTTTATCACTGTCATTGTGCTCAATGTTTCCTTCTTTACCTTCATTATTTTGATCATCAAAGTCTACTTCTATCCTTAGACTGTCATTGGTTTCTTCATCTTCATCTAGCTTACTGCCTTTATCTTCTTTGTCTAATTCACTTCTTTCATCTGGATCTTCTTCATCATAATCACTTTCTTCACTTTCATTTCCCTCTTCCTCATTATTTGTCTCTTCCTTTTGACTATCATGTTCATCTTGGTCACTATTTTCTTCTTCTTTGTCATCACTTTCTTCTTTACTGCCATGTTCATCTTGGTCACTGTCTTCTTCCTCTTTGTCATTGGTTTCTTCATGTTATGAGTTTTTAGGAGAAGGTGAAAGAGGGATGTTTGTTTGGGGAGAATATTACTATGAAGAGGATGAATAATGGTCAGTGGGGGTTGATGGAGGAGTGGAGGAGGGTGGAGGATATGATGATGGTAAGCTTTGCAGAGAGAGAGGCTATGGAGTTGTGAAAACATCATGGGCAATGAAAACCTCCCATGGGATGCTTGTTGGCCTAATTGGTGTAAGAAAATCATCTTGATAAAGGAATGATGAAAAAGGCTTGACATTTGTTGTGAGGGAGGCCTCTTTGGCATAATGGATGACATTTTATCAACACTTTTACAAAGGTAGTAGGGAAAATGTAGCAGCTTGGCTTTAATGAAATGCATGAGAAGTATTATATGGTAGGAATAGATCATAGAAAAGCTACCCTCACAAGTGAAGTATTTCATAATGATCTTCATTAAAAGAGCATATCTATCCAGCAAAAGAGAAAAGGGGAAATTTTTTTTGCAATTATCTTGGCAAGTTGGTTTTAAGAAGGTATGGTAATGGCTTAGGTCCAGATACACCCGTTTGAACCATTTTCCCCCCATGCAAGGTAATCCAGTGGCCATAGAGATTGCATTGGTGGTGAGTTCAAAATTCTCTCCAGTGAGATGTACTTGGTGGTCGTGGAGGTTTAGGAAAAAAGGCTTGGTCAAATGAGGGTGACTTTGGACTCTCTGCACTTTCTCACAGAACTCATAGCATCCTACTTCTTAAAAATATGAAACTATAGTATGAGAGGTTGTAAATTATTTAGTGTTTATAGGCTCAAACCTATTTTCTTTCCCACCCTTCCTCTGCTATTCTCTAGGCCGTTGGCCTCTCTCGCCACTGTCAACACTATCTTCCCTAGGCATTTTGTCTTTTACCCTTGTCTTTGAAAAAAAACCCTAATCTTCTTGGGAGATCATATGGAGAGGGCAAGTGAGACGAGAATGAGATAGGTGGTGACTGCAAATGAAGGGGAAGGAAGAATGAAGGAAAACAGTTTGGGCCTCAGTGTGCTCTTAGCATGTAAATGGATGGGTGCCCTTGGAACAAGTTAGTTGTTAGCAGGGAATTAGGTGTTTTCCTCCTTCCTTAGGGGTTTTCCACATCTCCTTTAAGTTTACCCTTCATATTTCTCTATATTTGTACCTTTAGATAGTATGAAAAGGTAGGGAAAAACTGTAAATACTTCTCAAAAATTCACAGATGAAGAAAATACTGGAGTGCATCACAGGCAAGGTTTGAACAGACAGTCGAGTGCCTCCTGCACGACCTGTCGAGTCTTGCTGGCAGCCTCTACACGTCCAGGAGCACAGAAAGTGTGAGTCGGGTATCCTCTGCATGAGGTGTCGTGTCCTCCTGGCAACCTCTGCAAGTCCAAGAGCGCAGCAAGTGTGAGCCAAGCAGCCTCTGCATGAGGTGTTGTGTCTGCCTGGCAGCCTTTGCACATCTAGGAGCGCAGCAAATGTGAGTTAGGCAGCCTATTGTGCAAGATTGAACAGGCCCATGCGCAGCTGTTCTGGCAGGGCTGGTTGGACAGTCGTGTACATGAAAGAAGCCTTGTGTGTCACTACAGGAGTGCATCACTGTGTAGAAAACTGCACTGGGAGAGGAGAATTATCTTGCCCAAAATTTCGCTAAAAACCCCGATTTCTGTTATTAGGAGTTTTCTCTCTTTCTTGCATATGAAAAATGGTTTGAATGATAACCCTATGCTCTTTATACCTTTGCAAAGAAAATAATTAAGACCAAGAACCTACTTTACTAATGTTTTTTGTTGGTCTTTTATCTCCTTTGTTAATATTTCCTTTTTCCTTTTGCGGGTGGTGTTTTAAGCAATAAAGTGGTCTTTGTGGGTGATATTTTAAAAAGTGATTTCATTCTCTCTTTGGCCACTGATTTGTTAGAAGCATGATGAATCTGTCCTGTACAAAAACCTTAGCCTTTTTGGTCATTTTATCATTACCTTCATTTGGCCATTTTTTCTTGCTGGTGGTCTCATAAAAGTAGTGTTTTTGATCCTTACACTTCCTTTCGATTTTGGCGCTTTTAAACCATCAGTAGTAGCGCTGAGGCTCTATTTGATTTCTTATTTGTAGCTTCTTTCTCTCTTTTTGTGATTATTTTGTAAACCTGTGACTATGATTGAGGAGCTTGTCTTCTCACTGATACTCTCTACAAATTGACCTTTTCTGTAGTGAAAACTGTTGTTTTGACAAGCCATAGAGGTGACCATCTGACATTGTCCTTGAAAAATTTGCTTTCTATCATTAAGTAAGTCTCTCAAAATAAATCTTTAATTTATGTTATGTGATTTTGTTGCATGTTTGTCTTTGTGATCTCTTGCATGGATCCCTTACTAGGCAACGCCTATTGTGCCAATTAGTTACAAATCCACTGATACTCTTCAAAATTTATCCCTTTGGTGCAGTGAAATAGTGTTGCCTTAACAAACCTATAAGTCATTCCCTGACATCATTTTTTTAATCTTTTCCTACTGTCACCAAGGAGGTTTTCTCACTATGATTTCTTACTACAATGAATCTTTAATCCATGCACAATTGTGCTTATGTACCTTTGTCTTCATGATCCTTCGTATGGAATTTTTGTTGGGTAGCACCTTATAGCCAATAAGTCATGAAACCGTGATCCCCTTTGTGGACTTAGGCATGATGCATCTCTTCTGTTGTGGATGCCCTTGAGGAGTTTTAGTTTCTTACCCTTCCTTTCTTCTGCTGATAACCATAATAAAGCATTCCTGCAGAAATGATTCAATATAGGAAAATATATTTTTGTAGACTTTATGCTTTGATCTTGGAGGTCCTTGCTTGAAATCCTTTTGACACCCTTTGGAAATTCATGAGCTCACCTTATTTTCATTTGATTTTACCTTTGAGCACATGTAAAAATAGTGAGTTTTAGGAAACCAAAACAATGCATAACCTAGGAGACCCTATAATGACCTATTAGGATATCTTTTTGGATTGGGTGCTTGACTGAAAACTAAAATCAGGGTTTGGAGATGTAAAATAGGGTTTTGACAACTCTTTATGCATTGCTATCCAAGAAACTGAAATATTTGATTTATATAAAAATCCTAGAAAGGGAATTTAAAATCACCATTGCTTGAGGCACTTGGTGAGTAGGGGAAAAGGTTTGGGCTACTTGGAAAACCAAGGTGTAGAAGTAGAAGGCTTAGGCAATCAAAAACAGAGTGGTAAATTCAGAGGTCGAAAACATAGTGAGAATGAGGGACATAAGTCCATGATTTGGTCTTTCAGGAGTGATAGATTGGCCATGATTTGATAGAGTAGTAGAATATTAAAAAAGTATCCTAAGGGTAATGAAGGCAATGAGATATCTAGAACTCGCGAGATTCATGAATTTTGTTTCTAGAAATCTAGGACAAGCATTTGGTCATCTAAACAAGTAAAAATTACTGATGACTAACACCGATGGCAGTCGCTGCAACACAACAAGCCCCACCAGAAACATGTAAAATTATCGTTCGACTGCTACATCAACCCTCGTTCATTCACTAAGGGAGAGCTAGTCCTCAGCTACGATGTCACAAAAGAAGCACTATGGCCACGAAAGTTCGAAACTTTGTGGAAAGGACCCTACATCATAAAACATTGCCTCCTCAAGGGGGTATACATCTTGACCGAGCCAAACAGAACATGCCTCAACAACCTCATCAATGGTATTTACCTCAATAAATCTTAACCTTAAGGGCCTAGAAGGCCCACCCCTAGATTCAACGCACACAAACCAAAAAAATTTAAAATTTTAACCAAAATACTTGCCACAAAATACACTCTAGTGTCACAATGGATTATCAACCTGACCATTACATTGGATTTGGTGATGGAGCATCGAAATGGTCTCAAATTTTAGCAGCAGCCGCCTAGGTCATTTACCACCCTGACCGATCACCATTCTATACCAATGGTATATAAATCAGTTCAATGACAAACAATCAGGAAGAATATGAAATTTTCCTCAAACTTATGTGTGACGCCCTCAATCACGGCATATGCCATATGCATATCTACCTCAATTCCTAGTTAGTGGTGTCACAGTTAAACCAAGCATTGGAGGTACGAGATTCACACCTATTTAGAAAATACTTGCATGCAAAAATATTAAGTCATCAATTTGATCACATTACATTCACACATGTACCAAGAAATCAAAACCAAATAGTTGATTGCATAGCTAACAATATTATAAACTGGAATGCATCTCTAATAAACCATAATACATAAAAAATAAAAAACATAGAAAACATAGATATCCATCAACATATCATAATCCATAAACAAACACCAAACAGGGGGCACACCATGTAGAGCTTAAAAAAATATCTCTCTCATATATACCAAAATATATATATGTGTCTGAGTATAAAAAAAAGTGTATCTGAACCGTAACTTAGCCCAAAAGATAAAAATATACAAGTAAAAAAAAATAAGGGAAGCATCCTCATAATGGGTGCTTTCCCTGTGTAAAATATAGACTCTAGGGTAGTGCTCCCCTAGGTGGGGCACCTGGACTGACAGCCACTCCTGGTACCAACACTAGAGCCATCGTCAAAATGGACATCATCACTTGACGTAAAGTTGGTTGATAGCCCCTCTCCTCGGCCATCAATGCCTCCAACCATGCATCATCAAGGTCATCCACAAAGCCTCAAGTAGGCATCCCTTGGGTCAAGTGTTCCACTCGACCCCATGCATCCTCTACCACCTGGTCTCTCACCTCTAGAGCAACCACTTGGTCTGTCAACTTGGAAATGCGAGCCTTTGTCGCCTCAGCACGAGACTTCTTAGCAGCATTAGCCGAGCTACTACCCTCCCCTGAGGAACCAATCCCCCAGCCAAGTGCTCCATTCAGAGGTTGTACCGAAGCTCCTCCCTATCCCCCACTTGTGCAAGGAACACATCAAGGCTACCAAATCGGTAGATGTCCCACCAACCGAGCCATGGGACGACTGACCTTGCCAACATCTGTATGAGTAACAAAAATATGTCAGTGTCATCATAATACACGTACAAAACATAAATACTCAAGTAAATGCATAAAACACAAAACATACCTACTGGCCCCCAAGAATACCCAGCAGGAAGACCCATGTCTCAGTCTACTCGGAAGTCCATCATCGCATATGGGAATGACAGAAACATCTGAGGATTCGCCTCAAACCAAGCCTCCATGGTGGCATTCCAATAATTCCCCACCCTACCTCCCCCTATGCGAGGCATCACAGGGGGACACCTCCTCATGCGAGGCTCCCCAGGTCCCCCAGTAGGCAATAACACAACCCGCTCATACATGATACTACATAGAATGCTAGCATATGTGAATAGCTTTGATCCATCCTAGACCTTGGAAAGTTGAGCCAGAATCCCATCATGGAAAAAAGGGAAAATTTGAAGAAATGTCTGGCCCTCAGCGATTGAAAAACACCTATCTGTGGCCCTGACGCTCGATGGGGCGTAGACGACCCCGCCAGTTTCACAATAGTAGCCAGAGTACATCACTCAGCTAGGTCAGTCATAGAAGCGATCGCTATGTACCCCTCCATAAGGGGTGCCCCGCCACAATGGCCCGCGGAAACTTGCTCAAGATACACTCTCCCAGGGGGAAGAGGATAAGGAAGTTCCTATCCCTTAGGTAGTAGCCTAGTCACTAAATATATATTCATCTCAAGATGGATACTAAGGTCACACCGCCGCAGCACCATGACCTTGCGTCGCCTGTTCTAGCATCAGATCAGGTAACGCAGAAGAATATCATGTGATCATGGGAGGTCAGATCCTAACGTACATCCTATCATCAAATAGGCACACATCAGTGACCCTAGAAGCACTAAATGACTTACCAAAATTTCCAAAACAAAATTCAAAAAATTAGCTTTGTCCCTCCGCACGCCTATTCCTTAGATAGACACGAGGAGAGCATGTCTGTTTTTCTCATAGACACGACAAGGGCATGCCCCAATATAGTACAGATGCAATAAGTTCATGCAAAACCCTTAGTTTTGTGCAAAATTTGTGTGCATGTGCCTTGATCGCTTGCGCGCTCAAGGAAAAAGCTGACCTAATATTTGTACAAGCCCCTCTTGTATGGAACCTGGCACTGACACAATGAAAAAATTAAAATGTAGGACGTAATGGGGCCTACTCTAGCTAAAAACGCACTAGTCCTGGGTACTCAAACTAGCCGCAATGACAAGAACAGCTCCGCAAATACCTGCGACCTCTCAAAACCTCAAACACTCAAATGACACAAATGAACTGAATTGAGCAATATTCGCCTATATGTGGCCCTTTTTGGAAAATTTGGAGGACCATAATGAGAGCTCATAAGGCCCAATTACAGGACCGAAAGCAACAATATGATGATCACTCCATGACACCCAAAGGTGGTGCCATTTATTTTTACCTCCTGTTAGCCACCTATAAAATTTGTCATATGAAATGGTGGTTAAATCTCTTTTTAGCCTTTAAGAAACAATTCATGTCCAAATTTTTAGTTCTTAAAGTCTTATGAAGATTTTTATCCTTTGAGTTAATCTTCACTATTATTTCCCTCTTTATCCTAAAGAACCTACTGTTTTCCAAAAGAAAGGGCATTTAAAACTCCATTTTTCATCATTTTCAATCCTCCTTTTCTCATAAATAAACCCCATTTTCATCCTTCTTTCCTCCATAAAAACCCTCAAAAACCCCTCATCTAACCTCTAAAATCATTCCAAATACCCTTTTAAACCATTTATTCCCCTTTCATTTGGTTTAAAAAACTCCTATCTCTTCTACCGGAACCCCAATTTTGGCTTAAAAAACACCTTTTTTGGGCCTAAAACACCCTTTTTACATTATATAGGTCCCAAGCCCCCGAGGGCTTATTTCCTTTATCCCCTCCACCTCATGTGGCCGAAACCCCACAATCAGACACTTCAAAATCTTGAAAACCCTTTCGGAACCCAACTTTCCTTTGTTTTTTCATTCTCGACATGTAAATTTTAAAATGAATCTGGGCCGTCGATCTCTGCAGATCAACGGCCATCGGCTAATCGCAATCGCAAGTTTCTTCCCATCGGCTAATTCCAATCGCAAGTTTCTTCCCATCGCAATCGCAAATTCCTTTTTCCTTTTCTGATACAGATTCACCGATTGAATCTCAGCCGTCGAATCCACAAGAATGGACAACCGAGATTCAAATCGTGCTCTTCCCATAAGCACTCTGACGTCATGCCCTCCGATTAAATCCTGACCGTCGATCATCCTTCAGATCGAACGACCCTCGCATAATTACACATCGCAAATCCAAAGTCCTGTTTGCTTTTTCACCTCCGATGTGCGATCCCTGATCTAATCTTGACCGTTCATTTTCAAGATCGGATGATTAGGATTAAACCCGATAGCCTCTTTCCCCTTTCCTCCTTTACACAATGACCCATCTCCTTATCAAAACTTGACCGTTCGTTGCAAAAATCAGACAGTTGGGATTCAACCTGATAGGCCCGACTCCTTTGGGACCTACCTTGCGCCTCATAAAAACCTACCCACTCACGTGCTGCCATGTGTATTCTACTATCGTCCCTTCCGTGCAACTTCTCCATTGTGTGTGATCCACACTGTTGGATCTGCTGCCCGTCATTCGATGGCTAGAACTGTGTTTCATGTTTTTTTTGCGCCAAAACTTTAACACCAAAAAAAAAACGCGAAATGGGCGGTATTGAAAGGAAGCGTGTCAGTAAGTGTATGGTATCGCGTTTTTTTGGCCAAAATCTAAAACCATTCAAGTGTTGCGCGAAGACCACTAATGGTTTTCTGCCTTACCACCTACCCTCCGCAATGTTATTTGACTTTTAATCTTTGCCATTGATTGTTAAGATTGAACGGCTCTCATTGTATTGCGATCCTGAGTCATTTACCCTTCGCCTTTTCTCCCAAACGCTCCATTGAGAGTTCTTCACCATCGATATCTGAATATCGAACGGCCCTGACTTAATCTTACCACCATTCACTTTTCACCCAAAATTCTCCAATGACCTCACCGAATGATCTCGACCGTTGGATATTCTAATCCGATGGCTCCGATTTAAACTCACTCCCAAACCGCCCAAAGCATTCTTAACCTATTTTTCACAGGATTTTCTTAACTTTTGTGTTTTTTTTGCAGGTTATAAAGGTTTTTTCCACAGTTTTAAAAAGAAACGAAAGGCCAGGGATGAAAATCCACAGGAAATTAACCACGAAGAAAAGGGATCTACAAGGTTTAAAACTATGATTTTTCCCATGCCTCATGAGCATCGGTGATATTATGTAAATCTTATGTGTGCCGGAAAAACAAAAATATCACAGTGAACATCAATTAAACCAAGTATATCAGTGAAGAAATCAACAGTAAAGGGATTAATGCCTAAGCCTGAAAATCAAGGTTTTTAATCCCTAGGTTTGAAGAAATAAAGCCAATATCATAGAATGAAGACCGAAGACTAAGATCAAGGCTTAATCAAGCCTAAACACAGAGTAAAGCAAATTAAAGATGTCTTCAGGAAAAAAAAGAAAAATATCAGCAAAGGAGGCCTCCATTGCCACATCAGAGGCTACTTGAATCCTCTTCAGCTACCAAAGAGCCACCTGTAGCCTCAAAGAAATCAAAAGAAGGAATAGTTATTGCCTATTCAGGAGATATTTGCCTAAAGATAGCTGAACAATTATTTCAAACTATCAGTAAAGTTATTGAAAAGATAAGAAAGAGCCTTGAAGTCAATCTTTTTATCCACTAGGCCTAAAAAACACAAACGGAGTAAATGAAACAGAGATATAATTCAATGCATTCCTGCCTTATGCCTTGCATGGTTTTCAAGGCTAGGAATTGCATTTAGTATATAATTAATGACACTTGAACCCTAAAACTCTACCACCTCCTCATTTTCTTATAAAATCTCCTTGAGGAGCACATTGTAAATGGTTGGTTATTTGACTTTGATGTAATAGTTGCAGTATCGAACCATTGTTGAATGTAAATAAGTTCTGAAGCTCTGAAGCTCTGTTTAAATTTATTGAAGAAGTTAGGCTGAGAAGAGAAGTTGTTGCTGTGATGAAACATTGGACTTGTAGTTTGTAACTGGATTGACAATCAATACACAAGCTGATTCTTGGGATCCTGGTCTATATCATTGGTGAATTACTTCTTACTATTATTTGTTTCCTTTTATGTATTCCATTTCGTTCAATTTTCTCTAATAAAGAACCGCAAATATAGAGCTAGGATTCAAAAGTACCCTACTCTCACTGATAAGCTTTATCTATATGTTTTCTGCTAATTGTTATATTTAGGAATGACTTAAATTAAGTGTAAAAATTATCAAGGAATGTTGTTTTATCCATGTCTTGAGGTGCAAAACTTGAAAGGAAGTTCTTGAATGATATTTTTATTACATGCCAAGTATAGTTAAACTAGAAAAGTTTATGGTTTGCCATGTCTTCTAGTTCTTTCTCCAAAGGTTGTTTTGAAAGTTTCCCTAAGGGTATGCTAAAAGTAGTTTATGATTGTAATACATCTGACCTGATCTTAAGCTGCACTTTGTTTTCTCATCTATTTTCATCCCTTCTGAAAGTAGTCTAGTGTGATTATTGGATTGTTGTCTGATAAGTTAGCTTTAATACAAGCTTGTCCAAAGAAGTTTATGGTTAGCCCTGTCCTTTGGCTGGTTTCAAATAGTTGCTTAAAAAGGATTTTCTTGTATGGAGAGTTGATAAATAGTTGTTGAAATTATTGGCTTTTTTCACCTTCTCAACACTTTTAATGTTCCATTTCATCATTTAATCTAAAGGATCTTTTGATATAGATGACTTGCCCCTTGGACCACTCTTGAAATTTTTGTACAATTAAACCCTTTTGTGACTCCATTGCCTAATGGTTTAAAGTTGTTTCACACTAATCCTATCTGCTGAATACTTCTCAATATGCTTGCATCTTCACACTTTGAAAGTTTTTCATTTTGTGATATTCCATCCAATTAAAGATCATACCTAACCAACCAAACAAACAAAAAAACCCTTGTTCTTAATAACTAGCCTAATATCACACTAAAAGCCTTAAAGATAAATCAATATTTGCACTTATAGAGAGATCCCTCTCTGGATTTAGGAGGGCTAGATCCTAGAATCCCAAAGTGGTTTTTGATGTAGTCTCTGCAGCATTTAGTCTTGCCATTCTACTAAATTACAAGGGCCTAACATTTCTGGTGACCATACTATGGAATTCTGAGTAAAATCCTTAAAACAAAACACTCATTATTCAGTGCAGTATAAGTAGCTCTCTGCAAGCACTACCAAAGCAAATGGTAATCATGATAGGACTTATTTGAATCAGTAAGAAACTAAATAACCCTTAGGATTCTCTTAAATCCTTATCAAACCTTGAAGGAAACAGCTAGCTAAGCCGTAAGAGTAAACTCTTTTTGTCTCATCACCATAGCTAAGTGTTGAAATAGATTTAGGACAATCTCTTAACCTATAGGACTGAAAAAAATTAGAAAACCCCAAAACATTTTAGATTGGTATATGGTGGTGGACCATAAAACATTTACCTCCAAAAGAGCTAAAAATTTCCACCCAATGACTCCACAATCCTACATAGACCTAAAGAATCCTATGGGGAACCCTTTAATATCATAACATCATACAAACTCAGTTAAGAAAACTTTGAGTATTAAATTTTCCTTGCTAAAGATTAGTTAGCCTCCTAAAGATTGTCATATTTGGTTAAAAATTTTCTAAATATTGGGTCTGAAAACATAGCATAGTGGCTTCTAGAAGAATTCATACTAGAGCCTATCCTGACCTAAACCCTCCGGAGATAGTTGATAATCCTGAAAGCATGCTTAGGAAGTATCCTACAGCTCAAACTTCAACTATTGTCAGACCAATCCAAAGAGCTAATTTTGTTCCTGAAAACCTTGTAGCTCTACAAGATTCACAAGTTGACTTGAGAAATCCATTTAGAACTAGGTCACTTGATGATATAGATCAAATAGATTTTGAGTCTCCTACTTCATCCCAACATAGAAGTGAACATCCCGGTAGCAGAGAAACTACCCCACCTGATTTGGATTTCCTTCATAATTTTGGTTTCTCTCATCCTAGATCTGCTCAACAATCTCTTGCTGGTCCATCCACATCTGTTCTTCACACACCCACTGTCCAAAACACTCCATTTCAGCCCACTTTTTCTCTTGTCAATCCACCCCTTGTAAAGTCCCCAATTTTTCCACAACCTCCTATCATGGCAACATGGTATGCCCCTCTAGTCCTTCCTTTACCTCTAGTCAATCTGCCATAGGACTATCAGTCCAAGATACCATTGTTTGATGTGAGTGGTACTACTACTGCTTCACAACATGTGGACAAGATGAATGACTATTTTGATAGAAATGAGATTGATGATGAAACTGTCAAACTCATATTGTTTGCTCAAAGTTTAGGGGGAGAAGCAAAAAAAAGGTTCAAAATCTTAACCCCTAATAGTATTAATGATCTCTAGACTCTCCATCAGTTATTCCTAAACAAATGGGAAGTTAGAGAAAACCCTCTCTAAATACTTTCAGACTACAACAATCTAAAAGGAAACACTAGGGAGAGTGTCCAAGCTTATTGCACTAGGTTCAATAGTGTTTATAATGCATTGCCCCCAAACTTAAAACTTCCACAAGGCTCAACTTTAAACAAATTTCCTGAAGGATTTGATCCCGAAATGGCCTATCAACTGAGAGAGAGAGAGATCCTTTGACTCTAGAAGATATGCAGAAAGGAGCCTTAGATGTCGAAGTAAATCTGATGGAGAAAAGAGCCAGAATGGGGAATGAGAAGAAAGTATCATTTAGGGAGGAATCTGCACCCTCCACATATAGCTCGAAAATGGAAAGGATGATGGAAGAGATGATGAAAAAGATGAGCATATATGAGAAAGCACAATCTAGAGAAAATCAATCAACTCCCCAAAACAGAAATCAATCTCAAAATCAAAATCAGAATTTTGGGAGAAACCAACCTCAAAACAGACCAAGAGAGGATGATGAACAGATTATTCCTCCTTTTCATCAAAACTATGTAAGTGAGGTTGAAGAAACAAATGAACAAACAGAGGAAGATGACATAAACATGCTGGGAGTAGATAATTATTTTCATGTTCCTTACAATAGAAAACAAGGTCTATACACACTTTATGATGATAAAAGATCATAGGATGAATATTAATATCAAGAGCTGGAAAATGTCGTCATAGAAAGCCCAAAGGAATATGACCTTATGAGTAAAAAGAATCAGGAAACTCCCAAGAATAAAACCTTTGAAAACTCTGCAAAAAACAGCCCTGTGAATAAACCCAAAATTGTAAAACAGAAAGACAAAATAGTGGCTATAAATCCTAATCAAAGTGAAGAGAAAGGTACTCAAATTAAGGAAAAACATAGTGCAGATCTTAGCAGCGTTAGCACTTCAGCTGTGCTCCTATTAAAACAATTTTGAGCGATGTAAATAGAGGAAATCAGAAAATTGATTTTGTTGATAAAGTAGTGATTAAGAAGGCTAAAACAAAAATTGTAAAAGTCCAATGCCTTTTGGTTTGGAACAGGAAATCGCCAAGATTACAATTTCTGTTCCTCTCACTGAATTAGTCACCTGAGATGTATATAAATCAAAAATTTTGAAATCTTTCAACATAGCAAAAAACAATGACGTTGTAAACCTCAATGATGACCAACCAGAGCTTTTATTTGGTCCTAATATTGAGGGAAGATACCAAGAAGGGCTAGTTCCTCCTTTTTATGTTAGTTTGAAAATTCATTACAAAATTTTGCACAATGCTATGCATGAATCAGGGGCCTCTCATAACTTAATGCCCAAAGCAGTAATGGAGAGTCTAGGCCTTGAAATCACTAGACCATACAAATATCTATACTCCTTTGACTCCAGTAGAGTAAAATGTTTAGGTTTGATCAAAGACCTTTGTTTGAACTTAGCTCAAATTCCAGCCAAGTGTTTAGCGATGGATATTGTAGTCGCTGATGTACCCCCCAAGTATGGTATGCTGTTATCAAGATCCTGGGGAGCTAAGTTACAAGGTACAATGCAAATGGATATGACATATGATACCATCCCTATTTTTAATCAAACTAGAAGACTTTATACGGAATCTCACATGCAATACATGGCTAGTAGCCAAGAGAGACCTAAAAACTCTCCTCTTTATTCTATGCATACAGGCGTTGACTCATTTATCCTCTTCAATCATGAAACATTCAATGAGCACGAAACCTTGATTGATTTAGTGGCCACCCCTCATAGTAACATCATGGCAAACATAGAAAAAGAGGAAGACAAGACAGAAGTATCAAAATAGTTTTCCAAATCAGGAAATCACAACAAACAAATCACAGGTCTAGAGCTACAAAACAGTCATCCATTGTTTTTCAATATTGAGATTCAAGAGAAGATTCCTCAACATAATGAAGAACATGAGGAACTAAACCAAATTCAACATAGTTCTAACTCACAAAAACAATCTGAAAGCACATAAGATAAAGAAGATAGTAGTCAAACTAGCAAATCTGAAACTAGTCCTCTTTGGAGTATGAATTTTGATGGGTCTTGCACCAAGAACAATGTAGGTGCAGGAATATAGATACACAACACAGAAAATAATCATGATGAAGGGCATTCCTATAGGTAAAATTTTCAATGTTCAAATAACATAGTTGAGTATGAAGCCCTCCTTTTAGGCCTACACTTATTGAAGAAATTAGGGGCCAAAAGGATAAAAGTTCATGGGGATTCAGAGCTGATTATTAAGAAAATGAATGGGGAATATAGTGCTAAACATCCCAGAATTAGAGCCTATAGGAATTATGTCATGGACTTGTTAAAGACATTTGATGAATCTCAACTTATCTTTGTCCCAAGAAACCAAAATTTCCTTGCCAATGGTTTAGCCTTTGTTGCTATAACTTGTCTAACACCTTATGAAACCAAAAAATGCACCACGCAAGTCAAATTTAGACCAGCTGTCCCAGACAATGAAAAATACTGGCAAGTTTTTTATGGAGATAAACAAATAGAATACTTCCTGCAATCCAGAAATGAATTTGAGCTGCCAAGTTCAGATTCAGATTATGAACCAGACTATCCTATTGAAGAAAACCCACTTGACGAAGAAGTAAAGTCTCCAGAGATTGCTGATATAAATTTGTTATCTACTAAACTTGAAAATGAAACAAAGATTAGTGCAGATTTAAAAATAGAAAACTTAGAAATGCTGCAATCTAACACTCAAAACTTGCCAGAAGGACTGGTCGCACTAGAATAATTGTTTGATTTTAATGATATTGCCAAAAAACCAAGACTACACCTTGTTGAAACTGAAGTAGACTAATGTAACATAGGCAGTAAACAAGAACAAAAAATGATCAAACTGTCTAAAACCTTGCCAACTCACATTAAACTGAAATACATTGAGCTCTTTAAGGAATTTTCTGATGTGTTTGCATGGAGTTATGAGGATCTAAAGTCCTATGATACAGAAATAATTCAGCATAAGATACCCCTTAAGGAAAACTAGAAACATTTTAAACAAAAATTGCACAGAATTAACCCTATTTAATTACCTCTGGTAGAAAAAGAAATTAAAAGAATGCATGAAGTTGGAATTATTGTTCCTATTAGATACTCAGAGTGGGTGTCTAATCTTGTGTCAGTTAGGAATAAAACATGAGATATTAGGCTTTGTATTGATTTTAGAAACTTAAACAAAGCCTCTCTGAAGGAAAACTACCCCTTACCCAAGATGGATCACATTTTACAAAGGGTAGTTGGTTCTGAAAGGATTTCTTTGTTAGATGGCTTCTCAGGGTACAATCATATATTAGTACATTCTGATGATCAACTCAAAATAGCCTTTACTACACCTTGGGGTACTTTCATGTATGTGAAAATTTCCTTTGGTTTAATGAATTTTGGTGCTACATTTTAGAGAGCCATGGATATTGCATTCTCAGAAGAATTAGGCCTCTTCATCATTATTTACCTTGATGATATCACTGTTTTTTCCAAAACAGATGAAGAACACCTAGAGCACTTGAGAAAAGTCTCTGAGAAATTCATAAAATTTGGGTTATCTTTAAATCCAAAGAAAACAATGTTTGGTCTCCAAGAAGGTAAACTACTTGGACACATCATATTAGAAGAGGGAATAAAGATAAACCCAAAGAGGATTGATGGTATATTGCAAATCAACCGTCCTAGAAACATCAAGGAACTTCAATCTTTTATTGGGAAGATTAATTTCTTGAGAAGGCTCATACCCAACTTAGCTGAACTCCTTAGGAATATGACAAATATGCTCGAAAAGGAAGAAGGAGTTAAATGGGCCTTAGAAGCAAAGAAATTATTTGAACTGGTAAAAAAAGCATTAACCAAAACACTAGTTCTCATTAGTCCTGATTTTACAAAGGATTTCTTCATTTTTTCATTTGCATCAGAGCACACAGTGGCTGCAGTCCTATTACAGAAAAAATTGAAGGGACAAGAGCAACCAATTGCATTCTTTAGTAAGCCATTAAGAGATGCACCTCTGAAGTACAATATCATGGAAAAACAAGCTTTTTCCTTAGTCAAAGCCCTAAAAGACTTCAGAGTTTACATTCTACATTCCCACATAATTGCATTTGTACCTAGTTCAGTTGTAAAGGAAATTTTAACACAAGATCCAGATGGAAAAATAGGAAAGTGGATTGCTGTGATACTTGAATATGATTTAGAAATCAAGCCCACTAAGCTCATAAAAGGCCAAGGAATAGCAAGATTAATGGCTGAGTCTAATTTTGAAGCCCTTGATATAAACATGATAGATGCATTAGATCAACAGGAGGAGTTGTCAACTCCCATTATTGAAGATCATTTTCTGTTTTCATCTTGGTATGCTGATATTTTGTATGTTTTTCTCAATTTAAATACACCTCCTGGTTTTTCTAAAACAAAGGAAATATTTTTAAAGTTGAAAACTCTTAATTACTGCATTTTAGATAAATGTCTATATTGGAAAAATGCTAGTGGATTATTGCTTAAATGTTTTCCTAAGAATGATGCAGATAAGATCAAGCATGAATTACATGAAGGAGGATGTGGAGGCCACCTCTATTGGAAGACAACTGCCAATAAAATCCTTAGATTTGGTTACTATTGGCCCACCCTCTTTCAAGATGTCCATAAAATGATTATTTCCTGTCATAAATGCCAAATCTTTGAAGGCAAAAGAAAATTGCTTCCCTTACCCTTGCATCCAATCACTGTTGAAGCCCCTTTTCAACAGTGGGGTTTAGAATTCATTGGAGAAATCCATCCAGCCTCATTTTCCCAACATATATGGATCCTCAATGCAATAGACTACTTTACCAAATGGATGGAAGCCATCCCTTCTAGGCAAGCCACTAACTTTGTCATCATAAAATTCATTGAAACTCATATCCTATCTAGATTTGGCTGTCCTAGGAAGATTATCACTGACAATGCTGCTACATTTGGATCAAAAAAGATGGTTTAATTCTATCATAAATATCAGATTACATTGGGCCATTCTACTGCTTATTACCCTCAAGGTAATGGGTTAGCAGAATCCTCAAACAAAACTTTGGTGAATACAATCAAAAAGTTGTTGGAAGACAATAAGAAATCGTGGCACACAAAGCTAGTACATGCACTATGGGCTGACAGATTAACACTTAAGAAATCAATTGGAATGTCACCCTACCAGCTAATCTATTGAGCAGATGCAATTTTTCCAACTAGCCTAGGAGTGCCAGTCATGAAGCTGATCCAAGAGGTACAGTCTGAAGAAAATGACATGACAAGAAGAACCAATAAAACTATACATCTTCAACAAACCAGGGAGGAAGTCTAAAACAAAGCACTACAGAAGCAAGAAAACATCAAGAAGATGTTTGATAGAACCAAGGCCAGTGATTTCAGCATTAGTGACAAAGTTTTGAAGTGGGATTCTAGGAGAGAAGAAAAGGGAAAGCATGGGAAATTTGATAAATTATGGCTTGGCCCTTATCTCATTCATTCTACTACTGGTAACAATGCTTATTTCTTGTAGGAATTGAGTGGAACTGAACTTTTTGGAGGTCCTGTCAATGGCAAGATGCTCAAACATTACTTTTCTTAATTGTACCAGTTTGAAGATTTTTTACTTTTCATTGTAAATATCATGTCTTTCATTATTTTCAAAGTTATAAAAATAAAAAATACAAAAACAATAGAAAAGAAAAGAGGGTAGATTGTAAAAACAAGAAAGCTACAACCCCATACCAAAAAGAAAAACAAAGTCTGAAAGTGTGCAAGCTCAAAATGCCACTCCTAAAAACACACTTCTAGTCAGTCATACAACCTAATCATGACTAATTAGTTTTTCAATTTACTGCTAATAGGTTAATGAATTAGATTAGCCAAACAGCTCAATCTTGGCCTATCAGTAAGGTAAATTAGGATAGAAAAATGAAGGTTCAAACAAGCTCAAAATATGAACCTATGAATCTCAAAAGAAGAACGACTCTAATTAGATCAAATCTTGAGCCAAAGATAGAAAACAAACTGGTTCTAATATGCCCAAAACTTGAACCAGGAAAGAAAGAGAGACGGATCAAACAAATTCAAAATAGAGCTGAAGAAATAATGAAGGCTGTTTCAAATTTTCAGATCTCAAGCCTTCACAATTTTGTTTTACTTATCTGCAAATAAAAGTCTATGTGCAGCTTGTTTTTATGCCATAGATCAACAGCAAGTTAGATTGCTTAATCCTGACTTGAATATTTTTAAATTTTTTGTTTTAGAATTTAGAGAATAAAGTTTTGTCAGACAATCTAATCCAAATAGATAATAGTTAGGTAGAGAAACTTATGAGTTCAACTGCTTAATCTGAACTCATGGAGAAATAAGAGTAGAATTAGATTAGTTTTCTATTTTCAAAAAAGAATAAAATGTTTATGAAAAGAGTTTTCCAATCCAAATGCACTCTGAAAGAAGAAAAAATGTTAGGATCATTAGGATTGGGTAGGTAGAGAAGTTGTTTTGATAGAATTTCATTGTTTCAAATTGTTGCAAAGATTGTCAGATCAAAAGAAGATCAACAAAGGAAAAGAAAGGCTGTTTACCAATGTATAAATCATTGGTTTATTGAAAAGCCAGAGAAGTTATCTACAATTCTTAACATCTTCAAGAAGATGACATCCCCTTGTGGAGCCACTGTTAGCCACCTATAAAATTTATCAGATCAAATGGTGGCTAAATCTTTTTCTAGCCTTTAAGAAACAATTCATGTCCAAATTGTTAGTTCTTAAAGTCTTATGAATATTTTTATCCTTTGAGTTAATCTTCACTGCTATTTCCGTCTTTATCCTAAAGAACTTGTTGTTTTCCAAAAGAAAGGTTGTTTAAAACTCCATTTTTCATCATTTTCAATCCTCCTTTTCTCATAAATAAACCCTATTTTCATCCTTCTTTCCTCCATAAAAACCCTCAAAAACCTCTCATCTAACCTCTAAAATGACGAAAAGGTGAGAGAGCAGAAACGCACATGATTCACACACAAAATAATAATTTCTATATCTTCAATAATCAGATACATCAAATATATAATTAAACTAATTCTAATTTTAGAGAGAGAAGTTGAGAGATTCTCTCAACTTCCTCAACAAACCCAATCCAAGATATACTAAAGTAAGCATAATCCTAACTAATTCTAATACCCTCCCTTAATGCTTACTTTACAAAACATATAATTAATCACAATTACAACACTTTAAACTTTTCGTGTCTTTGTCTGATCTGGTCTTCATTAACATCTGTACCCACTCTGAGATCTCATAGGAAATGCTCTTTTCTCCACCATTTTCGAGCTACCATTCAACCCATTTAAAATACATTGTTTCTGACCAGCAATAATGAACTTTGCAAGATCAACAGTATTGACAACTCGGCTCGTTGGGGCTTCCGCGATAGAGCTGACAAGTGATGAACCATCCTATGAACCAATCACCATCTGTCGGATATTTCGCTTTCGGCTATCCATCAGTGGGTAGGCAAATGGTCTGAATACTGAATGTGTTCAAGAGTTAATCTAACAACTTGACCTGCTAACCTGTAACTGATGCTCCTTGGCCCGTAGCACAACAAGATCAGCATATAACAAATTCACACAATCAAATTAGTCAATTGTTCTCTCGTCCCTGTAGGACATCAAGAACGACTAATTTAAATAATGCTCATTTGTTCAATAATTGGTTCTCTTCTACACAACTCTCATAGGTTCTCTTCTACACAACTCTCATAGCAATAAATATAAGACTTAAACCTACAAATCCAACGTAAATCAAACCAGCAAGATTTTCAACCCACCACTGTCCAGCTAAAGCAAAGTTGGCCCATCGTCATCACGCTTAGCTGCACCAACTCTTTCTTTCGAAATTCACCCTTGTGAAGGCTAGCGATGATATCGCTCATGCTTCTGTTTTGGATCCATTTGATCTTTTAATATTTGATATTTTAACTTTTATGGACAATGATACAACTTTGGAAGCCTGAAATTTAGATATTCGAGGCACCTTGCGCCCTCTACTTTACCCGAACACTACTTGTATCCATTGGTTTATTCTTACGGTTTATGCTTGATTACTTGTGACCCAGGGGCGGACATGAAGACGGACAAGTGCTATATGAACGCGAGGGCTTGGAGAATACCATTCTCGTTCATGAATACCGATGCGTAGGAATTGACGGGGAAGAAGAATATGGAGATAACGAGGCACGGGAAGATCATCCTTTGTCTTCCGGGATATCTCGAGAAAAAGAAGCCAACGAGTATTTTGCCACGGTTGGCATAAGATTCTTACGACAAACACTCTACCAAAGTGATGTGCACCCAGAGCCTCATGGAAGTGTGGATGACCCGCCTCAAAATAGAATTTTAACAAATTCTATCCACCAACGTTGAGCCGACCATGGCGCCCGACGATGGCAACAAAAGCCACGCTTCCTCGGATGACGAGTGGACGGACGAAGACAGGAGCAGTGATGGCAGCCAACGGGGTCGGAATTCTAACGCTGACGAGATTTGCGAAATCTAGATGATGCCGATGGACGCCGTGCAGGAACTCCACATCATACATTCACACAGTAATCAACAAGATAAATCTCGCATCCGTGAAAAGCATATAGATCACAATTGACACCAACGCAGGGTTTAAAACGCTGGTATTTTTGTCGCAGAATCTCACAAATGGCCTCCACCGTTCGCACTGAGAGCGCAGGTTCCCCCACTGCAAAATGCAAGAAATTTCCAAGCCAGGCACTCGAGCAATTGAATTGGTGAAAGAAAAAAAAAAAAACAAATACTACTGAAAACACACCTACATTATGCTACTCTCCTACACCATATTCAATTTCATATCTCTCACATTTTCCTGGCCTTCCCGTGAGGGAATCAAGCCATTTCTGGCTCTGATACCATATCAAAAAATTATGAGAGAACAGAAACGCACAGGATTCACAAATAATTATTTTCTATATCTTCAATAATCAGATACATTAAATATATAATTAAACTAATTCTAATTTTAGAGAGAGAAGTTGAGAGATTCTCTCAACTTCCTCAACAAACTCAATCCAAGATATACTAAAGTAAGCATAATCCTAACTAATTCTAATATAAATCATTCCAAAGACCCTTTTAAACCATTTGTTCCCATTTCATTTGGTTTTAAAAACTCCTATCTCCTCTACCGGAACCTCAATTTTGGCTTAAAAAACACGGTTTTTGGGCCTAAAACAAACTTTTTACATTTTATAGTTCCTAAGCCTCGACGGCTTATTTCATTTAGCCCCTCCGCCTCATGTGGCCAAAGCCATGCAATCGGGCGCTTCAAATGCTTGAAAACCCTTTTGGAACCCAACTTTCCTTTGTTTTTTCATTCTTGACATGTAAATTTTAAAATGAATCTGGGCCGTCGATCTCTGCAGATCAATGGCCATTGGCTAATCGCAATTGTATGTTTCTTCCCATCGTAATTGAAAATTCCTTTTTCCTTTTCCAATACAGATTCGTCGATTGAATCTCAGCCATCGAATCCACAAGAATTGATGGCTGAGATTCAAATCAGGCTCTTCCCATAAGCAATCTGACATCACGCCCACCGATTAAATCCTGACCGTCGATCATCCTTCAGATCGGACGGTCCTCGCATAATTGCACATCGCAAATCCAAAGTCTCGTTTTCTTTTTCACCTCCGATGTGCGATCCCTGATCTAATCTTGACCGTTCATTTTCAAGATCGGACGATCAAGATTAAACCCTACAGCCTCTTGCCCATTTCCTCCTTTACACAATGACCCATCTCCTTATCAAAAATTGACTGTTCGTTGTGAAGATCGGACAATTGGGAGTCAACCCGATAGGCCCGACTCCTTTGGGACCTACCTCTCTCCTCATAAAAACCTACCCACTCACACGCTACCACGTGTATTCCACTATTTTCCCTTCCGTGCAACTTCTCCATTGCGTGCGATCCACACCATTGGATCTCCTGCCCCTCATTCGATGGCTAGAACTGCGTTTCGCGTTTTTTTTGCTCCAGAAATTTAACACCAAAAAAAGACGCGAAATGGGCGATATTGAAAGGATGCATGTCAGCAAGTGTATGGTTTCATGTTTTTTTGGCCAAAATCTAAAACCATTCGAGCACCGCGTGAAGACCACTAATGGTTTTATGCCTTACCACCTACCCTCCGCAATGTTATTTCACTTTTAATCTTGGCCTTTGATTGTTAAGATCGAATGGCTCTCATTGTATTGCGACCCCGAGTCATTTACCCTTCACCTTTTCTCCCAAACGCTCCATTGAGAGTTCTTTGCCATTGATCTCTGAAGATCGAACGACCCTGACTTAATCTTACCACCATTCAATTTTCACCCAACCTTCTCCAATGACCTCACCAAATGATCTCTGTCGTTGGATTTTCTAATCCGACAGCTCCGATTTAAACTCACTCCCAAACCACCCAAAGCATTCTTAACCTATTTTTCACAGGATTTTCTTAACTTTTGTGTGTTTTTTGTAGGTTATAAAGGTTTTTTCCACAGTTTAAAAAAGAAATGAAAGGTCAGGGATGATGATCCACACGCAATTATCCACAAAGAAAAGGGATCTACAAGGTTTAAAACTGTGATTTTTCCCATGCCTCATGAGCATCGATGATATTATGTAAACCTTCTGCGTGCCTGCAAAACAAAAAAAACACAGTGAACATAAATTAAACTAAGTATCTCAGTGAAGAAATCAACAGTAAAGGGATTAATGCCTAAGCCTGAAAATCAAGGTTTTTAATCCCCAAGTTTGAAGAAATAAAGCCAATATTAGAGAACGAAAACCGAAGACTAAGATCAAGGATGAATCACGCCTCAGCAAAAAGTAAAAAATATTAAATATGTCTTAAGGTAAAACAGAGGAAAATATCAGCAAAGGAGGCCTCCATTGCCACATTAGAGGATAATTGAATCCTCTTCAACTACCAAAGAGCCACCTGCAGCCTCAAAGAAATCAAAAGAAGGCATAGTTATTGCCTATTCAGGAGATATTTTCCTAAAGATAGCTGAACAGATATTTCAAACAAAAGAATTTATCTCAAAATTCTAGCTAAGTTATTGAAAAGATAAGAAAGAGCCTTGAAGTCAATTTTTTTATCCACTAGGCCTAAAAAACATAAACATAGTAAATGAAACAGAGATATAATTCAATGCATTCCTGCCTTATGCCTTGCATGGTTTTCAAGGCTAGGAATTGCATTTAGTATAGAATTAATGACACTTGAACCCTAAAAGCTCCTCCACCTCCTCATTTTCTTATAAAATCTCCTTGAGGAGCACATTGTAAATGGTTGGTTATTGGACTTTGATGTAATAGTTGCAATATCGAACCATTGTTGAATGTAAATAAGTTGTGAAGCTCTGAAGCTCTGTTTAAAGTTATTGAAGAAGTTAGGCTAAGAAGAGAAGTTGTTGTTGTGATGAAACATTGGACTTGTAGTTTGTAAATAGATTGACAATCAATACACAAGCTAATTCTTGGGATCTTGGTCTATATCATTCGTGAAGTACTTCTTACTGTTATTGTTTTCCTTTCATGTTTGCAATTTTGTTCACTTTTCTCTGATAAAGAACAACAAATATAGAGCTAGGATTTACTGTCAAAAGTACCCTACTCTCACTAATAAGCTTTATCTATATGTTTTCTGCTAATTTTTATATTTAGGAATGACTTAAATTAAGTGTGAACATTATCAAGGAATGCTGGTTTGTCCATGTCTTGAGGTGCAAAACTTGAAAGGAAGTTCTTGAATGATATTTTTATTACATGCCAAGTAGAGTTAAACTAGAAACGTTTATGGTTTTCCCTGTCTTCTAGTTCTTTCTCCAAAGGTTGTTTTAAAAGTTTCCCTAAGAATATGCTAAAAGCAGTTTATGATTGTAATACATCTGACCTGATCTTAAGCTGCACTTTTTTTTCTCATCTGTTTTCATCCCTTCTGAAAGTAGTCTAGTGTGATTACTCGATTGTTTTCTGATAAGTTAGCTTTAATACAAGCTTGTCCAAAGAAGTTTATGGTTAGCCCTGTCCTTTGGATGGTTTCAAACAATTGCTTAAAAAGGCTTTTCTTGTATGGAGAGTTGAGAAATCCTTGTTGAAATTATTGGATTTTTTCACCTTCTCAACACTTTTAATGTTCCATTTCATCATTTAATCTAAAGGATATTTTGATATAGATGACTTGCCGCTTGGACCACTCTTGAAATTGTTGTACAATTAAACCCTTTTGTGACTCCATTTCCCAATGGTTTAAAGTTGTTTCACACTAATCCTATTTGCTGAATACTTCTCAATATACTTGCATCTTCACACTTTGAAACTTTTTGATTTTGTGATATTCCATCTAATTAAAGATCATACCTAACCAACCAAACAAACAAAAAACCCTTGTTCTTAATAACTAGCCTAATATCACACTAAAAGCCTTAAAGATAAATCAATCTTTGCACTTATAGAGAGATCCCTCTCTGGATTCAGGAGGGCTAGATCCTAGAATCCAAAAGTGGTTTTTCATGTAGTCTCTGTAGCATTTAGTCTTGCCATTCTACTAAATTACAAGGGCATAACACCTCCGAAAAAATAATTTTTCAGTGTCGACAGGTATGCCCTCTCTCATCTTCTTTTTTAGCACATTTATTTCAATAATATATGAATAAATATGATGCTTTCACTTGGAGTATTATTTTGCAGGTATTGTGAAATCATCCATCACTCCATCCAGTAAAATTTCTAGAGCAGGTATCAGTCTACCCTCAGCATGATATAGTCCCAGAGAAACTCTGCATATCCTCACATCATTTCTCCATAAGAAATCAACCATAGGTTCCAAGAGCCTAACCATGTTTATCATCACCCCACCTCACACATTATAAAAGTCCTCGTTGGTTAGTGGAACCTCCCCTCCATGGTCCCCGTCACCCAAATTAGACCATATATCACAAAAATCATGATGCCATGGCCACACCACTTTAGTCTGGGAAGCATCTCATGCCCATTTCACTCACCATGCATCAGGTCAAGTTTTACCATATCAAAATAAAACTCCTTTCCTGGACTACCGGGTTCTGAAAGCAGATCAAAAATGTACTACTGCACCTCACATTTGGCCTACCATACCTCCATCAGCATAGCCCATCTATGACATTTTCCATCAAATTCATTAACCCCCACATGAGACCAACCAATGGCCCCCCCACCCTCAGCAAAACACCTTCCTCACATCATCGGTGAGCGAACACTTTCAGGTTTTTGAGCACCCGTCTCTGTGTCTTGTACAATCCAAACCCCATTATTTCATTCTTTTGGTAAGTGTACGAATACGAAAAATAGTGCACTATGTCCCCCATTCATCCATCCATTTTTTCTCCCATGGTAGCAGTCCTTGGTCACCCATGGTCAGAGTATCTTTCCCTTCACGTATAAGCCCCCATCACATTCATAACCAACATATACCCACCCGGGATGTCCTATCGACTCCAGCGATTTCCCCATCATAAATAGTTATGACTCTCGCGAAGCTTCTTTTTAAACTCTGACCTTTGGCCACTGAATCCCCATCATCAATTTTCAGTCACCCTCGCAAGCATGCCTGTGTTAAACCTATCACATCCAGGATCCCAATCCCTTGCATCAGTGACTCTCTCGTTCGGTTGAGGCTTCCTCTTTGTCGACATCAACAACCATTTTCCAAAAAGGAAGCGGTACCTTGGATCACCCCTCACCACAAAAGGGACATCCTCGAGTGGCACTATGGGAGACGTCATTGCCCACAGATGTCATCGATCCTCTTGAAATTTGACTACAACACAAAATTTCATGTAAATATAGTATTGTACCTTACAACTATTTCACTTTGATCAAATTCGTTGAACACTCGTGCCTTTATAACCATCTCTTTCAGCAATGCTTACATGGGAAGGTCCCTATCATACACCCATGCGTACAATGCACATTTATATGCCATACCAAGCTTACGCATGTGGGTACTGCATTCCACCTATTGCCAAATAAAAAGCACCCCTAAGGGCGTCAACAATCGTCATCGTCAACCAACAGATCACTACCATACTAGTGACACAGACAAAATTTGTACCTTTCAAATAGATTTTTTTATCTAGCCAAAGCATCACAAGCATGGGACATGCACGCCTCATAGAAAAATTGTATTTATTGTATTATACCGTTGCTTGTAGGGTTGCCACAGGACATGATAACTCTTTGACTTGCTGTAAGGTGTTTCCAACTTCGTGTTACACGTAGGTCTCTCTCTCTAGCCACATATTATATGGAAAATAAACTATAATGTATTTCGGCTATACAGCTCTTCCTAGACCTCACACATTAGGGGGTAACTGTTATCACCGGAAAATAGGACAAGAAAAGATGAAATTATTAAATGTCAGGAAAAAGGATTTATAGGGCTAAGTCAGATTAGAGAATCTAAATAATTTAAAAATTCTCTGAGGTCCAGAAGAAAAATCAAATTGCGCACTCAAGGCCATAGTATAATGCGCATCAATGCACATTTTTCCTTGATAGGTGCGCCTTTGTGAATCTTTCCTTCAAAAAGTTGCACGGACCTGAAAGTGCTGAAAGTCACTTTCTCAGACCACAAGGAAGACTCCAAGAAATCTATCCGACACTTGAGGCAGCCTAAGGGCAGTCGCCCAAGCCTCCTTAAGACCTAAAGGGAGCACACAATGGAATAATTTGGCACACAATGGAATCATCCTCCTCTCTTGGGTCACTTTCCATAAATGTACCAAGAGAGGGAAAGAGAGTTTGAATTCTTCTATAAAATTCCACGAAGAGATAAACAAAGGGGGAATACATTGTTATGCTGGCCAAAATTGCCACAAGAAATCCAACTGTGTGTGATCCGAAGCAGAGATAGAGGGGATTCAGTTGTTTTCCACCCAACAACTCCAATCCTTCAGAGTAGAGAGAGGTACTTTGCGCCAAGGTAGCTCGGAGGTAAAGACATCCTTGCATCCGGTCTTATAACTCCATAGTTCTAAGGGCCCCTTGGAAAGTGGGTAGAAATTTCATCCTTTATTCCTAATAGAACTCAATAAGAGGTGACGTAAGTGCCACCGTTCATATTATTGAAGTTGTTTAACTCTATTTAGAGATTTTGTATTATGTTTTTAGTTTAATTTTGTTTTCTTCCTAAATATGCATGCTATTTCACTATCTAGTATGTTTTATTTCTTAGCATATTCACTAACCTACTCACTCCCTTGATTATCTACCTGTGACCAAGAAATTAAGAGGTAACAACCACTCCTCTTAACTAGGTGTGATTTGGTACACTCATGCACCAAATCCACCAACACACTAAGGAAATTATAAAATAATAATGTAAATAATAAAATAAGATTTGATTACATCATCAAATTTTAGAGGGAAAAAAGAAAAACCTACTTTTTCAACTCGTAATTTCAGCTTATCTCCCAAATTTTTTACTCAAATTTCGAGCAGGAGTACTCATTGGATGCAAAATTTAATTCCTCATACAAGGAGGACCCATGTTGCATACTTTCGATGGATCCTGCTACAAAAAAAATTAGAAATACATGAAAAACATTATTGCAATCATGTTTTTTCATGTATTTTTCATTTTTCATGTAGCAAGGTCCATTAAAAGTATGAAACATGGGTACTCCTTGAATGAAGAATTAAATTTTTCATCCAACAAGTACTCCCACTCAAAATTTGAGTAAAACTTTTGGGAAATAAGTTGAAAATATGAGTTGAAAAAGTAGTTTTATTATTTTATTACTTTTTAATCTTTTTACCATTTTACTTAAAAAATAGTCAATCATCCCCCATCATTGATGTCATCATATTGAATCTCATTGGTTCTTATAAAGTTTATTTTTTTGTACATTTTTCTTAGGAGGCCCATTTTAGACCTCAAAATTCCTGTTGGAAATGTTGTCATTGATGGTAAAGGAATTGGTAAAGACAGGAGCAGCATCTAAACTATCCATAAGGCAAAAGAGACAAGGTAATAGATTGAAGGACAAATTGAATATCTGGCCAAGACTTGTATATGTTAAATGAAGATCTGTGGAATTGTGCTAAGTATGGTTGAGTAAATCTGGAATATATATGACCTATGTAAAGGATACCTTCGGTGCCCGGAGAGGAATGAAATCATTGTTGTAGAGTTAGGGATATGTGTATTGAGTGATGTAATTCTTGTGTGGAATCCCATGAACCTCTGTATGAGTCTCTACTTATGGAGTTAAAAGTGAAACCCTGTTGAGGAATCATGGTGGTAGGATTCGAATTCCAGGATGAGACCTTCTTGTAATGGAGAACTGGCTTAGTTTGATATTTGTAGTCATGGAACTACTTAGTTGATTATATGAGGGGCTCTCGAGGCATTCAGTGTATCCATTGAAGAAATTATTGGTGGTAGAGATATGATGTTTTTGAATGTACAGGTAGAAGTAGAAATGTGACAGGATAAAACTCCGAAATGGAAGGTTGATATGTTATATATATCATAGCAGAATTGAAGAATGACATTGAATTGTCATGAGTTAATGTTTGTAAGAAAATCCCCTCGGAAGAGAACTACATTTGGTTCGAAATCCTGCCCGAGGATGAACCCCGAGTTATAGTGAAAAACCCAGAGACTAACCCTTTGAATGAAACCTTGAGCGAAGGGCGGAACTACGAAGGAGGAATAGTGAAGAAATGAGTTTATGGTTTCATGTGCCCCCGCCTCGCGGGCAAGCGATATTCAGAGGTGAGGAGTGACTCCATAAGAAGGAAAACACGCGTCCTGTCCTTGATTTTACAAAAACCGCTTTCACTATGTGCCATCGTGCGTTATAGTTCGACCCGGGATGCCCAACGATATCATTAAGCGCCATTGATCTAGAAAAGGTCATCGGACGGTCGTCATTTGTTGAAGATGCGCGAAGATTAACACGGGTGCAGTGGACCATCGCATGCTAACGTTCGGCATCGGAGATCGGCGATATGTATGTTCATCGTTTGTCTGGAAGCTTGCTTTAATCTAACGATGATCGGACGTTACACTTGCGCTAAGTTTACTGTGGTACGATGGGCATATTGGATTGGATGTTGACCATGTGTGTGGGCCGGGCTCAAGAGTTTATCGTAAGATTAATTTGGAGAGTGTTATATATTTCTATAAACTCTTGAAGGGTTAAACCTTAGACATAAGGCTTGGGAATTTGAAAAGTTGTAAATATATTTATTTGTCAATTTCTTTAAAATTGATAAATAAAACTAAAGACAAAAAAAGAGATCAAAGCAAAACGAGATAAAATAGAGAATACCATTAGCCGGTTCGTGGACTTGAATCATGGTTTTAATAAAGGCAAAACTATATAAAGGAGAAGAAAAATAGAGAACGAGGTGTGTGCATCGAAAAGGTGGTGAATAAAATTTCTCAAAAGAATATCTATGGGTGAGTTCGTTCTTGTGATAACTCGACACTAAAATGCACCCATGAACATAATGATACAGCGATGATGAATCTATGGCTTGAATGATGGATGAAATTATGAAGAAGCTGGTGTGAGTATATAGAAAATACATAAATGCGAGTGACCCAGCCAAGGTATATCGTATAGGCTTGGTGGATCCGGTGTGAAAATTGATAGATCATGGTCATGATGGTGTTGAGGGTGAGCGCGGGAAGCGAGGGGTTGTAGCTTCCTTCCGGTGGTAGCTCGTGCTTGAGAGCGAGGGGTAGTAGCTCCCGCTTCGAAGGCCCAGTAGCGAGAGAAGGTTCTTGTATACTGCGGTGGGTGCACAACGTCTTCGGTATAGTACGCACCAACATATATTGTAAAGAAGTTTTTCTCTATAATAAATATTGGCGAGATTACGATGGCGGTGGTTTCTCCGAGTCTGGGTTTCCACCTTAAATCTTGGTGTTCATATGTGTTGTTTATGTTCGATGGATTTGTTTTGTTATTTTATTTTGTTCATGTTTAATGTTTATCGATCTACTGCAATGCTCCTAAGTAACGACATAATAACTACCGGACATACATGTTGGATATTGTACTATAAAATATGGTTTTAAGTGAAAAGAAAAGAAAAATTGTTTGGCCCTAAATACGTTCACCTCCCCTCTCAATATTTTCTCAACAATTGGTATCGGAAAACGGGTCCTTACGAAAAGCTTAATGGCTAGAAGGAATATCGAAGCAAGATGAGTAACCAAGATGGAACAACATCTATGGGCCTGCGCTCTTCAACGAAAACAATTTAATCTTCTGGAAAAGCAAGGATGAGATCTTATCTTCGGTCTCGGGAGCGAGATGTATGGAAATTTTTTGGCAAAGGATATCAATATCCGAGGTACAGGTACAGCAGTTGGTGAAAGAAGAATTATGAAACAAATGCAAAGGTGGTCAATGCTCTATTGAGAAGTATAAACTGAATCGGAATTTAACCAAAGTCATGCGGTAAATACAACAAAGGAAATATGGGACAAAATCATTCTAAGTTATGAAGGTGATGCGAAAGGTAAAAAGTGCTAAATGACTCTCGAATTTAATATTGAGAATTTAAGAGAAATGGAGAATGAGGAGAGCATTGCCAATTTCTTCTTACGTCTTGATGATATTGTAAATCGTCGCAGAAATATGGGAGAAACTATAACCAAATCTACTTTGGTTGAGAAATTCTTAATATCACTAACGACAAAATTTGAGTCAAAAAAGTTTTAGCTCTTGAAGAAAAGCGGATCTTCAAAATCTTCTTGTGGTACAACTTCATGGCATACTAGCTGCATATGAAATGAAGAGGAGGACCATGCGAAGTCAAAGGCGATCTTCTGCTTCTACAAAAGGAAGGAGATACGAAAACGGAGAAGGATCGGGATATATCTCGGAGAAGAAGATGAGATAAACTTCGTAAGAAACTTCAACTTGGCATAGGACAGTTCGGAAGGTAAGCTTCCTTTCCAAATGCTTTGATTGTGGAAGAGTTGGTCATTATCTTTTGCTAAGTGTCCTCATAAAGAAACACATAACAAGGGAAGGAATTTACAAGAAGGAATAAGAATCACTTTAGCATAGAAAAAGTTACTATACTCCTTGAAGAGAAGACGATTGATGGGTTATGCGATAGTGAGGAAGAATGTGAAAAGATCTTAGAATTATAATGGCATTTGAAAAAAGATTCTAAAGAAGAAAAGGATACTTTTGTGGATGCTCTAGAAGACAAAGATTTTCTTGATGAAAACAATCAACTCAAAATTGGCCTAGAAGAGAGTAAAATAATCATAGGAACTGCGAAAAATCAGCTTGAAGAAAAGGAGAAACACAATAGAAATTAGAGGTGTGAAGTAGTAAGTCTAAGAAAATAACTGAGAAAATGAAGACCCTAAATCTTAGATTTGCTAAAGGATACGAAACCTTAGATGGAATTATCAGAGTACAAGTTCTCCTCACCATAAAGACGAGGTCTTGGATATATGAGAGAATATTCTCGGAGAAACCCGGCCACCAAATTATCTAAAAGCGATTCACAATTTGGTTTACAACATCTTGCCACTCGGCGAAAGGGAATAAAAAAATCTTTACAGGGTAAAGCATGATCATTTCAATTCAAAGAACACTAACATTAATGTCTTTCAAAGAAACATCAATCATGAGGTAAATTCAAGTGAAGATTTTATGATCGCGAGAGAATTTCTTCTTGATGGACAATGTTTCTCATGTCACAATTTTGGTCATAAAGGCTTGTTCCAATGTTGCATATAAAACCATCATGACAAAGTAAGAAAGAAAGGATTGATATTGAAACAAAGAATAATGCTTATAACAACTTTTCTCCTCTTCAAAATGAAGTTGAATGTTCTTATTGCAATAACTTTGGCCATGAAGATGAGAATGTAGGAGCAAGAAGTTGACCAAAAGAGCATGTTCCTTGAAGCTCCAAAGTATGGAAAAAGAATTACGGATTGAAAATTGGCATAGCGTTATTTGCGAAGATAGAAGAAAACCAATGGTACATTGATAGTGGATGCTCAAGACACGGCAAGCCGAGGGTGACAAAAAAAAAATCTAGCATATAGTGCTTTAGAAAAGGAAAAGAATGTTACGTTTGGAAATGATACTCTCACAATCCATTAAGGAAAAGGGTCTATTTTCTAAAAGAAAAGGTGAAACTAATGAAGTTATGTATGTGGATGGATTAAAGCACAACTGTTAAGTGTAAGTCAAATGTGTGATCGAAAATGAAGTTGTATTTAGTTCAAAGAATGTGTGGTACGTGATCTTGATACGGTAAAAACGATTATAAAAGGAAAAAAAGAACTCAGCAACTTGTATGTATTGAGGGAAGCGCAGGCGCAATGTTACTTGAGTAAATCTTCAAAAAATTGGCTATGGCATAGAAGGTTGGGGCATTTGAGCTTCTCTCAAATCAACAAATCCTAGCGAGACTTAAGGTTGTTCGTGATCTTCCCAATGTACTCTACTGAAAATATCATATGCAAATCTTGCCCGATTTGGTAAGCAAACCTGAGTACGATTTAATGCCGAGGGAAGGATCATCAAGTAAGCCTCTTGAACTCATTCATGCGATATATGTGGACCCATGAAGAAAAGTCACCATGAGGTGAAAGATACTATATCTTGTTCATTGATGATTTCTCTAGAATGTGTTGGATTGAAATTTTGGCAAACAACAAAGATGAAGCATTTGAGAAATTTTAGATATTTAAAGCACTAGTTGAAAATGAATTAGATCTAAAAAATAAAGTGTCTCGAGATCTGATCGAGGAGGAGAATATACATCAAATGAATTCCTTGAATTTTGTGAACAACATGGCATAAAGAACGGAGTTTTCTATAGTTGGCATTCCACAACAAAATGGTGTTGCGAGAAAGAATGAATAGAGCAGGTTCAACAAATGGCTAGATCTATGGCAGTGATTCCGGGGCTTTTGACACATTTTGGGGAGAAGCAACACATACGGCGGTAAACATTCTCAACAAGGCAACGCCAAAGAAATTTTCCTGAATAATGATTAATTATCCGCAGAGACTATCCCTAATCACATACAATTCGAATTCATATGCAACACATAATCTCTTCCACTCGGATCATCAAACATGCGGAAATAAAACAAGCGATACTTGTAAATCATCATACACATTAACACGATATATGAAGGTGATGCTGCCAAACGGGAAAACCCATGACTATTGTGTATATTATAATGGAGAAATCATGTTACAAAAATTAGTACAATACTCCTCACAAGTACTCGGTACTTTATCATGAAGTTACACACGGAAACTAGCTTGGTTTTTGAACGATTCTTGGTTCAAAACTCACCTGCTTTCCTTGCCTCTATTACGCCAATCATGGCACATCTATATAGAGATCCAAGGTTAAATCTCCTTGGCTTGACAGTAACGATCATCATGGGCAATTCCTCCAGTGTGGTGCAAATCTCATACTGGCAGTGTAAGCAACACAGAAGTAGCTAACTCCACACTTTCATCTACCTCTTTCACCAGATCTCCAGGCCTTGTCCATGCAACGTAGTGAACTTATGTGTTCTTGAGTTGAATAATAGGTTACTAATTAATTAATTAAATAATATTTAATTCCACTCCCACTCATTACTAGTTGATTATCTAGTTAACTAATCTCAACTAGTTCAACTAAGTTAAAGCAAGACACGGCCTCACCACATCTTGTCTCATTAACTCCACCAAACTTAACCCACTGAAGTCCTAACTGAAGTCAACCATGCATGTGCTCACCAAACCCTTAGGAATAGCGTGATTTCCTGCGGCGGATGCAGGCCACTTCCAAGGCTCGAATTGGAAATTAACGATGGCTATTTGTTTAGAGGTCAGAAATATTATTAAGGGTAAATAATATTTGACTTCCCTATTTTTAGGATAGGAAGTCTAAATATGAACTTCGACCTATAGGTCAAATAGAGGTCCATATATTTTTACGAGCAAGCCAATACTCGAGAATAACATCTTGCAATCCCGGACCATGCTCCATATGTCTAAAAATAGACATAGTCTAAAAATAGACTTTGCGCCGAAATTTGCTGCGGGCCCACTTAGTGAAAGGCGACTTCATTTCCACTAAGCTCCATCATCTTGCTGCATTTTCATGAGCACATGTTCATATAAATAGTGATAAAACTCCATATGAGCTCTGCGTATGGTAATCCTCCCACTATAAAAGCATTTTAGAATTTTTGGAAGCAAATGCTTTATCGAAGACAATGATGAAAAACTTGGCAAGTTTGAACCCGGGCTTGAGATGAAGGAATATTTATTGGTTGTTCCTCTACGAGTAGGGCATATAAATGTTACAATAAGAAATACTTTTAAAGATTGTTGAATGTATTGATATTTATTGGTAGGTCTCCTGCTGACTCCAAAAGATGAAAGGCAAAACCTGAGATGAAGATGATGATGACACATATCCTTACATCAAATAAGGATGATATAGACAGTGAACACAATGAAGAACTAGAAGATGATTTATACGAAAAATTTCCATCTAGATATATTCAAAAAAATCATCCGGAATCTCAAATTTTGGGATAAAAGGGATCGAATATAATAAAGAAGGACTATAGTGGGATCTCTAGCAATGCGGCATTTCTATCCACTATTGAACCTCCTGATATCGATCGAGCTAGCAAAGACGAATGTTGGATTCAAGCCATGAATGAAGGGCTTGATCAAATTGAAAATAATCACACTTGGGAATTAGTACCAAGACCTCATGACAAAAATGTCATTGGAACTATTGGATATTCAAAAATAAGTTAAATGATAATGGGGATGTTATAAGAAATAAAGCTAGACTTGTTTGCGAGGTATGCTCAATAAGAAGGTATAGACTTTGAAGAAACTTTTCTCCTATAGCCAGACTTGAATCCATAAGAATGTTTCTTGCTTTTTCAAGCTTCCAAAAAATCCAAATTTATCAAATGGATGTTAAATCTTGCCTTTCCCTAAATAGTGATTTAGAAGAAGAAGTTTATATAGAACAACTAGAAGGATTCATTTTGGGAAATGATGAAAAAAATTGTTTGTGAACTTAAAAAGGCTACTATATGGTCTCAAACAAGCTCGAGGGCATGGTACTATCGTCTGAAAAATATCTTCATCAACAAGAGTTTTCAAAGTTACGTGGCAACTTATACACAAAAAATGAAAATGACAAATGTTGTTGATTGTGGTTGTATATGTTGATGATATCATTTTTGGAAGTAATAAAGAGTACGCAAGTCGGAGAAATTTGCTTCGATATGCGGCAAGAATTTGAAATGTCTTTACTTGGGGAACTAACATTCTTTCTTGGCTTACAAGTGCAACAAACAACGAGATGGTATATTCTTATCACAAGCAAAGTACACTCAAGCAAATCCTGAAGAAGTATTCCATGGAAGATTGCAAACCTATAAGTACACCAATGTCGGATCATAATCTCGGTTCTAATGATGATTCCCCACCGTAAATCAGCTTGAGAATACAGATCTATTAGGAAGTCTACTTTATCTCAACACAGGACAAGACGAGACATCATGCATGTGGTTTGGATTGTTGGAAGATTCAAGCTAATCCAAATGAGTCTCATCTTCGAGGTTTGTGAAAAGAATATTCAAATATCTGAAAATTCAAGACTTTGGACTATAGTATCCAAGAATGCTGATCTTACTCTTCATGCATACAACGAGTGCATATTGAGGTGGAAGTGTTGATCGGGGAAAAGCACTAGTGGTGGTGCATTCTTTATGGGGCCGGATAGTATCTTGGTTTAGCAGAAGCAAAGCTCCATTGCCTTATCTACGACCGAATATTTGGGTTTGCCAACATCATTTTACGGTCAACTTCTCACGGATAATTAAACCCTACAAGACTTTCAAATCAAATGTTCACCTCCTATCTCCATTATGTGTGATAATACAAGTTCCATCGATATCTCAAAAGAATCACGGTATGCATTCCAAGGCAGAAAACATTCCCATCAAATATCACTTCGTACGTGAACAAGTGCTTGAGCAAAGGTGAAATTGGAGTATGTTTCTTCCAAAAGAAAAAGTTGGCGATATATTTAAAACCTACCCGGAAGTGTTCGAATATCTCGGACGAGAAACTAGGAGTAGTTTCTTCCATGCGGAGGATCGGGGTCTACTTAAATACGGAGAAGATTAAATTGGTTGTGAGTGTTGTTGGGCTTCTTTGAATGCTGCATTTAAGGGGAGCATTGGTCATATGAAAAGGATGCATTGTTGGCATTTATAAGTCATCTTGTTATATTATGTAGCATGATCTCCAGGGGGCATGGTATTGTCAAACTCTTTGCCATTGATGTCAAAGGGGGAGGAAAAGCAACAAAGGGCTTCTAAAAGGCCATCGGAAGGGAAGAATCTTGCCATCAATGCCAAAGAGGGGATATTGTTGGAAATGTTGTCATTGACGAAGGTGGAAAAGATAGGAGCAGCATCTAAACTATCCATAAGGAAAAAGATACAAGGAGGTAATAGATTGAAGGACAAATTGAATATACGGCCAAAACTTGTATATGTTAAATGAAGATCTGTGGAAGCGTATTTAAGTATGGTTGAGTAAATGCGGAATATATATGACGTATCGAGATACCTTCGGTGCACAGAGGAATGAAATCATTGTTGTAGAGTTATGGATGTGTATTAGTGATGTAATTCTTGTGTGGAATCCCCAGAACCTCTGTATGAGTCTGCGTATGGAGTTAAAAATTGAAACCACATTGAGGAATCATGGTGGTAGGATTCGAATTCCAAGATGAGACCTTCTTGTAATGGAGAACTAGCTTAGTTTGATATTGCCGGTGATGGAACTACTTAGTTGATTATGAGGGTTCTCGAGGCATTAGGTGTATCCATTGAAAGACTTATTGGTGACATGATAGAACTTTGAAATGGAAGGTTGATATGTTATAGATATCATAAGCGATTTGAGAATGACGTGCATTATGTGAATTAATGTTTGTAAGAAAATCCTATCGGAAAGAGGAACTACATTTGTTGGAAATCCTGTAAAAGATAGACCGAGTTATAGCACAAAACCTAGACTAACCCTTTGAGCAGGCGCAGGCGGCGGAACTATGAAGGAGGAATAGTGAGCGAGTTTATGGTTTCATCGCACGCTTTCAACGGGAAAGCGGTATTCAGAGGTGAGGAGCGACTCCGCAGAACGGACGACACGTGTCCCTATACGGTCCCCCCCCTCGGCCATCGCACATTATAGTTCGACCCCGAGTTGCCAATGATATCATTGAGAGTGTCGTTGATACAGGAAGGGTCATCGGACGATCGTCATTTGTTGAAGATGCGCAAAGATTAACACGGTACGACGGACCATCGCATGTTAACGTTCGGCATCGAAGATCGAGCGATATGTATATGCCGTTGATGCGGAAAGCTTGCTAATATATAACGATGACGAGAAGTTACACTTGCGCTAAGTTCTTGTAATTGCGATGGGCATATTGGATTGGATGTTGACCATGTATGTGGGCACGGGGTCAAAGGTTTATCGTAAGATTAATTTGGAAGTGTTATATATTTCTATAAAGTTCGAAGGTTAAACCTTAGACATAAGGCTTGGGAATTTAAACGATTTGTAAATATATTTATTTGTAAATTTCTTAAAAATTGATAAATAAAATTAAAAAGAAAAAAAAAGAGATCAAAAACCCGTGAGATAAACTAGAGGAATACCATTAGCAGTTCATGGTTTGACTCCTTAAGTTTAATAAAGGAAAAAAATATGAGAAGAAAAATAGAGAACGAGGTGTGTGCATCGAAAAGGTGGTGAATAAAATTTCTCGAAGAATATACGCATGGGTGAGCTCTGTTCTTAAGCGAAATCGTCGACACTACGACGCACCCATGAACATAATGATACGACGATGATGAATCTCGGCTTGAATGATGGGTGAAATTATGAAAGAGCGAAAATTGTGGTATACGGAGAAAATACATAAATACGGTAGGCGGCAAGGTGACAAGTATGGAAAGCTGGTGGATCATTATGAAAATTGATGAATCATGGTGCGCTGATGGTGCGAAGTCAAAACCTTCAAACGAGGGGTTGTAGCCTTCTCACAATTGGGTACTGCGTCTTGGTATAAGTACTGCACTAGCATATATATTTTAAATACGTTTTCTCTATAATAAATATTGAAGATTGAGATTACGGCGGCGGTGGTTCTCTCACGATTGGGTTTCCACCTTAAATCCTGGTGTTCATATGTGTTGTTTATGTTCGATGGTTTTGTTACTGTTATTTTGTTCATGTTTAATGCTTATCTCACGCAATGATCTAAGTAATGACATAATAAGCTTTCTGTACATACATGTTGGATGATGTACTATAACATATGGTTTTTTTTAAGTAGAAAGAAAAGAAAAATTTTCGGCCCTAAATACAGTTCACCCTCCCTCTCGATTATTTTTCTCAACAATTCCCCTAATGTTTTTATTTTCTTTTTTAAATTTTCCAATCACATGCTAATAAATATTTTTTTTAAGGACATTAAATATTTTTTTAAGTTTTAACTAATACATAGAATCATAAGTTCATATTAGATCATTATTAGTAAAAGAAAAGACTTTACTACACAGGGTGTTGTTCCCACCACTTGAGCATGACATTTTGCACCCGAATGTTTTTCGTTTACTTATTCACAGGAAACAATCTACCATAATCTGTGCATAAAATATTTCGTACGCAAGTGGCCTCCTCTAGGATAAAGGGCTTCCACTATACTTTAACTTGGATGATAACTTTTGGATACGATTTTTTTCTCTCGGCTCGAGAATATACAAAGAGTTACACGAAATCTCCTTCCGATTTGACCTCTAAAATGAACATTCACAAGTCATATCTCTCTCTCTCTCTCTCTCTCTCTCTCTATATATATATATATATATATATATATATATATATATATATATATTCTTAAGAAAAAAGAAAACAAAATTATCTTTCATATTTTTTTTTATAGGAAACATCAAGTAAAAATTACTTGTCATTTACGTGGACATCTTACCAATTAATAATATGTTGGGGGCCATAGATATAGTTTTTTAGCAACATTGTTACATGAAACAAATTATGAATTCGTATCCCTTTGGGTAGTGCAAGCTGATATGTAATCGATCCAATCCTTCCTAAATTTAGAAGGGTCCATAGTAACTAGGAGCCATTTTCGCATACCCCCATTTCATGGTACTCCTTTTTGGTTTAATTCTTACATATATGTAATACAAAACTTTAAATTATATGAGTGTTCTACTTTTTGTCTACATACATACATTTTTTGTCTATCCTTAGAATATTTCAGATGCAGCCATTACCCTTGTTACTACTCTGCTCCCATTTCTACGCTGTCTAGTCCCAAAATTAACTTATCCTCGGGAGTGATCCCAATAGCTAGTGTGATACATTTTCCCATACAATATTCAAATTGGATCATCTTTAGAGACTCATGATAACTATTATTGTAAGAAAACTCTATTATGTGCGTATTCGTCCCACATAGTTGGTTGTTGCATTACATACATTATTAACATATTTTCCATCTGATTCACTCGCTCGGTTTGTCCATCTGTTTTGGGGTGGTAGCGATTATTGAATTGAATGCGGGTGCACGATCGTAAAAATGTTTTCCCGGAATGTAGAGGTTAATTTAGGGTTTCTATCTAATATCGCCCTCTAGATATGCCATGTAATCAAAAAATTTATTTCCTAAATGTGTGTGTGATTTTGGCCAGTTTATAGGTAGTTTTTACAAGCACGAAATGAGTATACTTGCTCAATTTTTCCTACTACCATAATGGAGTCATTTTCTTTTTGATAGCAATGAGCAGTCCACAAAGTCCAAGGTGTACGTATCCCATTTCCACTAAGGAATGAGGCAGAAATGAATTAATCCACCTAGATGCTCGTGTTCTGCCTTAACTTTCTCACATTCTAAACATTTATCAAAGTACTCTACAATGTCCCTCCTCATTCCTGGCCAAAAGAAATATTTCTTTGTTAAAGAGAACAACTTCTAGTAACCAAGATGGGAATTATATGGACTTTTATGAAATTCATCTAACATAGTTTGTTTCATAGAATATTGGTTTGGTACATAAATTGACCCTCCAAAAACAAGTAACCCCTCCTCATTTTATCCCAAACTTAGTTTGCTTCCCATAGCTTTGAGATTGTTTAGTATTCTTCCATGAAAATTCATATTTTGCGTCTCTTATAGTGGCTTCCTTAATTGGTCTAGTTAAATTAATTTCAATTTTCCGAAGGAAATTTCGTATACAAAACCTAATTTTTCTGTAGGCATCAACCACACGATTTTCCCTTCCCTTAAGGTGTTTATATAAAAATTTAACTCATAAAGAAGAAGTCCATCTAGCTTGCGGGTGCATTTAAAGTTGGTTTTTTAAAGAAACTTGTCGACCTACTATGGTTAGTCATTAAAAGAATTGTTTTCAAAAATAATGTCGCCATACCTTTAAGGCATGCTAAATTTTGTCATAAACTCTAAGTCATAGGTTAAGTATCTCTTGCTCCTTGATATTTTAATTGTAAGTTATAAGAGATATCCATGCCTTATTCCATTAGGACTCCTCCCACACCTTCTTGGCACACACTCATACGAAACAATTAAAAACCTTTTCCGGTTCCACTATTTCGGTATTTGGGATGAAGTCAATAAGTTATTTAAGAGTTAAAAGTTGTAGGAATTCTATTGTCGAGTTAAATTCCCTTCCCTTTTTTGTAAGGAAGTGATGGGGTATGAAATTTTGGAAAACCCCTCGATAAGCGGGGGTAATTGCCGCTAGGCCCATAAAATATCTAATGTCTACTACATTTTTAGTGCAACCCATTACATAAATGTTTTGATTTTTCTCGGGGTCAACAATTATGCCCTGCGATGAAATAATATTGCCCCAGAGATGTTGGATTTTATCCTTATAAAAAATACAATTTGTTTGTAGCATACGAAGTGATTCTCTCTACGGGGGCTTGCAAAAATGCATAAGTAAATTCTCTTTATGGTCTTACAATCTCTTGGATTAAAATATAATATCATCGATAAAAATCAAGACAAAATTATCCAAATAAGGGTCGAAATTATATTCATCGGATTCATGAAAGTTGTTGGAGAATTGGTGAGTCTCAATGGTAGGACGATGAAATCATAATGTCCATAATGGGTCCTCCTCTTTTATCTTGATGCGGTGGTAACTAGATGTAAATAAGTACACCGAAAACATGGTGGCACCTTCACACAGTCAAATAAATCATCTCTTCTTGGTAGTGGGTATTTGTTCTTAATAGTTAATTTATTAAGTTTTCTATAATCGATGCATAGTTGTAAAGTATCATCATTTTTCTATACGAACAAAATTGGGGCACCCCGAGGTGACACACTTGGGCATCTGCTCCCTTTATCCAATAGTTCTTGTAATTGCATCTTAAGTTGATTAACTCCAATATGCTCATTCGATATGTAGATTTTTATACTAGGGTTTTTGCAGGCTAGTTCTATCTTTGAAATATATATCCCTTTTTGGGGGAAATATAGGGATTGATTCTGGAAAGACATCTACAAATTCTTGTATGATAGGTATCTCTTCTAGGGAAGTTTTCTTTTCTTTGGAGTTGGTATACCCTCGCAGGTACACCATATATTTTGCATCCTTTTCAAATGCATTTACTTAATTGGTTGGCAATAACGGGTCATAATTTAATAACTCTTTTAATGCCCTGAATCTCTTGCCTTATGCCTTCCTCAGGTAATGATAGTCTTATCCTTACAATTTGCAAATACCTAGTGGTTCTCAATCAGTCCATTCCAATAAGTACATCGTAAGATCCCCAAGATAATATCATTTAAATTTACTTTCACTGTTGTACCACTATTTAAACTAAAAAGCTCTCCACTTATTTGTCATCCTTCATTTGGCCCTCGTAGCCAATTATACCAACCAAAGTATTTTTAAATTTATGATTGAAAGTTGACACTTGCAGACAATATTCGGACTTACATAAATTAAACTTGCGTGTGGGTCTATTAAAATAGATATATAATGGTTAGCTAATTTACCTTCTAAATCCTCATCGTTGAGTGAAATTATTATGTGATTATCCTCGAGAGAAACATTTATTTGTAGTATACTTATTCCAACTCCCGAATAGTGGAGGCTTCCTCTAAATTCACAAATTTCTCTATTCTAACTTGGTGAGGACAATTTTTATAATAGCGGGGCTCCCCACAACCCCGACATTGAAAATGTGGTTTTTTGTTGTTGTCACCCTTAGGTTTTTTGGATTATTTAGTTACTTGTTTTTCACATTACAATCTAGATTTCTTTGGAAGATTCATGGGAACCGTTCTGTTGTTTTACTTTGTCCTTTTAGCGTTGGAGGTATTTATATTTTTAATAGTAAAAAAAAAGTATTCCTTTCTTGTTTGACCAATTATTATTATTTTCCTCTTTCTTTCTCATTTGTTGATACTTGATTCGAGCCTTTTGGATTACCACATCCATGATATTTGGATTTTCATACTCAAAGCTTTCCTTCATATAGATCGATAAACTACGAATAAAATCTTTTTAACTTTCTCTTCATGCTTGTAAAGGGAGGTATCTCAACATGGAGGTAAATTAGCAGGGAACTTGTCAATTTATTACTAACGGAATTTCAAACCATGGAACTCCTTTTTCTTTTCATCGTAAGTCGTTTTGTCAAATGTTTATCTTTGAAATACTTTTGAAAAACTTCCCATGTCACCTCTTGTTCCTCCCACTCCCCTCAATCATTATCCTATTCGCAGAAAGGGACCTTTTCCCTAAAACTCATAAATTTCCGGTCTCACCTTCAAATTGTCATCATACTCATAAATTTAGAAGTAATTGTTAATATTAATCGACGAGCCTTGATCACTTCTTCCTTATCACCATCGAAGGTGGGGGGTTTACTTTTTTTAAGTCCCCTTGCATTTCTATTATTTTCCTTTTGGCTCCTTATTGCTAGAAACATTCCTTAACCCCTCTTTATCACTCCCCATCGCACCACCCGTCCCTTGGGAATACCCCCACCCCCCCCCACCCAAGTCATGGGTGTTCTTATTCTCAATCCCTATTGGTTTTAGGGGTCTTGACCGAGGTTTGGTTTTAAGGTTTTCAACAAACCCCTATACTACGAGGCCCTTTTAACGATGTCCCTGCTTGCGCAATTCGAGTCTCACACAGTAGTATGGAGGTCTTTATATTCAGTTTTCCACACCCTCATAGAAGAAAATTTAATTGAACTAGGCCCCTTTAGATTATATAGACTTTTCTGGTAGAAAGCATAATCTCGAGTGTATAAATTATATCGATAATCATAACATAGAAACAATTAAATATCACAAACAATCTTCTCATTCATTTGTATCTAGATCACATTACCACAGACTCTATTTGACCCACTTACATCAGGTGGGGTCCACACACGGTAGGACTAAGGGTCTCTATGCACACATCTAGGAAGGAGCCCTTACCTAGACAATCGACATGACTATCCATAATTTTGTATCCAAGCTTAATCCCAAACTTTTCTTCTTTATAGTTGATATATCCATCTGTTATAACATGTGCTTTGCTCTACTCTATGGTCTTCAAACCATGGTTTTCAAACTCTTTGATACGCCCTTTGACCCTTTACAATTCATTGGGGGCTTTGACCCTCTCCAAAACCATTTCGATAGACTAAATATTACAAGATATTATAAAGCTTGGACCAAAAATGCGGTTGGGGGATCTTTGCTCCAATGAGCCCCCAACACAATCTTGTGACTTGTCCCAAGTCACAACATTGGTGGGAGTCTTCATCATATCTTGAAGCTGTGATAGCGGTAGCCAAAGGGGAAGGCTGCCCATGTTACCGAACTATTGTATTTTGCACAATATCAACCAAATTTTGAATTTGGGCCTTTACTAGTTGCGGTGACACTCTCCGAGAAATTTATAATTCAACTACTTCATAGCCACATCTAATTCCTACAAAAGCTTGAGATATTTGTCAACCCATGGTGTCGGATGGCCGGTGAGTACATGCTTCTTGTGATGGAGATACAATTTCATGGTTGAGCACATGGCTGGTACACGGCGTGCTAGTCATTAGGTTGGGACGAGGGTGTTCATGGTAAAGCTTCCATTTGCTCAAAATATTTCTCCTTTTAGTGCGGCTCACGATTGATTTGGTGAAGGAGGGGATCACATTGTACCTAGGACCATAACTCCATAGCAGTCTTGAACAATGTAGTGCCCTCGGTGATTTGTGTAATAACACCAGATTTGTAGTTTCGTGACAAGCACACCTTGTTGGGTGCGCACCTCCAAAGAGGTCTTAGGGCTGTGGCTTGGTCTGTGATATTGCTATGCGAAGCTCAAAATTGGCCTTAACAACTTGCACTTCGGTTAACGATGCTTCAAAGCAGCGATCAAGCCTTCGACCTTGGCATGCGGTGTTACGGAGAAAGAAATTACTTGTGGTATATCCTCGCGAGACGTCTATACGATTGCTCTAATTTAGCACGATGTGTGATGGTGGTGATGTGTACGACTGGGATTGGACGGTTTGACATCTATGGTCACAAGAGTACGCTCGGCCTCACTAAGTTGCTACTGCACCCTCAATTCTTTGTCTTTGAAGCTCACTAGTGATGAAGAAGCAAGTCGTTCGATTCTTGCACCCATAAAGCATGCAACATCGAAAGTCGACTAAAGTGAAGGCACGGACTTGGTCACCTGATTCGGTATCATCACAAAATTTGTGCCCGGGAGAGCGGTCCGACATTTGTGATGGTGGTCAGAGATGTGGTCGAGAGGCTCGCTTGATTCGCCTCACCTAATCCTTGCCTAAGGGGTGTCCACCTTCGGGTGAAGAACTCGCCGATTCGAGTGAAAGCCTCTCTTAGCGGCCTTGTGTTGTCCTTCCACGAGAAGCCCATCGGTCTTCGACATAATGTTGATGACATCCACAATATTTTCTAATTCATCTTCTATCAATGTTACCTTTGTGTCTTCGCGAGAGCTTAATAGCCTTTTGCTTCTTTCTAGGCCTTTGGAAGGTTCAGCTGCTTTGCGTTTGATACCATGTGGCGTATTTGTATCTTTGCCACCAAGCCCTTGAGTCACGATCTACCCATTGCGACTCTTGCTCTTTCCCTATGGGAACATCCTTAGGTATTTCTTGGGTCATTCTCTTCTTCATAGTATGTGCCAGAGTTCCTTCGTTGTGTCCTGAGAATAATATCCTTTGTGTTGTCTTTGACCCAATGTGCCTATTGCACCTGCAGGCAACATGAATTGAGGCTAAGCTTCCATGCGGTTGTAACGTTGCAACCATGACGTTTCTACTTCGCCACTTATAAGGTAGATTATACCAGGCTAGATATCGTGGGCATGAACCTACGTATATAGTAACCTAAAATGCCACGATATCCTTGTATTTTCACGTAGATAAGTAGGCGACAAGGGTGGTTGGGAACGAATTGCTACTAGCGAGCATGATCAAATAACACTACGAAGAATACCTTATTCTCTAGGTCGCTTGGGATCCTTCGAATCCCAAATATTTAAACGCACACCCTCACACATGCAGGCTGGAGGTCGCGGGGATCCTTTGCTTCGTCGGGTTCCTCCCACGCGATCCAAAGCGATTAACAGCATCATCCGAGTAGCATAATTACTTTCCGATGTCCCATGCCTCGTGCACATTATCAGAATGCATCGGTACGCCGATCGGTTATAGCACCCCCTTTTCGCATCTCACAAGCAAGAAGCTGAATTACATACGGGGACGACGATGCACCGCGCACTTACGCATCATTTTGCATGAAAGTAGTAGGGTACCCATTTATGCTCTTGGATCATACATGGTGTCTACAGGGAACCCTCTCTTGTTGCATTCAATGTAATATTTCTCACGAATTTCATCGAAATCTATACTCACTTCTTTGGAGATTCCTCACTTAGGATTTGTCCAGGTGCATGAGAGGTAGTGATTCGGTGAATTAAGACAACATCGATCGCGGATGTGACTGGATCCACAAACACCCATCGTGGACAAGTGCCGGAAAATTTGGTGAACAACTAGATGCAGCCGATGTTGTAGCGCAAAAGTGGGGGGATGCCTGATAAGTTTTAATATTCACAGTCTCCCAATCCGCGTGCCCACGAAATTGGCTCTACTTTCGGCACGTTACCGTACATCACTCTTCCCGAGATATAATTATGGAGCGAGTGCGGGAAGAAACTCCATATTTCCCGGATCATGGTCATCGAATTTAAGGAGGGGGACCTGCGAACATTATCACCATTTAGGGCACCTCCGGCGGGACTAAAGGCATCGCGTAAGTACGGTGATGTTGACATTCTTGGGTACGCGTACGGTTGGATTTCTTGGCTTAACATAAGGTGAAAATAGGAAATCGGTCATGTGCCGAGATTCCTATGGAGCGAGTCATGGGACCTTCGATGAATTGGGTGAGAACGCCCTTAGGCACCTTTCGAGGGGAATGCAAAATCGAGGGGGACGTGTGCAACTTCATCCTAGCCCACTTCCTTTCCTTCCCTTTTCTTCTCTATCATTAACCTTCCCCTTTCCCTTCCTCTTGGCTAGCGTAGACACAACATCGTCCATCTCGGGGGGTTACTTCTAATACTTCTTCGGACCCAACTACCGGGGCGCGACGAGCAATGATTCGATGGGGTTAGTAGCGGTCATCATATGTTCGGAAGATGAATTCGGGGTTTTGTTGTCGATGGGGGTAGCTCACCCGGGGACATACGGATGGAAATGGCACAAAATAGACGAAGTTCATAAAGGAGAACGAGGCGCAAGTCTCGGAAAGCAAACAAACTCGTTCTAGCGGTACCCCTATGTTTATAGCCTCCGATAGGTAAAAATAAGCTAGGATTAGCCTTAATTGAAACTTATAATTATGGAAATGGTAAAAATGCTCTAAGATCACCCATTAATTGCAAATTTCCCATTCCATTCAATGGTGAAATCACTTTTTCACCAGTTGCCTGTTCCAATGACTAGTTTTTCAAGCCACGTACCACCCTGCACTGCGTCACACCTTTGCACCACAGGCGTACGTACTATCATTTAGCATTAATACATCGAACATACGTTTGCTTTTCCTCCCTCGTATACCCAACATCACTTTACCTGACTACTCCGGCCATATGGTTATTTGGTCGACACTGATTGGCCCTATAGGGTTTTGAGACAACTTCCATTAATGTACCCTGGCAAGTCTGCATAACATAGCCAGCCTAACCACACCACCATCGGTAATCTCTCTTACGTGTATGGGCCCAATAACCCGGTGCTTACGAACTTTCCGGGATGTCATGAAAACCGAGGTACAATAGTAGTAGCCATAACTCATCCTCCTTAAATCTTCTATCGAATATGTCGATCCATGCTAAGCTTGTTCTGGGCCTTTGAACTGGCAGGGTGGGCGAAATGAACTAATATTCTTCACAGGGCCATCATTTGCACCAAGTGTTCCTCCATGATGTCTAGTTCCACCATGTTTGTAAAAGCTGAAATGCGCAAGGCTAGAGCAATGTATTCCATAGGCATGATGGCCTCCTTCCTATAGAACATTCTAAGGGCATTTTTTCTGATGTGTTTCTTACATGTGGCCCTGGGCCCCAGTACGAAAGAGGGATGGGTACGTCCCAGGTATCGATCGACATTACAAAACTTGGTGAGTGCATGTTCGAGAATTTTATTGAAGCCTTCCACTACCCCATTCCACATGTGGTACTTTCGTATGGTGGGTTTGGAATTCCTCGGTCAAAGGTACAATAGTTTCGTTAAAAAATGTGTACCTCTTGTCACTCATTAGGATATTTGGGCAACCAAACCTATTCAAAATATATTAAAAAACACTACGAGAAAAAAGTACATTGGTGAGGGCAAAAATGGTCACCATAAGCTCATTGGTGAGGGTCAAAAGAGCCTTCGCCTGCAAAATTGAACGTCACCAAAGGTGGCATGTCGAAAAGTATAGGTGTTGTGGTGACGAGTCAAGGTCCATCACCAATAATGATTTATAGTGACAAGCGTAGCGAGTCACCATTTCATATGAGCAATGGTGACGGAAAATAACCTTCATCACCAAAAAAATTGAATGTCACAAGGTGGCATCACCGAAAATATAGGTGTTGTGGTGACATTCAAGGTTCGTCACCAATAATTATTTATAGTGACGGATAGTGATCGTCACCCATTTCATATGAGCAATAGTGATGGACAATAGCCTTCATCACCAAAAAACTGAACGTCACCAAAGGTGGCGTCGTCGAAAGTATGTGTTGTGGTGACATTCAAGGTCCATCACGAATGTTGATTATAATGACGGATAGTGACCGTCACCATTTCATATGAACAACAACGATTTTTTGTGATGGACCTTTCATGGCTGTCACTATTGATGCATATATATGGCAACGTTCATTGACCGTCACCATAAAATCATTGGTGACATCAAGGTTCGTCACGAATAATGACTATAATGACAAACAATGACCCTCACCATTTCATATCAACAACAATGATTTATGGTGACAGACCTTTAATGGTCATCACTATTGACACATATATATGGTGGAATTTGTTGTCCGTCACCATTTCATATTTTGGTGAGGGTCAAAATATGTCATCATAAGCTCATTGGTGATGGTCAAAAGAGCATCCGTCACCAAAAAATGATCTTCGTCATTCCCTATATATGAATATCAGGGCACGATGGAATCGAACCACCAACCTCCTGCTTGTAAAGCAGGTGCTCTTCCATTGAGCTAGCACCCTTTAAATAATTAGACTTTAAACTAGCAATTGCCCCTAAAGGTGCAAAGATACACCAAAGGAATAAGAACCAGGAAAACTGAAAGAATTCGGTGTCCTTGCTCTTATTTTTATTCTACGACACTCTACAAAGAATGATCTTGATCTATGATGTATTTGTGCCGAGTGGTTCTAATTTAATAGCAAATGTTATATTCAGATAAAATAAATGAATAACTGAGAGGCCTTACGGGCTAATTTTTAATCCTTACACCAAAATCTCTTAATATTCAAGTCTATGGAACAACTCGTTCAAAGTTCAAACTGAAGTAGATTTTAAATGGAAAGCCTAAAACCAACTAAGTAGTTTACAAGTTAACATTTTGGATATAAATTTTGTTCAATTTATATGACAAGTTATGCCATAACCTTGAAACTAGTTTCTTAGCTAAAAGACTTTCTTAATTCAACAATGACAAAGAAAGATAGTCATGGCAAGCAAAATTCTCTTGTTTTTTCTAATGAGGGTGCATGTAACTTGATAAAGGTTGTATGAGAGTATCAAACCATCTAAAATGCATCTCCTAAGCTAAAATGTATATCCTAGGTCATGTGTCCCCTTGAGGACAATGCATATCCAAGGTAATGTGTCACCTTAAGGACTCCCACATCTACATATCCACTCCCTGAACCCAAGAGTTCACATGTCAAGGGATTTTTTGTGCTCATGCTGATTTCGAGATGTTTTTTTCATGGTGAAATACTCAACTCTACTCCAAGCACACAAACTCCCCTCATGCATCAACAACATGAAGTCACCAAGCTCCATATTAATCCAACACTTCGAGGAAGAATGTCTTTCAAACATCCAAACAAGTTCTAGCAGCAAAAGGTAAACCACCTCCAATGTCCAAGTTCATCATGGAAGAGCATGGGCCAACCATTCACTATGCACCCCACATCTCATGAAGCACCCACAAGGCCTAAACGTGGTGTAAACATTTTCAAATTAACTCGAAAGGCTAAAAATTATGTCTCTCTCATCATAAAATCATTTGTAACTCCACGCATATTCAGTTACAACTTTCACTCATAACTGTTGAAGGGTGTAACTAGGTAGGTCTTCATTATGACTATGTAATTATGTACTTATGTAAAGATGGAGTCAATAATAATAAAATGAATTTTTGGTTTACTTGCTTCATGGGTTTCATGAGCAAGATTCTTAGTATAGGTCTATAGACTTCTTCTTGATGTCTATTAGGTACATTAGTGTAATTAAGAGTCATGTAAAAGGCGTGAAGAATACCCTCCAGGACGTTGCAGAAGAATGGCTTACAAACATTGAAGATATGCCTATGAAGTCGGCCTACAAACAAGTGTTAAAGTTAGCCTACTTAATGGCTATAAGGTCGACTTAATTACTTGGCTAGAACTACTATATATACCCTACATATGCTGCGGTTAAGAGAACATATCTGCGGATGATAATGAGGTTATATAATGTGCAAAAGGAACAATTTTTGTGGATTACATTGAGGTTAATAAAGCGTGGAAAAAGGAGAAAGTATTACGATAAAGTATACAACATTAAAAGAGAAGAACATATTTGTGGATTTTGGGTCTGAGTCAGTGCAAATATATCAAGGTAAAGTCTGAAGCAAACAGCATGGAAAGAAGGGTAACCAAATGTGGATCTGAGGCATGTGGATCTAAAATGGAAGTCTGATGTAAATTGAAAGGTACAGGAATATAATCTGTGGAAGCTACAGGAGCTGGACTGTAGATAGATGCAAAAGTATACAGTGCAGATATATCTATTGAAGGGATTTGCCAACGTGAAGACAGTATTGTAATAAGACATGCTGATCTTAAAGGAGTTGTAAGTGAGGAAGGTAAATCAGACATTTGCATTCCTAACTACAACATAAGATATTCAGTTACGAGTCTAAATAATTCTGTTTCAACATTTTGAGTAAGTACTTTGATAACTAACTTCATGATGGAGTAACTAAGTTAAAGAAGAACACATAAGCAAGCTCACAAGTAGTTATTAAGAAGAGAATTTTGTATTAAACACAAGCTCTACAAATTCTCAACATGGTTTCAGAGCTATGGTTATGATCAAAGGAAGTTTGAAAGGACTCGAAACATTCTAAAAAGACCTATGTCAAAAGGGCTCAAATCATAGTAAGCCAGTCCAATAATTAAGCTAGGTGCAAGTTCACAAGAAAGGTCAATCTCTGTCACTATGAAAAGAAGGATCTCGGTAGCATCTCAGTCTCAATGTCATCACAGTGTTGAAATTACCTCTTCCTCAATTCAATACTACTCTTATAAGATTATTTTGATACCACAGCAGTGAGGAGAATGAGCTATAAAAGTGTATTTACAGTTAAGGCTCAGTGTGACAAAAATATATTAGTATAATCCGTATTACAGTGAAGATCTTCAGTGTTATAATCACAGGTCAACTACAGTCTCGGTATAATCAATCACATGATAAGTATGACACTACAATTTGGAACTACCACAGTGAAAAATCTATCACTGTTTCATGCTACCACAGTGAGAAAGGTCTCACTGGTTCAGTGCCATCACAGCTTGATGAGAAGTATGCCATTTCAGTTTGAAAGGACTCGAAACATTATAAAAAGGCCTATGTCAAAAGGGCTCAAATCGTAGTAAGACAGTCCAATAATTAATCTAGGTGCAAGTTCACAAGAAAGGTCAATCTCTGTCACTATGAAAAGAAGGATCTCGATAACATCTCAGTCTCAATGACATCACAATGTTGAAATTACCTCTGCCTCAATTCAGTACTACTCTTATAAGATTATTTCGATACCACAGTAGTGAGGAGAATGAGTTATAAAGGTGTATTTATAGTTAAGGCTCGGTATGAAAAAAATATATCAGTATAATCCATATTACAGTGAAGATCTTCAGTGTTATAATCACAGGTCAACTACAGTTGCAGTATAATCAATCACATGATAAGTAAGACACTACAATTTGGAACCATCACAGTGAAAAATCTATCATTGTTTCATGCTACCATAGTGAGAAAGGTCTCACTGGTTCAGTGCCATCTCAGCGTGATGAGAAGTATGCCATTTCAGTTTGATGGTATCACATAGGGTCTCACAGAAATGGTCAACAGAAGTTAGAAACATGTACAATGAAGTATTTACAATCGAAGCACAAAATAAGGTCAAAACAGTAATATGTATACACAGTGAAATAGTACATTCGAGGATCTCGGAATAGCTGCTTACATTGAGTTTGAAAGAATCTGAATTCTTTCCTATGAAGTTGACAGTGCAAGAACCACCTATTATTTTCATAGTGCCAAAATGTCCACTTGCATTAAAAACTGCATGCCATGTACATAAATAGAAAACCTGATGTATTATATGATGGCGCTCCCTTTTATTTATAGTGAAAATGGATGATGCAACAATTTTTTTGTGGAAATGCAGGGATAGAGGTTTATCTGTACATAAAATCAGTCCAAAATAATCCAGGACGTGTAATCATATTATTAGCCTCGTAAAAGTCTGGGATTATTTCAAAAACAAAAATCCTCTCATATTATTTGGACTTTTCAAATATAATTTTTTACTTCTTAATATTGATTTTGATGTGATCAGGTTTAGGGTCCATGTTTATAGTCACCCACATTTTCATAGTTGGCTTAGGAGGTCCACACTATTTTTTTATGAATTTTCTATCACCTTAGTCTAACTACTAAGACTCAAAATTTCAATCATTCTGGTCTTGGTGAATCAGGGCATTTTCCAAATCACATTCCCCAATAGGATTCTAGAGAACCACTAGAGGAAGGGGGTAAAATAGTAAAGGATCTCGGTGAACATCTGCCTTTCTTTAAAAGAGGGCAAGACCTACTCATTCGTGATTCGACTCATTGCCATGTCTATATCTAATTCTATCTATCTTTCATAATTTCCAATGACCTGAATTTCCTTTCATCCATACTCGAAAATTTCCATTTCATAAACATGTCACTTCAACCACTATATGCTATCATACAATAGACGAGTGTCAAGAAACTCTTGTTTCGTGAAGGGTTTCGGGAGCTTTGACAAGGGGCACTCAAAGTGCACCATTCCTGGAAACCTATGCCAGAATCCAATGAATTATCGTAATCATGGTTGTGATTGATCCAATTTTTTTAGGTTTTTAAGGATTTGGGTAAACCTGGCCTTAGTGGAACTGTGATTTCCATCAAAATTTTGGCCCAATTTCAATTAGAAATATTGCTGGAAATGGAGGACGTTTTGAGTGCCCCATATCCCACGGTTTTCAAAAAGAGTTGGTTAACCGAGACTTTCCTCCTCCTGAGTGTTGTTGGTTTCTGCCGTTATGTGATAGAAGACAGTTGGATGGAGCTAATCGATTGTGAAGCCTGAATGAGAAAGGTAGTGAAGCCTGAAGGGGACTTCACTCAGAAACACCACTGAAATCACATGCCCAAATTCTCATGAGTCACAAATCCCTCCATAATTTGCGAGGAATTTTGAAGTTTCTATCCTTGATAAAAAATGATACTAGAACCCTTCATGTTTCTTTTATCCGAAGGTTTATTTTCTTGATAGGATATGTGATATCTGAATAGTTTTATAGTAGAGTAGCTCCTTGTATATAATCTATATGTATTGGCTCTACATCCACTAAAGGGTTTCTTCAACAATAACAATTGAATATTTGCAAGAAACACATGGCTCATGGATTTACAGGTTATTAGCGAGATAGGAGTATATAGCACATTCAAACACAATTCTCGTTCTCATTCAAATGATCTAAGCCCCCTTTAAATGACCTAAAAATTTCTCTTCCAATATGACCTAAAAAGTTCATTAATTTAAAACTACTAATTGCATCTAAAGGTTTATAAATAAATTTCCACCTCTCTATTATTTCTATTTCTAATCAATTGGCCAACCAGAAAAGGGAGATCACTACCACCATTTCATTTTTTTTAAATCACCATATGTAATTGGAGATCCAAATGACAATTCCTTATACATAAGAATTGTATAAACTTTAAATGGCCCAAACACCACAAAAGCTTTGAATGTTATTATAATATTCAACTCTAAAATTGTAAAACCAAACCAATTTTAAGTATAGCTCCAACTTTAATGATTAATTTATTATTCAACAGCTCCAATCTTCATACTACCCCACCCCCTTCGTCCAATCTATATATATATATATATATATATATATATATATATATATATATATATATATATATATATATATATATATATATATATATATATATATATATATATATATATATATATATATATATATATATATATATATATATATATATATATTGTTAATCAGTATCAGATAAGAACAAGAGAAATCGACATAAGATAAGATCAAGATAAGGAGAAGAAAATCAGTCAAGCAAGTCATAACGTATAACGTATTGAGCCAAAAAGAAAGGGGTTTATATGGAATTATTGATGAAACCCAAATACACTAAAGAGTTTTACCTGGAATATTTATCCAAATCACTCTGTTGTGATTATAATTACAACTCAATGGTGATACATAAAAATGTATTGTCCATTCCTTGGTGACAGGAAAAAGTTCTAGTAATTAAAGCAATAGCAAGCATTCATTGCCTAGCACCCGCCACAATATAAAATGTAATTTCATTCTCCTCAAAAAAAAACAAAAATGTTGTTTGTCTGAGGTATTTGAAAGTCTGACAAATGTACTTAATTTTATAGTACCATCTGCTGCATTTGGATTTTATAGCATTGGGAAAATAGGATTTTAATTCAATATTTGCATACATTTAACAAAAATGTTGCAGAAGGTGTCTTCATTGAATCTTGGAAAGCAAGCTCTATGTGTGCACAAGCTAAGTTAAAGAAGGGTTCTGGTATTTGTAAGGTTAGGGTTGAGGAGATAAATCTGTATCCAATCTGCACAATTTTGCTGCTTAGATGGAAAGTTTGGGAACAAAATTTTGAACCATTGTCAACCCTAAAACTATTTCCTTTAATCTGATAAACACAAAATATAAATTGCATAACTTAGGTTCCTCAAAACACCTAAAATATGCATTTATATTCTAGAAATTAAAGGTTTCTTACTTGCTACTGTGTCATTGCTCATATTCTAGCTCTCTTCTCCTCTGCTCCACTTGCATAACTAAAAACTCCTCTCTACTCAAAACTGGAGAAGATTTGTAATTACCCATACCATAATCCATATATTCTCTGAAATTTGCTAATTTTCTCAGTTAGTAAAAAATTGGAATGACTCCACAAAGCTAACAATAAGACTTTGACTCCAAATCATAAATATTCAGCAAACAAACTCAGTATAAAATTTGGCTTCAAAAATCAATTTAGGAATGTGTTTTTTGTTCTTGGTTTTCGGCATTTATAGGTTTTTATTTTACAGGTCAAACTTGACTAAATATTTCACAACTCAAAGTATGGCCAAGTCTTCCAAGACTGCCTAATACTATTAAAACTCACAGAGTTAAGAGGAGCTTGACTAGTTCGACAATGCCTTCAAACTAACCATGTTATGGTGAGTTTGACCAAATCTCCCAATCATTACACTTGACTCGGCCAGTCAAACTCAGGGATACTCAAAAGACTTGGCTAGGTCTCGTAATTATGATCCTACATTCAAAAATCTCATTTGATAGATGGTTACATATATCAATAAACAAAACACCTTATCTTTGAACAAGAGGGGAAAAACCTGGCATATATCCCTGTGTTCCATACATATCCATTGGCATAATGTGTCCATTAAATGGCATATCAAAAGGACTTGGTACATAACCCATGTATGGGACACTAACATTACAAACCATGTAAGCATATGATCCCCACTGTGCACCAGAACAACAAGCATTATATATGCACGTGCAACATACGATATCATACACTCTCCAGCTCCAAAATCCTGTGATTCTCTCCACTGCATCTCATTAGTTGTAACAATGATAAAGCACCCAAAATGCATCATTTCAAAATATATTCATTTTCTTGTAATTAAGAAAGGAAATTAAAATGATAATGAATGATACAGAGGTAAGGAAAATCCAGTGACACTTTTCAAAACATCAGTTAAATAGGAGATTTTAGCACTAGGAAATATGAAGAAAATTACACAAGGGAAAAGGAGCTAGATCAGGTGTGTTTGAAGGGAATTTCATGCTTAAGTGTTAGCAGTGAGAACAGGATTGTTCTCCAGTGAGGTATTCTTGCCCTGTAAAGAGATCAATTGCTAAAATTTCTGTTAATAAAATTCCACAGCAAGCTATGATGAAGGTACAAAAATTTCTGTTAAATTTCTGTTTTCAAGGTACAACAAACTATGATGAAGGTACAGAAAATCAAGGTACAACTCCTCAGGCAACATTATATCCTCTAGAGGGCCAGATATCAAGGATTCCAACTTTTAGGACACTGATGTTTTAAAGCCAGATATTCTGGCTCCTGGTTCTCTAATATGGGCAGCATGGTCTCCTAATGGCATCCATGAAGTCAATTATAAAGGTAAAACAATACTACTTTTTTCAGTCTTAGAATTAGGTTGCAATGCAATTTTTTTCTTCTTATGCCTGTAGTTTGTGATAGGCTTGATTACTATCTTCTAATCTTATTCGCCTAGGAGTCTGTAATTTGAAATTTGAATATTTTTTTGGTAACCACTGGAGGACATATCATTTCTAGAGAGAATAAAATAAATTTAAAAGTTTTGGCAAACTTTGAAAATTGAAGGCACCTTGACACGTGCACTAATCATCTCAAGTTTCTGCTTTTCTTCAAGAAGGAGAAGGATTTGCCATGATATCAGGGACAAGCATGGTGACACCACATATAGCTGGCATTGCAGCTTTGGTGAAGCAGAAAAATCCTGATTGGAGCCCTACTGCCATCAAATCAGCATTACAAACAACATCAACATTTGTTTTACACATGGGGAAGCCCTTGCAAGCACAAAATTAGTCTGGATAAGATAGTCCAATAACTCTTATTTCTGCCACACCCTTCGATTGTGGAAGTGGTGTAGTGAACCCTAAGGCTGTGCTTGATCCAGGCCTCATTTTTTATGCAGGCATGGTTGTTTTTGGGGTTATCCAAACTTTTTAATATCTGATTCCTCTCTATAGAGATATGTCTATTTTTTATATCTAACCATATTCTAATTACTCCACAAATTGATTTGAAGGCTATGAAGATTATGTAAACTTCCTTTGTTCATTTTCAGGTTTTGATAGGAATTTTGTTGCACACATTACCAGTTCAACATGTGCCCCAAAAATCGGGTGTCCAACAAATATTAAAACTCCATCCATAACTGTATCAAATATTATTGGATCAATGACCATATTGAGAAGGGTTACCAATGCAGTACAAGCAGAAAAATATACAATTCCCAACTTAATGGCACTGGATGTGTCACTAACTATAAAACCTTCAGTTCTATTGTTGGAAGAAGGGCAGTCCAAACCATTGTGGGTGACATTATTTTCCAAATCTTCCACTGGAACTTATAGCTTTGGTGAAATAATACGGATATAAGTGTTAGCAGTGAGAACAAGCTTGTTCTCTAGTGAAGTAGTGTTGACCTGTAAAGAGATCAACTTCTAAAATTTCTGTTAATAAAATTCCACAGAAAAGCAGAGGCTTTTCCCTGTTGGGTTCCCTAGAAAAATATTGTGTTATTGTGTGTGACTAACTCTTTATCTCTATTTCTATTATGCTTCTTATTCAGTAGAGAAATTATGTGTTTTGGTGAATAGAAGTTGTATTAGATTGTTCATCATAGTAGTTGCAAAATTTTCAAGGAAATTCTACATAGTTGATCGATTACATTCACTACTGGAGTTTTCTAAACTCAAAACAAGTGTTATAATAAGATGTACTACATTCACTACTAGATTTTTCTGAACTCAAAACAAGTGTTAGAATAAGATGTACGGAAATTGCTTGAAATTATACCCAAAGACTTTAATAACAAAATTTCAGCAACCATACGATGCAATGCAGTTGAACTGTTTATTATTGGTTTTCGTTAAATTGGAAACATAAGCTCCAACAAAGGAAGGATTTGATTATAGATTTAGATGAACAGATACTTTAAATTGAACATGTGTCTTTATATTCACATAGATATGATGCAACTTCTCTGCAATAATAAACCTATATTTTTTACTCCTTCAAAGTTTTTCTCCAATTTCATGATTCTATCCCTATATCTCATGATGTGTGCTGTGTTTTATAGTTTATTTATAATGATAGAATAAATGACATTATTTGGTTTTAAATAGATATGATTGCAGTCTATATGGAAAATATAGGAATCAACATCAACAATCAAGCAGGAATGAGGGATCTTATAGTGGAGTTAAATTTTTCCTAGGCCTAGCCTGGAAAGAGTGGCAATGGAATGGAGTGGAATTCTCATATTATAATCAATGTTGTGATGACAGAATGCATTTATTCTCGAATTTGGAAGTTTGAACCCCCAATGTCAATGTATTAAAAAGAGGTTTCAGCAGAAAGGTTAGAAATAGAATTCATTATGCTACAAGAGCAGCCAACAAGGTTGTTGATTAGCTTTCTAACATGCCATTGAGTGGCAAGTATATGACATCAAGATTTTCAAAACCTGATGTTGAAAGGAAGAATAATGAATTATTGAAATTAAACTTCAATAATAAGTCAAAATGTTGAGACTTTGAAAAAACACCAAGCCTTGGGGAGCTGACATAGACGTCCCAGTTTTTTCAATTGGAAAGATTAAGTCAGGATGCCTTAAGTTGCAGGACATCAAATTTATGGACTGATTTTCAAATCCCTCCATAATTTGTGACAATGGTGGCAGCCATTAGTGAGTAGTATAAATCATAGTTTAATTCATATGAAGTTTATGTTTGTTCCCACACCTGGAGAAGAACTGGGTTGTTAATTCACTTTCTCTCTGCATTATCTCAGTCTCTATTAGCCATTAGAAATGAGAAGAAGGCTAGAAAGGAGAGGAGCAAAGCCCAAATGCTCCCTCAAGGAACTGTGAGGGAAGAGGGTCATGCTTGTCAATTGCATAATTAAAAATGATGGGAATTGATGGGACTCCTCTTAGGAGACAGTCCGGATTGACAAGAAATACGTTCATAGGCAGGAAGAGTTCTCCACGTGGAATGATACTAAGCAACCCTGTGGGAAGTGAAAATTTTCCATGAACATATGCTCCTCAAACAATAAATTCATGAGTCACTTGTCAGTGTGGGTGAGAGATTTCAACGAGTGGAGGATAATACTCTGTTTTTTAAGTTGGAGGTGAGAGAAATCATCAGGGAGGTAATGGAAAAAGCTATGGCATAGTTTGATAAGTGAGTGTGGAAGCATGAGGAAGCCAAGAGGGCTGCTGATATTGAGTTAAGGATAGAACATTGCTGCAAGCTTGACTGCATTTTCCAGCTTTCCTAGTTCAATGCAAGACTAAGTTCGAAGTCAAGGAGATTAGATTGTACACTGATGGTTCGAAGAGAACAAGCAACTAACTGGATGCCAAAAATGTACTACTTAGGCACTGGGAGAGGTTCTTGGAGCAGCTGCCTCACTTAATCATTCTGCCAGTGATAATCTCAAACAACAATGATGACAACCCAAGCCAAAAAAACAAGGCAATCCATAAAATGTGCAATAAGTCCCCATTATGCTTATTAGTTGTTAAAGGAGGGACAAATAGTCTTTGTATTGCTACTTCTCTTAATAATGCTGAAAAAAAATGATGCAAACAACAGAAATACCCTGAAATACTCTTATACATGTAGTTGATGACAATGTTGCCAGAAGCAAGAATGCGGATGGAAGAAAAATTGGGAACTGGGAAGTGAGAATCCCAAAAAATAGGAATTAAAAAAAAAAATGAAAACTTGAAAGATAAAGAAGATATAAAACAGTATAAATGCAAATATATTTCAATATTTTACTTCTTAAATGATAAAGCATGAGAAATTACATCATGATTCATGGTTCATATTAAAAGGATCAATAACTTTGTTTTTGCATATTCATGTTGTCTAGAGAATGTTGAATACTCCCCAAAGAGCAGGGATAGTCCCAGGACAATTGGAAAAGCTATTTTTAATTTTTTTAAACAAGTTGCCAATAGTCCTCATGTGCTCAATGAAGGGGGTTTAGAGCTTTATAAATTCCTAATCCCTCTTCATTTCTCCTTGCATATTTCTTTCCAAAAAATAAAGGTTTTGATTGTTAAAGGTCAACGATTTTGGTAGAATATCTACCATTCAAACCCAGGAACTAATCCAATGGAAGTCCCTCATGGGAAAATTTCTTGTTGTAATTCCTATAATTAAACAAGAAAAAAAATGCAGTTAGCTACCTCTTGAGTGAGTTTAGTAGCATTTGGAAGCTTCTCCTTTAGCACAGAGGCTTAATCCTGCTTGTCTGAGTTCATGCCATTTCTTCGGGATCCAATTTATTTGCTTTGGGACTCTTCGGAGGATGGGTCCAAGCAAATTCGAGGCCATTTTTCTATTATGATTCGATATGTGTGGTTCAATGCTACCACAACAAGAGCTTGCAGTACACCGTGAAGCCTCACCAATCTCAAAAAAGGTCTCAATATTATGTTAATAAGAATAATACTCTATGCTATGGTGTTGATCAGTGCCATGTGCTATATCATAATGTATAACCTCAACACTTTGAGGTACTGTGCTCACTGATGTTATGATGCTAACATGCTCGAAGCTACTTGGTACTACTCGGTGATGGATAACATGAGGGAATCACTATGTTTGGATGTTGCTATAGGGATCATGATTTGAAGATCAAAGGATCAAGGAAGATGACTATGTCTTGGTCTTGGAGTGGCAAAATAGGTCAAGGGTCTTGGTCTTGGTATTTGCCAATTGGAATCTCTATAAGAAGAATTTGTGCGGCTTTTCCTCTCAAAGAGTGAGAGGTTTTGACCCTGGCTAATAGCCTACATGTTGTGTCTCTTGTCTGTTTATGTTTATGCATTGGTTACTATTTGATGAAAAAATAACATTAATAATCGAACAAGAAGAAGATCTTAATCTAAAGAAGTTAAAAGGCATTCAAAAACAGTCACTAATGAAGAGAAATCTCTTAACACTAAATCCCCTAGATTTCTCAACATTGTAGTGGTCAAGGGCCTTCTTTTAAAAGGCTCTGTAAATTTATGTAGATGTTCTATGCTTGATGCAATTTTACTTTTATTACAGCAATCACATAAACAGTTAAGTAAAATGCTGATAGAACATACCAGTGGATCTATAGAAGACAAACCAGAAACAGGAGAATGTGTTGGTGCCTTGCGGCGGTCAGCAGGATGCTTCAACCAGCAAAGTATTCTTGGTCGACCAACCCAGAATGTGTCACAACAGTCCTCAAATCAGTCACCCAGTCAACTCAAAGTCAACCCTAAAAAAGTCAATGCAGTCCAGAAAAGTCAACGCAGGGCAGCAGCAATAAAGTCAATGCAGCTCCAACTTTGGTCAACCTTTTGACCTCGATTTTTGTGCCAATCAGTACGGCCTTCAAAAATCGAACTCTCCACCAAATTTTAGCCAATTTAGACCATGCATTTCCCAAAGTCAACGATGGTCAAACTTTCCTAGAAACCCTAACTGCAGAAATTTTGTCCTTTTTCCAGCTTCAGCAACTTCATCCTTTTCCCACGTGAGAACTGCTTCTCAGATGCTCGTATCCAATTAGAGGAGGAGATGTGTGTGATGAGTGAGTGAGTGAAATGCTCTCCAACGTTGACTGTATATATATCCATCATTGAGGTGTGTGACACATCTGCTAGGGGTGTAAAACCTTAAGGCTGACCTGCACATATTTGAAATTATTAAAAATAAATTCAAAATAAATGTTCCGCTCATCAGATTAAGATCAATTTTATATCGATATTACACCTCTCCGAAAGAGGAACCCAATAAAAATATTGGTATCTTCATCTTAGCATCACAACATGGAGTTTGGACCTAGTTGTCCAATTTTAACACTCCCTCTCAACTAGGGAGAACTCCATCCACCTGTGCAAACAAACATCGTGCGTCATCCCGCCGTAACTTGCTTTTCTGGCCTCTTTATTTCAAAACAAAAGTGGGTCAGTCACAAAGACATCACCCCCCGGCTGACAGATTCAGCTCAGAGGTCCAAAACCTCTATCAGACTCAAAGAGTCTCATACCAACCCGAAGTTGGTTTACCTGACCCAAAGTCAGTTGGAGGTCCGAAACCTCACTATACTTGATCCCAGATCAAGTGGTTGGACCATGCCATCCTAGATAGAGAGTACGACAATCTCTAATGCGTCCATTAGTCTTTGCTACTAGTCTCTAGCTTTTCCCACCTCATTGGCCAAATGAGAGGTACTTCCCATGAGCCCTGAACTCAATGGGTAGGATGCATACGGGGCACAAATAATGAGAGGTGAACCAAATCAAACATCATAATCGTGGGGTAGAAGCACTACAAGGTTCGGCAAGCCTAGCCTTGTGAGTGCTTATAGCTCCGAGAAGCTATCCCCAAAGCCCCCTAGAGCTCCCAGAGCTTATCGTCCAACATGACCCACATCATAGGGTCATTCCATGATACCAAGACTCTCACGAAAGGTTAAGAACTTGACCTTCCCCAGGGGCTTTGTGAGAATATCTGTGACCTGCTCATCAGTTCCTATATGATTGAGCCTTACAGCGCCTCACTGTACCATATCCCGGATAAAGTGGTACCTGATATCAATATGCTTGGATCGATCATGGAACACTGGATTCTCGAACAAGCGAATCCCACTCTGGTTATCACAGAGTATCATGGTGGTATCTAGCACATGGCCAAACAGCTCACTAAAGAGCTTTCGCAACCAAACTGCTTAACAACAGGCCATACTTGCTGCAATGTATTCGGCCTCTGCAGTGCTCAAAGCCACCGTCTTCTGCTTCCTGCTCATCCATGAGATCGAAGCAAAACCAAGATTGAAGTAGCATCCCAATGTGCTCTTACGATCCACCACACTGCCAACCCAATCGGCATCAGTATATCCAAGGAGTGTCACACTCCCAACAATGTATCTCAGCCCATGGTTTATCGTGCCTCAAAGGTATCTCAGAAGATTCCTGGCACCAACCCAATGAAAGTGATGAGGTTCAACCATCTATTGACTCAAATTGTTCACTACAAAACATATATCTGGATGGGTGTTCACTAAGAACATCAGGGCCCCTACAAGTTGACGATACTCAGTAGGATTTGGCAATACGAGCCCAGCAGCGCTGCCACTCAACTTTGTGAAGTTGAGTTCCATTAGTGCCAGACCTCCAAGCCTAGGAAGTAGTGCATCAATCCTAGGTCCTTCATCTCAAACTCAGCAGCGAGCTCCCTCTTGCACTGATGAATGAGAGGTTCAGCACCTGTCAGGAAGAGGTCATCCACATACAGCACCGGGATGAGAGGCTTTCCCTTGACAACCTTGAAGTAAAGGTTCGGATCAGCATTACTTCGAGTGAAGCCCAGCTTCATCAAGTAGATATCTATCCTCTCGTACCAAGCTCTAGGTGTCTGCTTCAGCCCATAGAGGGCCTTCTTCAACCTGCAGACATGGGTGTCCCGATCCTGAACTTCGAACCCCAGAGGTTGCTCCACATATACCTCTTCTTTTATCACACCATGCAGAAATGCGATCTTCACATCCATCTAATGAAGACTCCATCCTTGCATAGCGGCAAGGGCTATCATAGATCTAATGGTGGTATATCAAGCCACAGGTGCAAATATGTCATCATAATCTATGCCTTCCTTTTGAGAGAAGCCACGGGCAACGAATCTTGCCTTGAACTTTTCAGCACTTCCATCAGATCCATGCTTGATCTTGAAGAGCCATTTCAAGGTGACAACTGCTTTGCCCTTTGGTCTTGGAACCACATCCCAGACATCATTCTTCATAATGGACTCATACTCTTCGTGCATAGCATCCTTCTAGACTTGATGCTTTACGGCTTCCTCAAAGGATCCAGGCTCGGATTGTACAATAGTACTCATGGCTGCTAGATACCCTTGGTATCTATTCGGCTTCTTGCTTTCACGGAATGTCCCCCTTGGGGAAACATGTCCCTCAGCATCCTTGACAGTGTCCCTAAGCCATGATGGTCTCTTTCCTAGTGAAGGAGGTGGATCGATCGGGTCCATCAGGCCTTCAACATCAGGCATTGTTTCATCCTTCGGTTCCTCTTGATTTCCAGGCCTTGCTTCATTATCTTCCTCGGATCTCGGAAGATTGACTACTTTCCTTAGGGAAGTATCTTCGTCAAAGGTGACATCGTGGCATATCTCCACTTCCTTTTGACCAGGCACATAGACTCTATAGGCCTTCGAAGTTTCACTATAGCCCACAAACATTCCTTTCTTCCTAAAAGCATCTAACTTGCTCCTTTTTTCTTTTGGCACATGAAAGTAGACAGTACATCCAAAAACTCTAAAATGTGAGACATCAGGTTTCTTACCATAGAAAACCTCTTCGGGAGTTTTGGATTCTAGAGCGGAATGTGGGCATCGGTTTTGTATGTACACGGCAGTGTTCGCAGCTTCTCCCCATAGAAACTTCGGCAGACCTTGGTCACATAGCATGGCACGGGCAGCTTCCACAATGGTCCGGTTCTTTCATTCAGCAACACCATTTTGTTCAGGAGTATAGACAGTTGTGGTCTCCCTCTGAATTCCAGCTTCTCTGCAAAAGTCCTTGAACTCATTTGACTCATATTCAATGCCATTATCAGATCTAAAAATCTTGATCTTTTTCCCTGTCATATTTTCCATCAAGGCTTTGAATGTACGGAACGACATGAAAGCCTCATCCTTCTTCTTTAAGAAGTATATCCAGGTTTTGCGAGAGAATTTATCTATGAGCGTCATATAATATGAACATCCTCCCAAGGATGTCACAAGCAGCATACCAGATAGATCAGAATGGATCAATTCCAAGATATCAGATGTCTTTGTGACATTAGAGTGGAAAGGTCCCCTTGTATTCTTTCCTTCGGCACAACCCTTACATACACCCTCATGATTATTTGGAAACTCGGGCATCCCTGTCACCACCTTCCTTGCTTCGGGAAGGGCTTTGTAGTGAAGGTGTCCAAACCTTCGGTGCCATAGTTCAGTCTGTTGAATAGTATCACATGTCATTGCTCCCAGCGGACTTCCTCCAGCTTGGTAGAGTGTATAAACTCTAAACCCAATCGAGATAGCTTCCTTAAATCTCTTCTTCCACATGAGCACTTTTCCATCAGTGAATGCCACATTGAAACCTTTGTCTTCCATGGCCAATATAGACACAAGGTTCTTCTTCAAATTTGGTACATAAAGTACATCCTGCAAGTGAAAGACTTGACCTTGAGACAAGTGGAGGGTCACAGTCCCTGTCCCTTTCATGAGATATGTGGCATTATCTCCAAGGATAATTTCCATATTAGTATCCTTCTCAATCATATCAGAAAGTGCTTCCTTGAACCCAGTGATATGCCTTGAGGCACCACTATCTATCAACCAGACGTCCATAGTGTCGAGTGAGGATGTAACAGAGAGGGAAAATACAAGAATGTATTCATTTCTTTTATCAACAACATGTGATTCCTCATACCTGGAGTTTCTTGACCTTTTGAAAGGTTGATAATTTCCGCCAGAGGAAGCCTTCCTTTTTCCCTTGAACCTGTTGTTCCTTTGATTGCCATTCCTTCGGTTGTTGTTGTTGTCATCACTATCAGGAGAATCCTTCTTGAAAGGACATTCTCTAGCATAGTGTCCAGGCCTATGACAAGTGAAACATTTTCCTTTCTTTCCTTGGGCCCCTACTTTTCCCTTATTCTTCGAACCACCAGAGTTCTTCTTTCTAGAATGAGCAACGTATGCAACATTTCCTCCATTTCCATACTCCTTCATTCTTGATTCTTCTTGAACACATGTTGATAGTACTTCGTCAAAGTCAGGTATCACATTATTATTTAGAATGGTAGTATTGAACACATGCCATTCAGATGAGAGCCCTCCAAGTGCGGTGAGTACCGTTTCTCGATCATCTATTATCTCCCCAATAGCTAGCAGATTGTTCCTGTTTTCAGTTAGCTTCAGAAAGTATGATTGGACAAACTCATCCCTGCCTTTCTTTAGATTCTTCAATTGATTCTTGAAGAATAGTACTTGATTCACATTTTTGGCCTTGAACATGAGGATCAATTTATCATACATCTCTTTGGATGTGCCCAACTCTGAGATGTAGGCCCCTATGCTTTTATGAATGGATTCCTTGATCATCAGCTTTGCTTTGATCTCCCCCTTCTTATACTTTGTTTTGGCAGCAGCAGTAGAGTGGATGGAGGTTCTTGGATTTTACCCTGCACATAGTCCATGACATCTTGGTCTTCCAATTTGAGATCCAATATCATTTTCCAAGCATGTAAGTCATCCTTCCCTGTCAATTTGTCTTCCTCCTTGAAGCTATAGCTTGCGGAACCCATTATCCTTTCCGATGATTGCTACAAATAGGGCTTGTCTTCACCTCAGCACTGATACCATGTAAACTTATGCAAATGTTCTATGCTTGATGAAACTTTACTTTTATTACAGTAATCACCTAAACAGTTAAGTAAAATGCTAATAGAACATACCAGTGGATCTATAGAAGACAAACCAGAAACAAGAGAATGTCCAGTCTGCTCACACAGAGGCTAGCCAAGGTGACACAATCCAATATCGAGAGTTATACAGATTTGTCGTGGACCGAAAGTAGAGCTTCAGAACTTTAACAGTTGCTGGTGGGGTGGAGATTTTTCCGGTGCAGAATCGTGCCTAAGCTAAGTTGACAAAGAGACGGAGGAGAACAGCTACTCAACAAATTTCATTGCCAAAAGAAATTTGAGGATCGATCGTAGGGTGATCAAAGAGATTTGATTCGTTGTGTTTGGAAGATTTACAAGGGGGAAATCAGTTGTCAGAGGGAGCAGAGGGTGCATTTTTTTGCCAAGGACCATAGATCTGAGCTTCTATTGAGAAGCGAGGAGAGGAAGATCTGTTTCGACAGATATCTTAGCAGATGACACCTCATAGACTGCGCGATCAGGATAGGTTGGACGACATGTCCAAATTTTCTATCTGGAAGGCCATAATCCTAGTAGTCTTAGAGGCATACGGCTTGAGGGAGCATGTAGAAAAATTCGTGGTTGCCATTGGGCAGGGGTCCTTCGGAAATTAACTTGTAACTTAATTCAAGTATGAAAATTAAACCAAGATATTGCAATAGGATTTCTTAGATTAAGAAATTTTCACATTCCCTAGGTCTAGCCTCATTAGGTCACCCAGGGCATCAATTTCCCAAGAATCTAGCCAGAGGAAAACTTCTATCTCCTAGAGACAACTGTGTTGGTGGGTCCCCTCACTCTCCTAGCTCACAACCATACCCTTATTGGAGGTCTTTAATGCTCGGCTTTTCATCTATCCACTCTGGAACGATATATCCAATTTTGGTTCCAGGTGGAGGTATCTCATTAAACCTTATCTTATATCTATTGTTGCATATGTAAGGCAATAAAACACTCTCAAACCCAATCCCTGAACATATAGAAAGGTATAACACATCATCTCAATAGCCATGGCCCAGTGCTCTTAAACCTAGTCTCTGCATATCCTGTCTTAAGCTGCTGCTATTTTTGTTCATAAACTGAATGTTGACTTAACTTATGGTGTTGCGGCATAAATTCATGTTTAATAGAAGACTAATTTGTTCTTGAGTCATTATTCAAATCATTAATTTGTTGAAGTTGTGGCATTTGTTGTTCGTCAAACTCTACCTGTAATTGAACAACTTGTTGCTACTTCTGTTACTATTGTTGCGAGATTTGTTGTTGCTGTAGTAATAGGGGTGTTGAATATGTCGTTGCTGCTACATGTTTACTTGTGTTTGTACTATAGGGAGTGAAATTGCACAATTTTTCAAACAGTGAAAAAGATGAATAGGAAGAGTCGGCATAGGTAATCTAATTGATGATGCATTAATTCATTGAGTTGTATCTGGGCAGGGGCTTTGAATCTCTTTGTTCTTTATTGGGATGCAACAACTTAGCATCTCAAGGATTGTAATTCTTTCTTTTTGCAACAAATCCTCTATCTTACTGGAATTGTTGGGGTAACTGATGCAAGTTCTCTGGTGGTGCCATCTAATATCCTTTGTTTGGTTATGAACTGTAATTGTTTCTTTTTGCAACAAATCCTCTATATTACTGGAATTGTTGGGGTAACTGATGCAATTTCTCTGGTGGTGTAATCTAATATCCTCTGTTTGGTTATGAACAGGAGACTTCACTTTCTCTGCCAATTTTGATCCCAGCATTTAGCATTCTTCAGGGGTCATTGAAACTCTGGTTTGGTGGAACCATTTGGAATCCCAATGCTCAACATTCTTGAGGATGCATGGAAACTTTCCATGGATAGCAGCCTCAGGACCTTTTCTATGTATGGAATCTCTGTTTTTCAGTAAAAACAGAAGGCTACAATTCTGAGGTCAGCATTTATTGTAATATATATAGAAGAATGGCTATGTAGGCAAGACAGTAGATTCTTGAGAGCAAGCCATCAGTCATATAGTTTTTCTTCAATGTCGTCAGTGTGTTCCTAATTTAAATGAAACAGACTAGTTGTAACCAACAAGTGTGTGATAATCAGACTATCCTACATCCGTATTGATACAGAATTTTGTTAAGAATGTATTTTTTTTTACACTCGTTGATATGAAAATATAATGCTTTCATATGCAAATTAGACATGTCAATCCTTAATGTATTCAGAAACAATTTTTCAACTGTCAACACAGGTTGAAAAACATTTAATTATATATTCTAATTTTTGAAGAATGTAGACACTTGCAACTTGCTGTTTTATGTTCACTGTATCGTATTGCACCTGTTTCAAGGAACTGGAGGAGGTATACTGAATATTCCCTGAAGACTGCCCGTAGCTGGTACTAACTACATCCTTTTTCTTTTCCTTCTGAACATCCTTTGTCTTTTCCTTCTGAACAGACTCTGCAATTAAGTTCCCAATTCAATGTGAATGCTCACTAGATGAATAATAAATATCATGGAGCATAGAATTCCGAGTTAAAAATATGAGGATGACTCATAAGTCTGAATATCTATAACAGCCACAGTAATTAAAAAGAAAAATGAACTATATGGATTTTACTAATTAATCAGAAAAGATAAAAAAATAAAACCAACTACTCAAATCAATTTGTCAATGGCAGTCCAACTGCTAACTAAGCATGGAACAATATTTTTAGTTTACTCATGGAAACTCAAGTAATAAGGTAGATAGCATATCCACAAGGAAACATAGAGTAAAAAAGTTACTCTACAAACCCCAACATAACCACTTTGCCAAATTTTCATATGTCCTAGCTCCTGCCATACTAGTGATATAAGAAATGTGGATGTCAAGGATATTCTCAAGATTAACTGAAGTCATAAAGAGCAATTTCCTTTCATAACTAGCATTGAAAATTGTCAAGTTGCCAAAGGCCTTTCACAACGACCTTCCCCTTACTTATCAGCCGTCTCTTCACACAAATTCTCCATGTAGAGCACTGAATTTCTTCTGCTATGTCAGGCACCTCTTCCTCTACCAACATTCCTCCTCCTGTTTTTGCACACTAACTTATATTCTGTCGTTGATGTTAATTAGTAAGCTTCCTCAGCTATACTATATTGTGGAGGCTCATCTCATCTTACACCACAAACTTCATCCCATTCACATACCCCAAGAATTTCTAGTTCTCATCCTCGTGATGACCTATGCAGGTAGAAATTTGATATATCCTTGCACATGCTATCTCTATGTTGCATATTTCTCTCTCAACTTGGACACCATCTTGTTCCGAGTCCTTATCTTCTCTTTGTTCAGACGGATTAACTCATGTGGTACAAAAATCCCACCATATAGAAGCATGCCTTTCCAACTTGGTAATGGTGAACTTCACCTTGTTCAAGTCCTCTATATTCTTGTAATCAAAGTTCCTTTCCATCTCACTTATGCTTCTGCTTTCATAGTCCCATCATAATGCGAAATTTCAACATCAAGGATGATGATATGAGCACTCTCTTTGTGATTGAGAGACATAAATGGAACATTAATTGTTGGTCTGTAGATGGAACATGGATTGATGATAGTGATTTGTCTTTGGAGATCACATCTATGACATGGATGGTGAGAGCTTGATAGATAAAGACATGAATTTGCACCTTCTTTTTCTCTTCGTCCTTGGGAGCCACCTCATGAATCATGAGAAGGACATCGCACATCATATATGGAGCATGAAAAGGACATTCCAGATCCTATTTCATGTGATCTTGGACAGCCAAAAGATGTTGAGGTACATGATGCATATTCCATTTTAAACAACATCCATGTGTCCTTATCAATGGGGCAAAAAATCAGCAAGCAATGCAATCCCAACACTACAAAATGTTTGGGACAGCAATATGTTCAAACATCGATGTATTGTGGCAATTTTAAACTTTTCAAAAGAGGTCATCAAGCCCCAAATCATAAGTTGGCTTGGTTTTCCAAATCTAAAATTTTGCAGCATACTTCATGTGGATATTTGTAGAGGGCAACAACGTTTTGTAGGCTTATCTTGGAGCCATCTTTTAAAACCGTGTTGTTTGAAGCTATTACAGGAGACTTGCATGGCAGAGAAGGGGAGAAATTGTTGGAGCATGTACAAAAACCTTTGTAAATGCATTTTTAGTACAAGGAGGTGGCTTGTGGCTAGATGATGGACTGCACTATTCATATGCCCAAGATGATGACTATATCAGTCCTATCCAACATTGGATAAAGCAAGCATGTGGCAGCACACACCGTTATATATGTGATCTAGTAGATGGCATTAATTTAGTTTGTGCCAAAGGCCAATCAATATCAAGTACGCTCATTTTGGCAGTCTTGAGCATGGGATTTTGTTCTTTTTGAGAAGATCCAAGGGGACTGGAAAGAGTTGTACTTGGAAAGCCCCTTTTCATCTTAGCAAAGTTTATAACATTGTAATGAATTTCCCATGAATAGTTTTATGTATCAGCAGCTCTAAATTACAGTCCATTTATAGAGAGCCTTAGCTTATGAAATATTGTCTATAAGCCAAAATAGGGTTAAACTTTTCCATTGAAAGCTTAGAATAATTCAACTCAAAGAACCAAAGAACCATTGTAGATACTTTAATCAACCTTTTTTTCTCTAATTCTACTGCTTAAAACAGTGTTTTGAGCAAGACCTATTTCGACAAATTTAGTTCAGAGAATACAGTGGCTTATTTAATTAATTTTCTCCAAGACAGAGCATACAGGATTCGTGACAGCCACAAGAAAAATTATGGGATTTTGCAATTTAATCATTTTCTTGCAGAAAAATACCTTTTCTAAACTCGTTTTGACGGTGAAGAAATGAAAATGATCTGTTGGAAGTCGTGCATGAAGGGATCTGGGGGCTTGGGGATTTATTCCAGAGCGTTTGCAAACCAGTATTGTACAATAGCGAGCTCCTGAGCTCGTTTCAGTGCATGAGCTCGTTTCAGGGCAGGGAGAGGGATAATGCAATAGCGGCAAAATACAAAAACAGTGCGTGAGCTCTTTTTAGGGCAGGGAGAGGGATAATGCAATAGCGGAAAAATACAAAGAGGCATTAAATGTAAAGGCACCATATATATCAAATTATTTTAAAGAATTTGGAATAGTTTAATATTTTTTTAATTTGGAAAAATAAATGGAAGAAGAGGGCAAAGGAATGAAACTTAGTGATTGGGTGGGATAATTATAATGGCTTGTGTCATTTCTTTGAGTCACATTGAATTGATATATAAATCAATTATAAATTAAGTAATTATTCATTACTAAAGTGGGATTTTATATAAATTATTTATTTATTAATGTTAATTTGTAGTTTTTAATAATATATTTGTGTTAAAGAAAATTATTTTAATTAATGTTGTATCAAGATTTTTGTTAATTTTTCTATATTATATTTTAATTTACTTTAAAATTGTTTTAAATATGTTTTCACCTTTATTTATGGAGGTTATTTATTTGCATATTTAAAGTTTTGTTGTAGTTATTTTCTTAAAAAATGACTATTGTGATTGTGATGGTGTGAAGGTATTCTATAAATAGCATTAAGGATTATTTAGAATAAATAGGAGATTCTTTCTCATTATCTAAGACTAATCTTTGAGAGAATGGATATGCATTCCCTAATTATCACATAAACAATAGGTTAATCTTGCATTTATTGCTTTCTCTCCATGGAGGTTCGCTAAACAAAGGGAATACCTCCTCTTATGTGAATTTGATTGTCTCCACCTCTTAAAGGATTTTCAAACATTAATAATTAAATCTTCATTACTTTAAAGATGTAGTCTTGTCGAATATACCAAAAACATAGTAGGATTCTTTCATTGTGGAAAAAATCAAGTACATGTCTGAGGGGAGTATTCCTCTATGGATGGTTAACAAGTTCATCAATAACTACAAGCAAATGCTTCAATCTATATATTTAATGATATTTAGTCATCATCTAAAGAGTTCAAGAATCAAATAAATTCCAACCTAAGTTCTAAGTATATGGTAAGCTTGTACTTAGAGGTTCTATTATTGTAAAAATTGACAACTATCGAAGTTGTGGCAAGGTATTGGAGGAGGGACTGTCATTTTGGGGCAGAGCTAGCCTCTTTTTAAATGATAGTTTCCAAAATTGAATCCATCTTCAATGTATGTACGTTGTCTAGCTTTGAGTTTGGTTTCCCTTTCATCCTAGAGATCAAGGAAATACATGCAATGTATTATGACTTTCTTAGCCATTTAAGTTAGCCATTTTTAGTTTGGTCACTTAAAATTTCTCAAATTTAGTATTAATTTAGCAGGTGAACTTTTACAACTTGTAATTGTAAGATCATTAGATGAGGTGATCCTCTAACTCAATGTTGTGTGTATGGCAAAGCTAGAAGATGTTATTGAGAAGAGGAATATCATGATGTCATTGGTTTCAACTAGACACTAATGTAAACCCACTTTGAAACCACCATGGGGATCTGAAGGGCAACATCTAGTGCTCTTGTGTGTATGAGGGTTCAAAATTAAGGCCCCCTCTTATTTGCATGAAGTGTTCCTAGTAAAAATCCATCTTAGAGTCAAGGCCATGAAAACATGAAGTCCAAGTACTAAATTTATTGTTTATAAATAACCTCTTTAACAAATTGACACAAACGTATAATGATGTCATTTACATTGGAGGTGTATGCCACTTGAATTGTGTTACAACTTTAATCGCTCCCCCACAAAAAGGTATCATGCTCCCTTGTGATGGTGCATCAACCCTAATGGAGAACAATCTCGTGATGTAAAAGGAATTTAAACATGATGTAACTTTAATAGTGTACTACATTCACCCCTTGGCTCACCACTCATGGAAAATGTGAGGCTATTTCAAGAATTGATGTGGATAATATCATTTTATTTTCTCTTATGTATAGTGTTATACATTGACACAATTGTGGTTTTTTAGCAAATAAAATATTTCTATCAAGGGTTAGCTCCTTGTTCATTAGGGTTGAATAGGTTGTGTCATTATGAGTGATTTATTCATTGTCAACTCCTTATGTGGGAAAACACTACAAGCTCCATGTCAACATGAAGAGTAGATATTGTGAGCAATTCTTATCGAGGTTTTTCAAATTATCCAGTTGTTCTACATTTGGTATACATGTTATAAGCGCATTACCCACAAATGCACACCCTCGAGACCAATACCCGGTTCTCTAAAAATAAAATGGTACCAATATTCTTAGTTAGAGGTGAAGGATTCTCTCAAGAGGTTATTTTGTTGGTTTGAGGTGTTGTGTTTTGCCTTAGATACTAAGTGGTTAAGGGCTTCAAGAGTTAAGATTTAAGGGCCAAGGGCTGGGGGGGAAGGGATTTAGGGGTTAAGGGCTTAATAATTAAGGGATTTAGGTGTTAGGGGCTAAGGGGTTAGGTTTTAAGGTGTTTGGGGGTTATGTATTAGGATTTAAGGGTCACGGGTTAAGAGAATAAGGGGTTAGTGCTTAGGGGGTTCATGGATTCTAGGTTATGAGTTAATAGCTTAAGGTTTAATGTGTCAAGGGTTCAGTGGCTTATGAGGTATGAGTGTAGGGGTTAAGGGAGTATGGCTTAAGGGTTAAGGGATAGGGAATTTAATGGTTATGGGTTAATGACTTATTGGTTGCGATATTGGAACCCCTGATGCCCTTATCACCACTATGAGGGGTTCCCCTTTCAATTTCTATTATTACCTTCCCTTTAGGCCCCCTAGCCCCTATGACATTAGGTCTTAATCCCCCTTCTCATTCTCTAATGCCTGGATTATAGATCTTAGTAAACCATGCTTGGACATCCCACTTCTACCCATTCATGCTACATGTGTGTCCCCCAGTCCTGTTCAATACACCACAAAATACTCCTCCCACCTTTTCGGTCATATCATTCAACTTATCCTAACATTATGGGTGGTTGGTGTTTATGTTCTAAAGTGAGCAGAGAAAAAATATTACTTGTTTTTTCTCTTGAGAAGATGTAGAAATTAATTGTCATGATTGGAATGTGCATGCATCAATCTAGATTGGCTTGTCTTTCGAGCTTAGACATGAATAATCATTTGGTCATACTCCATCCTATCGATGGAGTCTGATACCACAAAGGTATCGATGGGAAATTTGAGAGATTCTTTTGAAAGCTGGTATGTTGTGGTATTTATCTCCTTCAGAATGTGTCTAAAAGATAGCTAGTCCAAAGAGTTGGGGGAATTTATGATATCTTGTAGGATGGGGTGTAGGTAGATGTTTTCTATCATGAATTATTGACCCAATTGATCATGATTTTTGAATCCCCCATGATTTATATGGATTTGACTCTTTTGATGGATGCAATTTCCAGAAGGGTACAAAGAGCAATGGAATCAACTCAGTTGTTGGAGCCTTAACTTTGGGTATGTCTTACTTTCTTGCTATAAGACTGGGAGAGGAAGAGTACCACACCCACTTTGCACCTAGGTGGGATAACTTGTGCAACACCATCAAATAAGTCATAAGGGCATCCAAGAGGGAGTGGAGGAATTACCAAAATCCATTATTTTGTGGTTTAAGATGAATCTTGTCTTCCAAACACTATTTTTTATCAATTTAATTGTGATCTTTGTTAGAATTTCTCGTGAAAAATATGTTTTTTTGTTCCAATCCCACAAGATATTGCTGATTAGAATGCATGGGACACCTTTAGAATAATCTTCCATGATGTTGAGTAGCTAAGTTTTGAAATTTTCTTCCAAGCTTAGATAGGGCAACGAGCCTGTCATGTTCAATTTTGCAAGGGTGGTGGTGATGACCTACACTGTGTTGGGACAAGAGATAAATAAGTGTGAAGAAATATCATCATATGACTTGCATAAAGGATAGATGTTAGGGTGATTCGTAAAATATCATGGATATTTCTCATGAACAAAATGTGTTGTTGTTCCAATCCCACCAGATATTGTCGATTAGAATGCATGGGAAACCTTTTTAATAAATCTTCCATGATGTTGTGTAACTAAGTTTTGAAATTTTCAACCAAGCTTAGATAGGACCATGAGCCTATCATGTTCAATTTTTCAAGGGTGGTACTGGTGATGACCTACACTGTGTTGGGACAAGAGATAAATAAGTGTGAAGAAATATCATCATATGACTTGCATAAAGGATAGATGTTGGGGTGATTCATAAACTATCATGGATATTTTTCGTAAACAAAATGTGTTGTTGTTCCAATCCCACCAGATATTTCTGATTAGAATGCATGGGAAACTTTTTTAATAAATCTTCCATGATATTGTGTAACTAAGTTTTGAAATTTTCTTACAAGCTTAGATAGGACCACGAGCCTATCATGTTCAAATTTTCAAGGGTGGTGGTGATGACCTACACCATGTTGGGACAAGAGATAAATAAGGGGTGATTCGTAAAATATCATGGATATTTCTCGTGGAAAAAATGTGTTTTTGTTCCAATCCCACTAGATATTGTTGATTAGAATGCATGGGAAACATTTATAATAATATTCCATCATGTTGTGTAACTAAGTTTTGAAATTTTCTTCCAAGCTTAGATAGGACCATGAGCCTATCATGTTCAATTTTGCAAGGGTGGTGGTGATGACCTGCATTGTGTTTGGACAACTAGAGATAAATAAGTGTGAAGAAATATCATCATATAACTTGCATAAAGGATAGATGTTGGGGTGATTCATAAACTATCATGGATATTCCACTAGACAATTCATCATAACAGACCAGATAAAACTATATTTAAAAATGAATGAATAAGAGTTTGTGACAGGAAGTGTTAGTGAGTTTCGGATGTGCTAAGGAGGGAGTGACCAATAACCCAAGATTCTCCCCCAACTTGTCAAACTTCCCCTTTGCTAGGAGCTTTGTCAAACTATTAACCATATGCAACTTTGTCAAAATGTGGTCCAACACTACCAACTCCCTAATGAACTTGGAATCTTAGGAAATTGTATTGAATATCAATGAGTTTGAAATGGTCATGACACATTGGATTTTCATAGAGCTTGATGTAACCTTGATTCTCACAAGAGACAATATTGGGCTTCAACAACTGATTGGTTGACTCTACAATCAAGTTGCAAATCTAGATAGCTTCATAATAAGTATATGAAACTTCCATATACTTTGCTTCAATGGAACTGAGTGCAATTGTTGCTTGCTTCTTGTTGATTTGATGAAAATGATTTATAAAATGATAATAATGATGTTTAAAATGAGCCTTATGATGGTCTAATTATACACATTGATTTTTCACGAGGTGTAGGGGTATGTTTATAACATCACTGCCCTTGAAAGCTTTATCTTGAAAGCATAGTAATTAGAATTTTCTTTAGTTAAGCACATTTTTGTGGTGGAATGAAGTTTATCAGATATCTATTTATACTTTGTAGAGGTTTGACTTTGTTTGTCCTTTGAGTTTTGGTGAGGTTTCTTTGTATTTTTTGCATCATAGTCTAAAGTCTTTTGACTTGATTGTTTAACATGATAGCTTTATGCTTATTGGTAATATATTTAAAATACCTGCATGATCAAGAAACTATTATGGTTAATTAAATTAATAATTAGGTACTACAAAAAGAGGATGATGCTAAGAGGGCTTGACTGGGTGACTCTGGGAGCAACCCGAAGGTGGTCAGACAAAGCTCTTCTAAGTTACAAATCTGAAGAGAAAAAACTGGTGATATATATGTGGTTGCTCAACCTGGGTTGTATGGAAAATCTTGGCAGAGAGTGTTTACCTTTCCATGTCTTCACGAAAGTAGGTTGTCTGGTCACAGAATAAGATCACTACATGTAGGTGATGGTTCTGTAGTAAGTTCTCAGCCTTATCTTCAGAATGGCTAATAGAGAGGATCAGGTTTGAATACATGATATAATTTGATGAATTTGGAGATTTAGAGTTAAAGAAAAAATTGTGGTGATGTTTGGATGGGTGCTAATTTGTAGGGTTTTCCATTTTTATAATTTTCTTTATTGTGCTTTCTACCATGCTACCTAGTTACTTTCCTGTTGCCCTAGCATTTTAACTTTTTTGATGTTTATCTCTCTATTGTTTCTTGCCCCATTTGAAATGTCATCCTTATTTGGTAGGTGTTTTCTTCAATATAGTGTGAATATTTTTCCATCACACAGCTTCTGTGGCGTTTGTCTACGCAAATAGCTTGTAAGGCCCATTCATTAGGGTATTTGATGAAATAAAATGATAATCAATGATCACCAACTAATGGTACCTGCAAAGATTTACTCTAAAAATTCTATAGTTTTCCTGTGCCAACAATTATACAACATTTTAACCTCATGAACTAGTCCTCTCTGTTCTCTTAGCTAATGCTATAAGCACTTATTGCTGTTGTCAAAGCTTTTACTCTCTAGTCCCATTGAGCTATTTCAGTTATTTGTGGACATTAATCTATTTTCATTTCATTTCTTCAATTTTTCTGACTGTTATGCGTTACCTTTGTCCAGTGCCTTATTTCTTACCTATGATTTTTTTGCATAAGCATTCCATCCAGCCAGAGCAGCAGGGGTAGCAGGAGCCACTTAGTCTAGCCAAAGCCCGCCAGGGGCAGCGTAGAGGTAGCAGGAGCCACGCAGGGCTAACGCAGGCCCAGTCAGGGCAGCACAGGGGCAGTGTAAGCCCTTCAGGTGTGACATAGGCCCTTACTGAGCAGCTTAGAGGCCGAAACATGCCAGTCAGGTTGACGTAGAGGGATTCAGAGTAGCGTATTACTGCCATTTGTATTTCTCTGTTGGGTGAACCAGTTTTGGTGCCCAAGATTGTTGTACTTAGATTATGCATAATAATGAAAACCCTCCAGAGATAGCTGCACTAGTTTTCCCGCATTGGGTTTTTTTCAGGGACATTTGTCCAAAAAATCCGTGTGTCACTTTTTCTATGAGCATGTTATTCAATATTTGATCTGTATGTGTAGGTTTCTAGTTTTATTTACTATTTACTTCGCTAAGATATTGAATATTTCAGAAATTAACTTGTAACTTAATTCAAGTAGGAGAAGTAAATCAAGATACTGCAGTAGGGTTTCTTAGATTAATAGATTTTCACATTCCCTAGGTCTAGCCCCATTAGGTCACCTTGACAACAATTTCCCAAGAATCTAGCTAGAGGAAAACTTCTATATCCTAGAGGCAGCTACGTTGTTGGGTGCCCTCACTCTCCTCAAAACATGGGCCAATTCTGACGGTGGAATCTCTGGATACCTCAAGCCCTAGCTCTAGGATCAAGTTTTGCCTAGGTGTTCCCAAGGATGGAACCTATTAGGATCAATTTGACCTATCGAAGTAAAAACTCTTGTATGATCCTTTCCCTCACCTTGTCCAGGATAGAAACATCATTTGTTTCTAAATTCCATCCCCGAACCTGGGCTGGGTCCACTTGGCCCCGTGTGGTCCCATTTGGTGTCAAAGGCCTTTCATTGAGGACCATTTTGGATTCCAAGTTCCCAAAGGATTTCAGGGATTGAGAACTTCCTTCATAAGTCTTTTTCTTCTCCCTCAACCCTTCAATCCCCCTCCTCTCTCCCTAGAAGATAAATTCCCTTGCTTAAAAGGAAAGCAAGTCCCACTCTTTATTTTATCTTAGGGAAATGGTTTCGAGGGTCACTTCCCACCTATTCATTGACCTGTACTCTACAAGTGACTTCCTAAACTACCGAGACTCCACCCATCGATGAAAGTCCGTGAAGAGTAAGGAGCCTTATCTGTGGTAACAATGGGCTAAGCCTCCATCGTTTCCCTTGTCCTAGCAGTTGCCCTCTTAGGAACCCCTTTTAGGTCCACTACTAGTTTGAGTGGTAACAAGTTGTTCACAATTCCATTTGTGAACAACTTTTTGGTATGCCCACTTTTGCCATACTACAGCTCCAAGATGAGAATTCCAGGGCTATGGAGGCTGCTCTTCTTCTCTCTGAATCAATCCTCTACAATATAGTGAACCAGGGCTAGTTGATTGGCCCACTTGACAGTTACTTTAGTCCTTCAAAGTCTGCACATCCTTAGGCCCTATACACCTACCCTTCTACCAATTTTGTTGTCCTTCACCAGAACAAGAGTCAGGGATCTTCTTTGACAATAACCTAACAACCCTCCAACTGTACTTGGACTACCATCAATCTACCCAACCACAGTCAATTTTTTTTACTGATCTAGAGCCCACAATATTGTCTTCATCTTGAGCTCTTCAAATATGCCACCTAACAATGGTTTGAGTCCTCTCAAGATCACTATTCTTGTGTATCGACAATTTGATCTAATTTTTTGTCCAATCTATGAACAAATATGAAATACTCCTCTTATCATACTTCTAACAATCTATAGATGACTGAACTAGGGTCACAAATCAGCCACTAACAATCCATTTACTAATTTTTCATAGGTTTCTTCAGATATTTGTCTAAAAATCTATGCAAAGTCCACCAAAATAAACTTCTCTACATGTCAATCCATTCTTCATATGGCACATTTCTTCTGCACGCTCAATGTTCTGCTCAGGTTCCACCCTCCTTTGGATCTTTTGTCTCCACACATACTGAATCCACAAACCATCTTCCAAATCTGCGGTCTTTATTGCATTATAAACAAACCTCACTCTAAGGGTCACAACCCATATTCTTATACGCAAATTTGTCAAGGTCTTAAGGGCATACCTTATGAACTAAACATGCTAGGAAACTGTCCTAACTAGGGCATTATACTTATGTACTGCTAATTGTTGTATAACAAACCCTATTCACACATAGAAAAAACACGACTTTTGCCTCCATAAGAGACTCGACCTAGCTCATATGGATCCATAGATTCTGGGCATTTCTTTGACTGAATCTTGACATGAACTTTAGATCTCAATATCAACCCTCAAATTAGGGTTACCTCAATCAATATTACACCTGCGTCGACTTCTGTTATGGCTCTAAATTACAGTGCAAGCCCTCCTCCATTTATGTTGGTCTTTATCACAGACCTTGCGACCTACTAACCACCACAAGGCAAGATGGTATCAACCCTCTCTTCTATTTCATGTAGAAAATCTAACCAACAGAATTCAATCTGATCTTGTAATGTACTAGAACAAGATACTAAATCCTTCCTACAATTTGTGGAAACAAAACACGATCGCACAATCACATATAAGTAAGAGAAACAAGTTATCAAATGCACAACACAAGATGTATCTGGGGAAGCAACTGCTCAAAACCCTCTATCTCTATTTTGTATTAAGTCAAGGAATCATGAAACAATACAATGCTTAATCTCTCTTGAGATTCTCTAGCACTCTGCCAATTGTCTCCTTCTAATCTAAGCAAAATCAGTCTAATACTTAGCCAATTATCAACCTTCCTTCAGCCTGCCTTGCTCACACAATTCCTATGAAATTATCTCCATATTAATTAGGAAAATCAACCTTCCTTGATTGCGCAATCCATCATGGCATCCCAATGACTTTATAATTGCACATGGGAAATTTTCTATAAATACAACTGATAGTTATGTTCCTTTGAACTGTGTTACAATAAGGATGAAGGGTCTTTTTATTATTTAAAAATAAGATAAAATCATAAACAACCAAAACCCTAACCCAAGGAGATGTAACACCAAGATTTTATGGGCCCCGTTGGGTTTAGTTGGGTAGCCAACTTCCCGGGGTCGTAACTTGGTCATATTATCTTCGTTTGACACACATGATACCTCGTTAGAAAGATCTCTCTGAGGACTACAACTGCTAATGTGATTTCTATGAAATCATGAAACCTTTCACGCCCAAAAAACGTTGTTTGGGACCTCAAAATGGCTCCGGAAGTTCAAGACCCAAAAAAATGACAAAAATAGTAAATTGTGCTATAATTAAGGAAACTAAAACACTAAAAGAGACAATGGAGAGGGCCCAAGTGGAATAGGCGGGTGGCCACCAATATCCACCTCGAACACCTTAAATCAAATTTCTTGAGCCAACTCAATCATCATGACTTAGTTAACTGACACAAGTTGTTATGAGACGAAATAACAATTTATTGTCCAATTTATCTAAGGGAAAAATAAATTAGACGCTTCACATTCTTCACTCCTGGTACATCAAAATTCCTCACCAGTGTGGGTGCATTTTTTTTGTCCTTTCTAGTTGCCAATTTCATTATTTCTTGTTGCAAATTTCAACACTCCCTCTCAACAAGAAAGGAATTCAATCTATCCCCATCCAGTACCTTTGGAATTTTTTACACGCTACACTTCTCTAGTGTTGTTTGCACCTGCAAATCCTAAAACTAAATAGCCTCCGAACAACTGAATCAGTATAATGCATCTATCATCAGAGTCTTCTGACTGCTGCTAACTACTGCACCTGTCTAGTACTGGATTCTCTACGCTGCTGCTGACATCTGCATCTGTGCCCTTTGAACTATTGCTAAATCTGATTTGTGCTCCAGTATTTGACATCTGTCACTCTGATTTTTGTCTTGCTGACATCTGACTACATCAATCTAACTGATCCTTCCTACTACTATTGTACTGTGGGCTCCTCGTAGCAAGGTTCGATCCATGAGACATGCCATCTCAATGGACCTTGCCCAAATTTCTTATCTTGGGATTATGTCTACACATCACCCCACCATACACCTCAAGGTATGGCTGCTCCCTCTTCCCATCTGGCTTGAAATTCCCCCCTCATGGAGGTCTCTGCTTGAGTGGACGCTTCCACTCGGTCTCCTCTCTGCTTCTCATGAGGATGCATGTTGAGAGGTAATTTATGCTCCCTCTAAACCACAAAGTCTCTAACTTATACCTTTCTCCTAAAAGCTTTGCATGCATCTAGTACCTCAATTACATATAGGTTCTTAACTCGCACATAGTGTAATTTTCTCGACATTACAAAAATTTTCTAAAAAAGAGTTGATTTTAAATCAATGATATCTCCCTCATTCGAGCTCCGATTCAACCGATTTTTTTTTTCATTTGGGTAGATTTTCACAAGGAATCCAAATATTATATATTTTTTGAAAATTTTATACCAATATATTCAGATATTCTCTGCAAAATCACCGCCCAAAAAATTCATGCTCTGATACCATGTATAAAATCTAACCAACGAGATTCAATCTGATCATGTAATCTACTAAAACAAGATATTGAATCCTTCCTACAATTTGTGGAAACAAAACACGATCGCACAATCACATAGAAGTAAGAGAAATAAATTATCAATCGCACAACAACATGATGTATTTGGGGAAAGAAACTACTCAAAACCCCTCTATCTCTATTGTGTATTAAGTCAAGGAATCATGAAACAATACATTAATGCTTAATCTCTCATGAGATTCTCCAGCATTATGTCAATTGTATCCCATTGATCTAGGCAAACTCAGTCTAGTACTTAGCCAATTCTCATCCTTACTTTAGCCTACCTTTCTCATGCAATTCCTAAGGAATTAACTCCTTATTAATTAGGAAAATCAGTCTTCCTTGATTGCGCAATCCATCATGGAATCCCAATGACTTTATAATTGCACATGGGAAATTTTCTCTGAATACAACTGATAGTTATGTTCCCTTTAACCTCTGTCTTAGCTGGGAATTCCTCGAAATTGACATGCATGCAACTATTAATAGTGAATTTTTAGTTATATGATTGATCACTTATTGTGAATTAAATCTAATTTAATTCACTGGACCTCTCACTAGCTCATCACTCAGTTAGAACTAGTTAAACTAATTTTAACTCATTTAACTGAGTTAATTACACTTGCACCCCACTAATGCATCAACTTCAACTGGACCCCAAAAATATTAGAATCCCTTTAGATGCCTCATCTTAGACCCTCAAGTACTTGAATTTCTTGAGCTAACTTGGTCATCATGACTTAATTAACTGACACAAGTTGTTATGAGATGAAATTACAATTTATTGTCCAATTTATTTAAGGGAAAAATAAATTAGATGCCCCACATTCCTCACTCCTGGTGCATCAAAATTCCTCACCAGTATGGGTGCATTTTTTTTTTGTCCTTTCTGGTTTCAAATCTCACCGTTTCTTGTTGCAAATTTCAACATTTCAGAATTTGATGTGGCCTTCACACAAAGACACCATTGAAGTCACATGCCTAAATTCTCATGAGAAACCTCTCTTTATCTCAATCTACCAGAAGAGAACCAACAATATGCCATCCTACTTCCTAGCACAAACCGATCATTAAGGTATGCAACATTCTTTTTAACCCTCACATGATGATCTTGCTCTTGGAGGATGATCATGACCTCCCTTTAGCAACGCTTACTTGGCCCTCGTACTCGACCTACTTTAGGACTACATCTCTCTTCACCCCCTTGATGTGCCAGATAGTGGGAATACATGTCAAACATGCTAATATTTTCCAAGTGATAAGGCATGCCAAGATGTGCAAAGGTGTTTCAATGCATGTCAGGGACTGTCAAGACAAAAAAAGGGAGAAAAAAGTTAAACTACAAGGAAATGAACACATGAGAGGTTTAATAATTCATCAATGTACCTTTTCCAAGACGAGCATGCTAGGCACACCAACACTAGGGGGAAATAGGTGCCAAGTGCAAAGTCTTAGTGCATTCTAAGTGCCAAGTATTCCTTTGTTGCTTCTCATCTACTTTCCAACAATTGATCATCACAAAGAAATTTAATATTAAACCATGCCAAATCATACCAAGGCATCTCAACGTATTCCAATCATGATAAGACTTTCCAAGCTCCAACACATGCCAAGCGCCAATATGTGTCAGGGACTAGTGTTATGCATGTTATGAAGTGGAAGGGAATGTTGAAGAGTGCTATGGTGTGCTAGAGAGTGATAATGCATGTTGATGAGTGTTAAGGATTACTAGGAAAAAAAATTAAGGGAGCACTAGGTAAAAATTCATGGAAGTTAATGAATATGAGGAACTTGTGCTAGAGACTAGTGTTAATGAGTGTTAGTTGTCATGCCAAGGAGGGAGTGACAAGGTATCATAAGCATTGGTAAGACATGCTAGGGAATATCAAGGCATGTCAATAATTCCCGAAGTGTGCTTAGGAGTTCCAGGGTGTGCTAATTATATCATGTGAAAATTAATAGTGCCAAGATATGTCAATACATGCTAGGTGCTAAGGATGTGGCACAAGGTGCCAGGGTATGTCAATATGTGTCAAGGAAACAAAAGGAAGAACCAATAAGAGGGTTAATAAGTCAAGAATTTATCTTTTTGAAAAGGGGCATGATAGGCACACTAATAATAGGTCCCAATACATGCCAAGTGGCATTGTGTGCCAAGTGCTAATGTATGTCAATGCATTCAACCAAGGTGTTCCAGGGCATGCTAGGGACTATATGCAGCATGCCAACACATGCTAGGAGAGTTCCATGTTGTGCTAGCGCATGCCACCATGTGCTTGGGCATCGGTGTCATCGCAAGATGTTCTAGGTACAATGATGTTCCAAGACATGTGGGGTGCTAAGAAATGTTAGTGTGTGCCAAAGCATTAATTTAAGGTGTGCCCAAATTGTTGAGGATTGTTAGGTCTTTCTCATTAATAGAATTGTCAAAGCTTGATTATGTATTAAATAATATATTTCCTACACACAATAGTGGAACTTTATCTAAAGGGAATTTGCTAGATAATAAACTTAATATGAATCATGTGTTGACTCATAGGAAATCTCTATTTGACTAGTCATTACTTGAGGGAAATGATACACACTAATTACTTCTAAAAAAATTGATTGACCCTAACCACTATGGCCTTGGACATATTATAAAAAATACTCCACAATAATGGTATTAAATTGTTATCTTTTGACAAAAAAAATAATAACAGGAACATAGTGTCAAAAGTGTCATTGAAAATGTCTTTGGTGACAGACCATAAAGGACCATCACTATATACACTTACAATGACGGTTTTTTAAGGACCGTCACCATATGTGACATTGGTGACGGACCTTAAAGGTCCGTAACAAGCATGACCCTCACCAATGTGCTTTTTTCTTGTAGTGTTTGTGTCGTATCAATGATATGGGATACATCATGGCCCTCCTTCGATAGATCACTTCCTATCGACTCCAACTCATTATCCGGGAAGCTGATCGAGAGACTCCCTTCCGGTACCTTAGAGATTACATACCCTAATGGCAAGTTCTTTACATTCAATGACAGGTTCTCATCATTGGCCTTTGATCGAGTGATTTCACGAATGTTAGACTTCAATTCATTATTCACATCTCATGATTTCTACTATAGGTACCTTGAGGACCATTATCATTATTGGTGGTTCCTCTCGCGCCTACTAACAATTTACATCATTGACTAGTAATTAGGAGACTTTGTTGCATGTTCAACTTCAACTCATTCGTTCACATGCTAGAATCTATACTTGATTGGGTCGTAACAGAGCGCAAGACCCTGGGTTTTGTTTTATAAAGTCTAGGCTGTGAGGCAATATGAGTTATAAATAATTGTATACATGACTCTTTTGGATGGATGGCTGCGACCATACCGTGAGTCCACATTTGTGACCCTTCTTATTCTAGATGGTTGTTCCCATACCATGGATCCATTTACATGATATTTTTGCAGATGGCTATGTCCATACCTTTTGTTCATGTATTTTCTATCAAATAATTCAGTTATGTATGTATCTATATGCTTGATTCGCAGGTTTTATGATGACAGTGTCTTGGTCCTTGTACGTACTCGTAAATCATTTCGATGCACACTCTCGTTTTTCCTTCATGCATTAGGGGGCATCTGTTATACATCATTTTTTCACTTTCCTTTTATTTTTTGTTCCTAGATCTTGGAGAACTCATATAGTGGTTCTTGTGTACTTTTCCCATCATGGATCACATGCCCTTGGATCCTGCAAAGTCTTAAGATAAATTCCCCTTTGACTCGTTTCTAGATAATCTCCCTAAAAATCTTTTTCTTTGGGGTGGTGCGACCACTCAGTGTTTGACCAGTGCTTATGGAAAATCCTTAGCCTGTGACTTGCACTGATTGACACTGGTATGGACCCCATACTCATGTTTATCTACTTCCGGAAGTGTTTCAGAAATGGAAATGTAGCTTCATTTCCTAGAAGCTTCGAGCGCAGAGGGCTGGTTTTTTTTTATCATGATATGGTCGAGATTGCTCCTTTGGGTTTCTTGTTCCTATAAAAGACGAACCACTCGAGGAGATAATACCTCCTTCCATCTTATGAGGATCCATGTCCCCTCCTCCCATGGATATAAAATGATCCCTTTCCACATACCTCAGCTAGAACAGAAGGAAAAATAATTGAGGAAGAATTTAAAGATTGCTTTAGATACAGAATGAGATAGTTGATATCCTTAGCCTCCTTGTGTTAAGCTTGGAAAAGAGTGTTTTGGAGACATGCTTGGATTTATACCCATCAAAGGAGAGCTTTGACATCAAGGTGAAGGTTGTAACTCCCATTTTTTATCATTAAAATAATACAACTGGTTTTTATTTTCCATTTCCGTTTGTTATTATGATGAAAAGTATAATATTCCTTGATCTGTTAGATATATTTCATTCAATATAAGTATTATTTGTTCTATTATGTTCCATATTTTCTTCTGTCTCTTTCCATAGGTATTGATCATAAAAAGGAGCAAGGAGCATGACCTGGAGAAAAATATAAGTGGATGCACTCCAAAGAACACGTAATCAGCACGAGTTTAAGGTAGGTACTCCTATCGTTTGTTTCCAATTGAATGTAATCTATGGTAGTAGATGCCTGTTTTTGTTGTTTGTTGCTAGACCCACTCAAGGGCTAGAGGGATCATCTCTCTCCACAGAGAGGATTTACCTTGACAACACAAAGCCTCGGGATTTTTTTTTTTAGACCCTATTTTAGGCGGGCAGACCCACCTATGGTTTTGTGCATGGTTTTTCTCATGGTTTTGGGGCATGATGGTTTTTGGCCCCTGGTATTTTATAGATTCAGTCAAGGGAACTACGGTTATGTTTTAATCCAGGGTTAATGTATTGGGGTTTATGAATGCTTCGGCATGTATATATATATGTTGTAACACTAAAAGGAATATAATGAAAAATAAAGCTGGTAGTCCCAATTTGGGATCTAGGGGGGAAATATCTCTGTATATCTCTTTTATATTTTATGCTCTCACTATTGTTTATTTTCTATATTTAAGAATTCATTTGCAAATAATTTTTGTATAGGCCGGTTAAAACCTATAATGTCCCAAGTAATGATCTTCAGTCTCAAAGAAAATTCACTTATTAATCTTGGCATACAACTTATCCTCTCTTAGTAATATTAAGAATGTTGCTAGGTGCTCTACGTGATCTTCCTCATTCTTAGAATATATTAATATATCACCAATGAACACTGTGAAAAACTTGTTCAGATAAAAACAGATCACACTATTCATCAAACACATGAAAGTAGCTAGAGCATTAGTAAGACAAAAAATAACCACTACAAGCTCATAATTCCCATAATTGGTATGAAATGATGTCTTGTATATGTCCTCTTCTTTGATGCATACCCGATGATATCCTGATCTCAAGTAAATCTTTGAGAACACCCCTTCTCCCTTCAACTAATAAAAAAAGTCATCAATCCATGGAAACATATACTTATTTTTTATCGAAACCTTGTTCAGTTTCATGTAATGAATGCATAATTTGAGAATACCATATTTCTTCTTCACAAACAAAATTGGTGCACCCCAAGGAAACACACTTGGGCTAATGTATCCCTTATCAAGAATTTAATAAAGCTACAACTTCAATTCCACTAACCTTGGAGTGCTCATCCTTTACGATGCATTTGATGCTGGTTCTGCTCTCGATATCAAAACAATATAAAATTCCACTTCCCTATGACACCGTATAAAACCAGATACTTCTTCAAGACTTTAGCATCCTCAACATCCTTCCCTTTTTCATTGGAAACATGTACTAAAAATAATACACATCCTTTCATGCAACTATTATTTCCCTAAATAGATGTAACAATTCTCATTGATGTAGGCTTCTTCTTACCCTGTAAGATCCTCTTCTATTTGTCATAATCCAAGCGCTCAATAGCCTTCTCGTAGCAATATACCTTTTCATTTTGAAGGTATAACCAATCCATACCCAAAATCATGTTGTACGAGCCCAAAGGAAGAAAATTTAGATGTGATGATGTGGGCATACCATTCAGCTCAAATGCACAATTTCTCACCCAATGATGAACTCTTTTCTTGGTCCCTATAGCCAGTTACACCAACCAAGACTCTGCATGAACTTATTCACTCAAGATACACTTATCCACCAGGTCATGATTCATACAAATATTTTTAGATCCAGGGTCAATAAAAATGGAAACAACTCGAACATAGAGCTTAGACTCCATCTCAATAATGGATTCCTCATGATCCACGTGTTTTTATCCAATGCTACATAAATCTGAGGAATGCTTTTTCAACATCCCTAACTATCTATGCCTCCTGTGTAGTATAGATGCATGGCCTACCACCCTGATACAAAAAATAATCCTTCTCACGAAGATCCTTTACACATTTCCAACACTGCAATGGGTATCTTCCACTACCATTATTCTATTGCTCTCCAAGCTGAGATTCATGTCTCTTCATTGTTGTATTGAATTTCTTGTAAGGATCCACATTCTATTTCTCACTTCCATCCTAAGGTCTCTCCAACTTCAGAGGCCCTTTTATTTTGGTCTTGTTATTACCTTTCCAATCACTCTTAAGCTCAGTCTTGTGCTTCAAATGCTCATAACAATGTTTCAACTTCCCATTGACTTCCTCCAAAGACCAAGGCTCATCATACTCAATCCCATCCTTGAATTCTAATGGAATTCCACTGATGAACCTTTGAACCTTCTCCTTCTAATATTTGTGATACGAAATATACCTCAACAACTCCAAAAAAATAGTCATATACTCTTAGTTTGTCATAGATCCCATATTCATATCATGGAACTCCTTAGCCTTACTGTCATAGTATCATTCTGACAAGTACCTCTTTTTGAAGATTCTTTTGAACTCATTCCAACTCAATTCCTATGTGTTGATGCCTCTAACACACTTCACATATTCCCACAAAATGTATGACTTTCCTTTGAGACTGAAAATAACTATCCTGGATTCCATGTTCTCTATATAATCACGCAACTCGAAGAACTTATTCATCCCAAGAAACCATGCTTTTGCATCTCCCAGTTTCTTCAACTCTCACTTAAATGTAAGAGGCTTGGTTTTATTTAACTCATTTCAAAAGTATTTGATCTCATGCCGCCTGTAAGGATGATTTAGATAATGAACATGATGCTTCCTTGATCTAGAGCTAACATAGAGCTCATAACCTATCCCTCTCCTATTAGGTCTATCAATCGATCTGACACCTCTCACCGCGTTATCCGAGTCTCACCTATGTCCTCTATGAGACCTGCTACCATATGTCTAATTGGTCCTTTCCTCCTATCCATAATAGATCATTGGTTGTCCCTCTCTCTACAAATACGATAAGCTCTGATGGATCAATGCATTGACCTCAAATTTCTTTTTCTGAGCCCTGGAAAGTATTTCCTATGACTGAATTATCCTGTCATTATCCACCTTACAACTCCTGATTTCTACCTTCAAACTCCTCAAGGTATCTTCTATGTCAGGAGAATACTCTTCCTCATCTAACTCAGTTTATCTATGAGAGGGTTCACGTGAGCTATAATCCACCATTATTATGCTCATCTATAACCTTTTTCTTCCTACAAACATACTGGTGTTTAATCACCCCACCTATCAAACAAAGGAGCTACCAAAGTTAAAAACCGAAAAGATAAAAAGGATGGCAGACCGAAAAAATGGTGAAGGTCTTGGAGAGAAGGTCCCTAAAGGACAGATGTGATTTTTTGATCTATCGGGGCCACTGTAAGAGCAATAAGCACCGCTCATGGCTCCGCAGCAGAACCAAAAGCCACAAATCCCGTGGGAAAGGCTTTCTATCGGCATCAAAAGAGCCTTGTGATGTCAGAAGTTGGGCCCTAGAGATGGTGATGTTACCTTTATTTTGGGCTAATCGCAAGCATTCCGCGGGGTTAGAAAATGAACCTGAAAACTCTTGTATGCCCTGCCGAAGTTCAAGAGGGGCCCACCGATGAGGACAGTTGGTGCAGGTAAATAAAGTGGTAAGGTAAGTCTAGGATGGCGGTATGAAGGTTAGTACCTACTTAGTTCGGCACGTGGCTTCCACCAACCCGACTATTGCTAGCCAATCACCCATTGCCACGTGTCTCATTGTCGACGTCATTATGATGCCATCCCTACAATTTTCATACTGTCTCGTAATCCATAAAACCAGGTCTGATACAAGCTTGTTTTACCCTCGAATGTGTAAATTACTGGTTATTAACTAGCTTTGCATGCAGAATAGGTTAAAACTCAAGTGCGAGGTAATTTTCAAACCTGCGTCGCTTTCCCCTTGGCTACCTCACTACTTTCAGGTATTTAGTCGTTTTTCCATCCCATTATTTCCCTTCTGTTTTTATTTTCAAATGGTCATGGGTAAAATGAAAACCATGCAGTCTGCGCCTGAAACCCCACAAGCCTATGAGGTTGGGACTGCTCCTAGACCCGAGCCCCCCATTGATGCCCATGCATGAATTCATGACCCAGTCTACCCATTTAGTGTAGCTCGCACCAGAGCCGAGCTTTTTGACTATCATCGAAAAGGTGAGGACATGTTTAGGGTCGTCGATTCGGATTTGTATTACCAAATCGCTCCAACCACGTACCCTGTTCCCAAGTTCATTAGCTGGCTTGGGGAGGCCTATGACGAATGCAGAGATGTTTTTCTTTCTACCCAGGGAAATAAGATTTTTCGCATTATGCCCCAACTCATAAGGAAAGCTATTATCTACCCTCCCAGCTAGGATTATGTTGAATTCACTGAGGCCTCCCTCTCCTGTCACTTTTCAAAGCTATCCTAGGAAAAAAAGAGTGTTTTCTTCAGCCTCCTCTCAGACTCTCGCCTGTCATATTTCCTACTCATGGACTCTATTCCCTTGTCGACTTTTGAAACCAATTTATAGCTCATCCTAGCACTCATCTCGGGACTGTTAGTGTTTGAGGCTAATCAGGTGACTAAGGAGGGAATAGCTTTTCTATGTCTCATGATGTAGGCAGACATCCTTTTAGATATCCCCTCTTTCTTAGCTTCGGTTATATAGGCTCAATTTCAAGAAATTTCCTCAGCCGGTTCTTTCAAGTATTGTTCCCTTGTGTTTTACCTGTTCCTATTCAAACATGCGGATAGGTTCGAAGGTCTAGGCCTAAACAGATTCTCAAGGATAAATGCCTAACCTAGAATTGTCTTAGAGTGGACTATGACAGTTTTCCAGCAGCTAGAGGGGAGGGGGTATGAAAAATTTATTAATGAGTTCATGTCCATAGCTTATGCCATTATACATGACAACACTCCACCTAGAATCTTTCCTGAGAAGAAGGATTGGCTACAGTTTAATGAGGAGGATTGCACAGGGGACTGGTATCTATTTTATGACCATACCAAGATCAGAGTCTACGGTGTAGAGGTACCTCCCTACCACTTGCAGGTGTTTCCATCTATGCAAGTATTTGCCCTCAAATTCATCCGATAGGCCTTGAAGGCCGACCAGGTCCACTTCGTACCTACGAAGAAAGGATACATCCTCAAAATTCCAACTTCAATTGGCCCCTTCACCATAAATTCGAGGCATGCCCTCTCAACCATGGAAAAAATGCTGCAAGAGATGAACCTCCCTCAGGGAGACGTCTGGCACTATGATCCTAAGGGAGTCCTCACCAGCAGGAAGAGGAAAATAAAATCAACAACTTATTTACATGAGACTAGGCCCTTCATTGAAGGGAGAGCTAACCTTGATGCGTGGCCTTTGGATGCGCAGATCGAAGCTGAGTCCTCAGCTGCGGAAGGGAAAAGAGATAATGTGTTGGTTGGGACAGAATTACAGGGACAAGAAGACCCCTCAGGAAGTTAGGAGGTCATGGACATTGATGAAGAAGCTCACCCTAATAAAAGACAAAGGACTCAAGGGCCAGATGACATAGAGGTCGAGATATCTTATGATGAAATTCCTGAGTTAAAGGGTCATGACAAGAAAAAACAAGGTTTTCAAGTTTCTTTTGACAATGCCTCCTCATCAGCCCCCTCAGAACTTTCACAGGTAGTCACAGTGGACAAATAGGAGGTAAGAGAGGAGATCATTACCAGAATCAGATTCGCCAAGGAAGAAATGAGGGCTAAACTGGTAGAGTTCATGGATAAGCACCATTCTAGGCTTTATATAGTGATAGATATGGATAAGGAGCAACTTATACCAACCATTCAACACGTAGCGTTGCAACCCTCTGGTTTTGGAGCCCAATACAGAGCTTTGGAAATAATATTTAATCTAAGCAACATTCCCCTATTAGACAAGCTAGATTTACACCAGTGTATCGAGGATATGCTAAAGACTGAGGTGGTGAAACATGTCGCGGCCTTAAAGAAGCTCAAGGAAAAATTCAAGCTAGTAAAAGAGCACCAAAAAAGAGAGAAGGTTAGCACTAGAGAAACCACTGCCAAGTTAGAAAACCTCAAGAGATCGATAAGAGGAAAGGGGGTTGATAATAATGCCACACTGTAAAATCTTCTTACCAAGGTAGAAGTGGAGAACCAAGAGTTGAAACGAAAGCTGAACATGTCTTGTGAGGAACATGTACAAACGGAGGAGCTCGTCTAGGTGGAGAAGGACAAAGCAGTTCTCGCTGACTCACTTGCCAAGCAATAGGAAGAGAATGCCCAGAAGGACATGGAGATTTTCAGACTTAAACAAAGGTTGTAAAAATGGAAAGTTAAATGGGACCAACATACATGCATGGTCCCTATAACAGGTGATCCCGATACGGCCCCTAAATAGCTTACCAAGGCACTGTTTGATTTAAGAGTGTCGGAGGATGAGACCCGCATGGTTCGCCATCCCCTACAACAGTTGAGGCCGCTCTAGCAGCAAACCAGAAGGTGAGGCATCCCTACAAAAGAGGTTGAAAACCTCTGCAAGGAGGCCCAGGAGCAAGATAATTCCACCAAAAAATTAAAGGGGTAGATCAAGGGTAACATGTCAATTGTGGAAGCGAGGTGACTATTTTGGGCAGAGATCATAGTGCAGGTTAAGCTGCATTGGGACCTCCTCGTATTGATAAATGACAAGAAGATCGAAATTCATGAGTTTAAAACTCAATTACAGGCTAGACGTAGAGAAGGAGAAGAAAAGGGCACTATAGCAAAGAAGTATATCTCGTACCTCAATGAACTCCCCCCTGAAGAATTGCGTGCATAGGTAATACTTGACCATTTCAGGACAGTTATGAAGGTCGGGAGAGAAATTGAGAAGGAAATTGCATGCACAAACACACTGGGTTATTTGGCGTTCCTATCAAAGGGAGTGGAGAAGTTTGACCAAGAGTGGGGCAAGCTGGTAGAAGTTGGCCTCCCACCATGCTGGGATCCATAGTTAGGTGCATTCTGTGAATTAACGGCCTATGATCAAAAGATATCAAAAAACATGTGTAATGAAGATATATCATTGGAGAAAACAACCCAGCTAAAGGCTGAGACCATAATAGCTGCCCTTCACAAAGAATTCTTCCTTCTTTGTCAGGTGAAGAAATTCCTTGCCGTCCATGTGGAGTACACTGAGCTTACTAACATGCAGACTTTGTTCGAGGCTTACAACACAATAACATCAACTGGGGAATCTCTGTGGCAAAAGTGTTGTGAGTATGTGAATCCTCCAGTCTCTTCTACTTCACAGCAACTGCCACCTCCCCCACCTCGTCCACTCAAATCCTCCTCATATTCAACTTGGCCACGTCATCCAGAAAGCTCAGGAACTCCTCAGTGTAACAAAAAATGATGGTTATCGTGATTTGGCCCACGTGGCCTGTTTTAAACTTTTGATTTTCCAATTTCTGTGTAATGTAAAAATGGGTGAAATCTTGATTTCACCCTATGCACTATTTATGTTTTCTATTTTCTGTTATGTCCTTGTTATAGTATATGTCGGACCATGATGTTTAGGATGAGATGTCATTATGCCTCATCATTTTTTATTAGGATTTAAATCTACTGTATCACCAAATAATATTTTGTTCCAAAATTTTTGGTCTGAATGTCTATGTAAAATACTATAAAAGAAAAAACTGTAGACTAATTAAAGGTTCCAGATTTTCTAGTAGAAGAAGTTGTATTCTGCGTATCATCTTTTTTAATTTTGAGGTTTTGCTCTTAGTGTATATCTGAAGAGCCATTTTGAAGAATAATATAAAGCCTGTTTGTTGCGATAATGGATTCCTACTGAAATGGATGAACAGTATGTATTTTATTGATATAGTTGTTCAATTTAATGTTCATTGTACTCATATTTTCCTTCTTGTTATCATTGCTTTCAGAATGCGGGTGTTCTACTAGTTGGACATGAATTTATCTTCTAATGATACTCATACCGTAATTTACATTAACATCTTAAATATAGCTTGAGGCACACTTTCTTTTCCAAGTTCCCTTTTCATATCGTTTTCCTCTAAGGTCTTCAAAGGGTGGATTCTTGTACTTTTCTAAGCCCACCCTGCTTTGACGTTCTCCAATAATTCCACATAGTTTCACTTATTGATTAAATTTTATAACTATTCATTTCTCTCACATTCAGCCCTGTTTGCAACAACTCCATTTCATTACTACTTCAGGCCCATTCTGAGCAGGCCTTTCTCTCTACAGCTAGAGCTCTAGGCTACTTGTCTTCCTTCTCTGAGATCCAGGACCATTATTCAAAATATTTCAAATCCATTTGATATCAGGAGGTTCCCTCCCAGATAATAATATGAAAAATCTCTTGTCCTAAGATGTCCTAGGCATTGGTCTTTGGCAACTCAAGGTTGTATCTAGGAGTGACAACATCTTTTTGGCACCGTTTCCATGGAACAAAGTTGAAATTACTTTTCCCTGGAATACGACATTGTATCCACCCTTCCGTCAGCTAAGCACGAAGGGTTGAGAGTTGCACAACCCTCACCTTGGCGACTCCACTATTATCTAAAGCTGAATCAACCACAATCTTGGCTTACACCAAGCCACATATTAGGTTAGACACCTCTCAATTGAGAACGCTGTCAGTTTTTGACCGTGAAAAAATTATATTCAAGAGAATCTCGAAATAAAAGCAACCAGCTCAGGCTGACATACCCACATTCTCATTATAATATTCCCCGTCCTCATCTTAGAAGGCTCAAGTCCACGGCCCTGGTTCCACAACCCGAGTTCTTGAATATCCCCCAGATAACTCTATTCTAGACCATTCTGAGATAAAAGACAAGGCGAAGTCAGTGAATACCTCTAGGCTATCTTTTCACCCTACCCCAGAAGCTATGGAAGTTAAACAAGTCACCATACTCTAGAGCTCTCCTTAGATAAACTTGCAAATTGCATCCCAACATATACCTATTGTCATTCATCAGAACCCTCCTCAGAATCCACCACCTCCCATGGTTGTACCAAGATTCCTACTTAATAAATATGCCCCATTGGCCATACCTAAAGTCTTAAATGATATGCCTCAGGATTACCTGAATCTCTTGCCTCGGTTCACGAGGGAGGACAATAGTGCTACTCAGAAGCCTATTGAGGATTTTTGTGATTTCGCTAAAAAATTCAATGTGGAACACTTGGATGTAGTGTTGAGACGTTTTGTCCACTCCTTGGATAGAGAAGCCTGAAAGTGGTTTAAGAATCTTGCCGATAACTCAGTAACTACCTGGGAGGAAATGGAAAATGCTTTTACAAAAAAATGGGGTGAGAAGAGGGATCATTGTTACATTCTTACAGAGTTAAATACATTTAAAAAGAAGCACAATGAAACTGTAACCAAATTTATCAAGAAGTTTAATAAGTTGTACAATAACCTACCTGTCGACATGAAGCCTCCTGAAGCAACAACCAAGGTGGTTTTTGCAAGAGCATTTGAGTCTGAGTTTGGATTCACTTTGAGAGAAAGGAAACATGCCTCCCTAGACCAGATCCAGATTGATGTGTTAGATGTTGAGGAAAACTTCGCCTCTACAGGAAAGTCTAAGCAGAGAATAGACCATGATTTCAGGAGAATAGGTAAAGAGGAAGCTTCTTCCTCTAACCAAGAAAGGGAAACAATGGACTACAAGATAGAAGAGATGAACAAGATGATTAAAAAACTTTCTAACAAGTTGGTGCAGTTGGAGTTGGAGACTAAAAACTCAAATGCCCAACCCAATAAAATGGCTCCTAACTGAGGTTTCAACCCACAGTACCAGAAACCTCCCTTGCAAATATTGTAGCGAGATAGAAAGGAGCAACAGGATCACATCTAGCCTCCTTTGTATTTGGAGGGACAAATGGAAGGACCAGATGAAGGAGCTTTTGACTGTCAGGAGGATCAGTTTCTGGCTTATTTAGAGGATGAAGATAGATAAATTACCTTGAAAGAAGAGCAAGAAGAGCAAGCAAAGAAAGAAGTATCCATAGAAGACCCAGATATCGATGACTATTTCAGGCGATTTGTAGACTTTACGCAAGCCCAACTGCATAAGAAGTATGAAATTATATCCTCCAGAAAGAGGACCCATGTACACGAGAAAGAGGGAGAATCCCCATCAAAGGAGCCTACTCATTCAAATTCTATCAGCAAAGGCAAAAAGCCTATAGAAGAGCCCTCGCACCAAAAAGCCATTGCATCTTCCTCCTCGAAGTCAGTCCCTAATTCCCCTATAAATCCTAAGGCTACCACTATTGTCATGAAACCACGAGTTCCCCATAAAGAACAACCAAAGGAGGGCATTATAGAAAATAACCCTACAATTTTCAACCTTAAAAAAGAATTAGAAAAGTTTAAGATTATGATTCCCCTAGTCGAAATTTTGAAGCAACCTTCTTATAAAGCTCAGGTATCCCAATTCATGCTCACTCATGGAGTGGTTCCTCTCCCTGATAGTCGTAACCTCCAAGAAGAGAGACCCATGGTAGTTTTTTCCCCTCACGTGGAAGAATTGGACTCAACAACCCTCCCATTCTATGTATCCCTGTTCATCCATGATCTGTTGCTACATAATTGCATGCTAGATTCCAGAGCTTCACACAACCTATTTCCATTGTCTGTTATGGAGAAATTAGGGCTGCATATCACCCGTCCATATAAATATTTGTATTCCTTCGACTCCAAGAGGGTCAAGTGTTTGGGAATGATTAAAGATTTATTAGTGAATTTGGCCCAGATCAGAGCCAAAAGTGTGGCGATGGACATTGTGTTTGTCGATATCCCAGCTCGTTTTGGGATGCTGTTTTCCAGATCATGTGGTTAAAATATCAGTGGGTTGATTAAAATCGACCTCACTTATGCTACCATCCCAGTATTCGGAGGAGAGGAAAGGAGGTTATACTGGGAGTCTAGATTCTTAAAAATGGTTACTAAAGCTGACAGTTCAGTAAACTCCCCTGTGTATGGCAAATAAGGTGAGTTCTCTTACCTGATGTTCAAATAAGATGAAAATTTCCTGTAGGAGGCAACATTCCATTCTCTAAAATTGAAGAAATTCTCAGGTAGAGAAGACAGGGATATATGGACTTTACATTTTGATAGGGCCAATTTGAGAGAAGGGAATGGAGCTAGGGTGATTTTAATTTCACCCACGGGAAAGTTGGTCCCTTTCTCATTTAAGCTAGAGTATGAAGCCACCAACAACGTGGCCAAATACGAAGCACTACTCCTGGGGCTGCAGACAGCTAAGAATATGAATATTCAGATCCTGAAAGTCTTCAGGGATTCAGAACTGGTGGTGAGACAAATCAGGAATAAGTGCCAAGTTAAGCATCCCTGAATTAGAGCCTACAATAATGAAGTGTGGGATCTGGTAGAGAATTGCTTCTTGGCCTTTAACATATAGTTCATGCCAAGAGACCAAAATCGGATGGTTGATTCGCTCGCTGTTATACCTAGCAGTTTTCTCCCGCCGCAGAATCCACTGCTCAGGTATGAAGTTGATGTACACCATCCTCCTTCCATCCCAGATAATGTTAAACACTGGTAGGTGTTTGAAGAGGAAGGGCAAGTTAAATGTTTCATAGAGGCTGTTGGGGAATTCTCTAATCTAGTGATAGATGTTGTGGAGGAAGAGCGTGAGGAACAACCCCAAACCAAGTGGGAAGAAACAGTGGCGGGACATCATGTGCTGTAACTAAAAGGGAATATCATCCCTAGAGGCCTTGTTCCCTTGGAGAGGTTGTTTGACAAAAATGATATCCCGATTAATCCCAGCAAGTGAGCACAAGACGATCAGGTGAATGACGTCAACATCAGAATGAAAGGAGACCCTAAGGTAGAGAATTTTTCTAAAGGAGTTCCAGAGGAATATCAAGACCAATATTTCTGGCTATTTCAGGTTATAAATACGTTTTCACATGGTCATCTAATGACTTGAAAACTTTTGACGTGGAGGTCATACAACACAAGATCCCTCTCAAGGGATATGCCAAGCCTCACAAACATAAATTGAGGAAAATCAATCCATTTATGCTTTCGTCCATCAAAAAGGAAATCACAAAGCTGTTGCGGGATAAAATTATAGTCCCCCTAAGATACTCGAAGAGGGTGGCCAACTTGGTTCCAGTCAGGAAGAATAACGGAGAAATAAGGTTGTGCATGGATTTCCGAAATTTAAATAAGGCTTCCCTCAAAGATAATTACCCTCTTCCTAATATGGACCACATTTTGCAGAAGGTGGTAGGATCTTCCCAGATTTCCATGATGGATGGCTTCTCAGGATACAATCAAGTGGTAGTCCTCCTCGAGGATTAGAAGAAAACAATGTTCACCATGCCATGGGGGACTTTAATGTACGCCCAGATGCCCTTCGGCTTGATCAATGCAGGTGCTACTTTTCAACGAGCAATGGATATTGCTTTTGTAGGGGAACAAGATAAATTTGTGGTGATGTACCTGGATGATGTCACTTTGTTTTAAAAAAATGACGTTGAGCACATCGAACATTTGTGCAGGGAAAATTTAAGGATGGAATTTTATCTTAAAGTTTAAAACCTTGGCGAATCTTACTAGTCACCAATATTTAAATTGTAAAAAATTTTATGATATTTTTGTAAAAATATTTAGGTTTCTAATTATTTTTATTAGAATATATAAATTTTGGCAATTTTTAGGGTAAAAAAAAATTGTACTATAAAATTCGGGAAAATAAATTTTCAAAAAAATGGAAATTTCCGAATATTTTTTTTGGAAAAAACATGGAAAATTAGCCCCCCTGCGAATACTAGCCCCTAAAATTTTCCCTACATTTGTGCCGGACTTTTGAGAAATGTCGCAGGCATGGTTTTTCATTGAACCCTCAAAAATCTGTGTTTTATTTGGAAGAATGGAAGTTGCTTGGACACATATTAACGAAAGAGGGAGTGAAAATTGACCCCAAAAGGGTTGAAGTAATCAATGGTATCTTGCTGCCCCGAAATAAAAAAGTTCAGGTGTTTCTGGGAAGAAGAAAATTCTTAAGAAGGTTTATCCAAAACTATAATGAGATAGTTCGACATATAACATAGATGCTTAAGAAATATAATGAGGTAAGATGGACCTCTCAGTCGAGGACTGCTTTCAATAGGATTAAACAAGCTTTCGCTGAGGCACTAGTACTGGTAGGCCCTAACTATAATAAGCCTTTCATGATATTCTCTTTTGCATCACCTCATACGATAGCCACAATATTACTGCAGAAGAATGAAAATGGGCATGAAAAACTGATTGCCTTTTTTAGCCAGGTGCTATAGGATGCAGAGCTAAAATACAACATTCTAGAGAAGCAGGCTTATGCCCTAGTCAAATCCTTAAAAGCCTTCCAGATATATGTATTTCAATCAGCCATAACTTCCTTTGTCCTGACAGTTGTAGTAAAGGATATTTTAATTCAAGGAGATTGTGAAGGTAAGAGGGGAAAATGGATTGCCAAAATTCAGGACTATGAACTGGATATCAGACCTACAAATATCATTAAAGGACAAGGGTTGGAAAAAATACTATCCGAGTCCAATTTCCAGGCATTGGGTATAAATTTTTCCATGGATGGGGAGAAGTACTAGAGTGTATGGAAGTGCAACCTGGAGTAGAAACCCTGGTGCAGAAGACACATATGAAATACCTCCTCAGCGCCTGGTACAAAGATGTCGTGGAGTACCTCCTTACTCTGATATGTCCCCTAAATTACGATAAAGAAAAGTACCATACCCTGAGATTAAAATCTCAAAAGTACGATGTAGGTAATGGGTGATTGTATTGGAGGGATCCCTTAGGAATTTTGATATTATGTCTTACAGATCAGGAGGTGGATGAAGTGATGGCTGAATTTCATGAAGGCGTATGCGGCAGACATTACAGTTGGTGGTCCATAACCCATAAAATCTTGAAGGTTGGTTTCTTATGGCCTCGATTATTCAGAGACATTCATGCTCATGTTCGGGCATGTGAAAAAGGCCAGATGTTCACAGAAAAGCAGAAGTTTTCTCCTTTTCCCCTGATACCAATGCATATTAAAGAGCCATTTCGACAATGGGGTATTTATTTTATTGGGGAAATCCATCCCGCATCCAACAGCCAACACAAATGGATCCTCATCGCCACTGACTACTTCACCAAATGGGTAGAGGCAATACGTGCTAGAAATGCCACGGATGTAGTAGTGATCAAATTCATGGAAGAAAATATAATAGCAAGGTTTGAGTGCCCAGCCAAGATCGTCGTGAATAACGCTCAGGCCTTTAAGTCCGCCAAGTTCATTAATTTATGTCAACACTATAAAATCACTTTGGGACACTCTACGGCCTACTATCCCCAGGGAAATGGGTTGGCTGAGTCATCAAATAAAAATTTGGTGAGGGATCTGAAGAAGACCATAAGCGAAAACCAGAAGAATTGGGACTCTCAACTTAAATTTGCACTCTCGGCTAACCATATTACCAGCAACTGGTACATAGGAAAGTCCCCCTATGAACTGGTATATGGACGAGTAGTTGTGTTCCCCATCCAACTTGCCTTACCTATTGCCAGGTTCCTACAAGATAGTGAGGAGGAACCTAATGATCTCACCAGGAGAATGAAATAGTTGGTCAAGCTGGAAGAAACCTGAGCCCCAGTAAATAACAGGTTGTCCGACTATCAAGACAAAATGAAATGCTTGTTTGATCAACGAGCACAAGTTAAAAAACTACAGGCTGAAGAATTGGTGCTGAGGTGGGATGTTAGAAGGGCAGACAAGGGAAAACATGGAAAATTCCACCCGCTATGGTTCAGACCGTTCAAAGTTGTTGAGGTCAAAGGCAACAACACTTTCATATTAGAGAATTTGGAAGGTGATCTAATCGAAGCACCCATGAATGGGAAATTCCTGAAACCTTACTTCCAATATTGACAGTGGCCTCAACTACCTGTTGTATATATCCTCCATATTGTATATATTCCGTTTTAAGTTTCAGAATCTATTTTTGTTTAAACTCATCACCAAAATACTTGGAATTTTGAAAAGGCCCCAGACATACTTACTAATGTGCAAGCAGACGGTCTGTGAAGTTCTTGACACCCTCAGGAGTGAGTGTGTCATCCCCAAGTGGAGCCAATGTTGTTTAATAACCCCACCTATTAAACAAAGGAGCTGCGAAAGGTAAAAATCGAAAAGCTAAAAAGGATGGTAAACTGAGAAAATGGTGAAGGTCTTGGAGAGAAGGTCCCTAAAGGACAGGTGCGATGACTTGATCTATCGAGGCCACTGCAAGAGAAAGAAGCAACACTCGTGGCTCCGTGGTGGAACCATGAGCCAAAAAGTCCATGGGAAAGGCTTTCCGTCAGCATCAAAAGATCCTTGCGATGTCAGAAGTTGGGCCCTCGGAGATGGTGACGTTACCTTTCTTTTGGTCCAATCGCAAGCATTCCGTGGGGTTAGAAAATGAGCTCGAAAACTCCTGTACACCCCGCCGAAGTTCAAGAGGGGCCCATCGAGAAGTACAGTTGGTGCATGTAAATAAAGTGGTAAGGTGAGTTTAGGATGGCAGTAGGAAGTTCGGTACCTGCTTAGTTCAGCACATGGCTTCCACCAACCCGGTTGCTGCCAGCCAATCGCCCATCGCCATGTGTCCTGTTGTCGGCGTAATTATGACGCTAGCCCTACAACTGTCATCATGTCTTGTACTTTGTAAAAACTGGTCTAATATAATCTTGTTTTGCCCTCAACTATGTAAATAACTGGTTATTAACTGACTTTGCGCATAGAACAGGTTAAAACTCAAGTGGGAGGTCATTTTCAATCTCACGTCGCTTTCCCCTTGGCTACCTCACTACTTTCAGGTATTTAGTCATTTTTCTGTGTCACTATTTCCCTTGTATTTTTATTTTCAAATGGTCATGGGGAAAATAGGGATAGGAAGACCCCTCAGGAAGCCAAGAGGTCATGGACATTGATGAAGAAGCTCACCCTAATAAAAGATAGAGGACTCAAGGGCCAGATGACATAGAGGTTGAGCTATCTAATGATGACATTCCTGAGTTAAAGGGTCCTGACAAGAACAAGCTAGGTTTTCAAGTTTCTTTTGATAATTCCTCCTCATCAACCCCATCAAAAATTTTGCAGGTAGTCATGGTGGACAAACAGGAGGTATGAGGGGAGATCAATACCAGAAACATGTTTTCAAGGGAAAAATGGAGGGTCGAACTGGCAGAGTTCGGGGATAAGCACCATTCTAGGCTTTCTATAGTGCTAGATATGGATAAGGAGCAGCTTATATTAGCCATTCAACATACAAAATTGTAGCCCTCTGGTTCTAGAGCCCAATACAGAGCTTTGGAAATAATATTTAATCTAAGAAACATTCCCCTATTAGACAAGCTAGATTTACACTAGTGTATCGGGGATATGCTAAGGACTGAGGTGGTGAAACATGAAGTGGCCTTAAAGAAGCTTGAAGCAAAGTTCAAGCTAGTAAAATAGCACCAAAAAAGAGAGACGGTTAGTGCTAGAGCCACTGTCGCCCAGTTGGAGAACCTCAAGAGATCGATAAGAGGAAAGGGGACTAATAATAATGATGCACTGCAAAATTTTCTTACCAAGGTAGAAGTGGAGAACCAGGAGCTAAAACGAAAGCTGAACATGTCTCGTGAGGAACATGTACAGATGGAGGAGCTCATCCAGGTGGAGAGGAGAAAGCAGTTCTCGCTGACTCACTTGCAGAGAAATAGGAAGAAAATGCCAAGAAGGACACGAAGATTATCGGACTTAAACAGAGGCTGTCAAAATGGAAAGTCAAATGGGACCAACATACATGTGTGGTCCCTATAACAAGTGATCCCAAGATGGCCCCTGAACAAATTACCAAGGCCTTGTCTGATTTAAGAGTGTCGGAGGATGAGACCCGCACGGTTTGCTAGCTCCTACAGTAGTCTAAGGTCGCTCTAGTAGCAAATGAGAAGGTGACGGAATCACTACAAAAAGAGATTGAAAACATCCACAAGGAGGCCCAGGAGTAGGATAAGTCCATCGAAGACTTAAAGGGGAAGATCTGTTGGGATTGCAACAAGATTATGAGCTTAGTGGAAAGAAGTCGCCTTCACTAAGTGGGCCCGCAGGATATTTTTGGCGCAAAGTCTATTTTTAGACATATGGATCATGTTCTATGAGTTGCAGGATGCTATTTCTGGATGGTTGGTCAAGTCGGAAAAAATATATGGACTTCTATTTTTAGACATATTGGGCGGAATCTATTTTTAGATTGCCAGTCTAAAAATAGATATGTCGAATATTATTAGCTCTTAATAATATTTGGACTCTAAACATTATCTTATTCTCTTGGAGCACTTTAGTTAAGTGCACAGATGTGGCATAGGAGCTGACAGAAGGAATTACGCTATTCTTGAGGGTTAAGTGGAGCTATTGCATGGATACTTCAGTTAGAACTCATGTGATAGAGTTTGGTGGAGTTGATTGAGGAAGTTAGTGGAGTTGTATTCAGTTTAACTAATCTAAACATAGTTGAGCTATTTGTATATAGTTTAACTAATTGATAAAATTAGTGAGTGGTGTGAATTAATTATTAATTAATTCACTAATTATAAACTCATTAATCAACTAAAGAATGCATTAGTTAACTTCAGTGCATGGACAGTTTCAGTGGAGACTAGTGCACAAATAGGTGAAAGAGCAGGTTAACTATCAGTTGTGACTATATTGTTGCTATTTGCAACACACAGTGATTGGAGAATCCCATGAGGATTGCGCAGTACAAGCCAGGTGGTTTATCTATTTAATGAAGCCATCCCATAGCATTGATAACGCAATAGAGGTTGGCTATCAAGTGGCAAAAGATTGGAGCATGTGTTTTGCTAGATCTAGCTTGATAGTGTGTAGCAATTGAGGGTGTGCATGAGAGCTTGTGAGGAGATTTTATACTATTATTGTTAATTGATCTCCTTGACATATAATATACAGATAGTTGGGGTTTTTAGCTTTAAGCTTTCCCATTAAATACTGTGTTCATATGTGTGATTGTTTGTGGTTTTAATGTATGCATGCAATTGATTTTATTTCCGCATGTGATGATCAATGGTAGAAGAGATTCTGTATTATACATGAAGCTAAAATAGTGTGTGATCAGGAGAATCTCGGTGAATAATATATCAGTTATTCAAATTTATACATGGTATCAGAGCGATATTGATCATTGGAGAAATTGCAAAACATTGAAGCGGTTGAGTTTTGTGCTAGTGGAATTCGAATTTGCAGTAGTGTTTTCTTGGTGTCGAATTTGAGATTTCTTTCAACGGATTAAGATTTGAGTATGCCCTTGAGGGCAGCTCAAATTATATTGCATGGAAGGACAGGATGGAGGCGGTGCTGGATGACAATAGGTTGAAGGAGTTCATAGATGCAGAAATTCCAAAACCTACTTCTAGTGATGTTGCTGTACTTGACGCATGGAAAAAGAAGACAACAAAGTGTCGAAGGATTCTGTTGGAAGGTGTGAAGGATCACATAGTATCTAGCCTTCATGGTAAGGCTTCTCCATTCTTGATGTGGAAATATTTGACAGACTTATTCCAAATCAAGAGAAACCAGAGGAAGTTGGCGCTCAAGGACAAAATTAGGAACACAAAGATGGAGAAAGGCGATAGTATGCCCAAGTACCTCACGAAGTTCGTCCAATGCAGGGATGAGCTGGGAAGTGTGGTGGTTACTGTTGATGATGAGGACTTGGTGAGCTTGCCTCTCCTTGGGCTTCCGAAGAGTTGGCATTCCTATCAGGACTCTGTCAATGGTCAGGAGAAATTGCTAGGATGGGAGCGAATTTGGTCGGATCTTGTGCAAGAGGAGATAAGGCGGAGTACCGGGGAAGAATCTTCTTAAAAGAACTCTGATGAAGAGAATTGTGCTTTGGCTATCAAATAAAAGAAGGGGAAGAGAAATAAAGCTTCTAAATCCGGTGCGAAAGGCAAGAAGCAGGACATGTCCAAGGTGAAGTGCTTTCACTGTCACCAACACGGACATTACGCCACTAATTGTCCACAGAAGAAAAAAAATAAGCAAGCTGCTGGGACTACAGCTGGAGAGGCCTTAGCCTCGCAGTTTGAGCTGGATTTTTCACTGATCGCATGCTTGGTCTCAAGTGTGATGGGTTCAGTGTGGTTTCTTGACAGTGGTGCGTCTTTTCACATGACAGGAGATCGAGATTTGTTTACTGATCTGGATGAGAAAGATATTGGAGTGCACATCGAGATGGGTGAGGATGGTAGATACAGTGCGACCGGTATCAGTACCATTTAATTTGAGAGGGAGTCTGGTAAACCCTTCGTATTGAAGGAAGTGATGCATGTTCCAGGATTGAAGAAGAATCTTATCTCTGTGGCACTGTTAGAAGACAAGGGATATGATGTTGTCTTTAGCGAGGGAAAGGCTTTCCTGCACTGTAAAGCAACTGGTGAGACCCGGAGGATAGGGGTTCGAGTTAAGAACTTTTATCAATTGCAGGTAGATGGTTGCGCAACAATGGCAGGCAAAGAAGAAGGAGTGGTGAGCCTCGATGATGGCAATTTGTGGCACCGGAGATTGGGCCACCTTCACCATGGAGGTTTGAAGATACTGCAACAGATTTCTACTGGGCTTCCTAAGGGTACTCTTGCGCAGTCAGATCAGTGCAAGGGATGTACCTTGGGAAAATTTGTGAAAGCCACCTTTCACGAGAAGGATAGTCACGCCACGACAATCCTTGAGAGAATTCACACAGACATGTGTGGACCTTTCTCAGTAGCTTCGATAGAAAAGCACAGGTATTATATGATATTTGTTGATGATCTTTCTCGTAAGTGCTGGATCTTCTTCATGTAGAAGAAGAGAAAGAAATACTAAAAGTTCTGTGAGTTCAAGGCACTAGTTGAGAAAGAATCGGGGAAGCAGGTGAAGGCCCTAAGGAGCGAAAATGGTGGTGAATTAATCTCTGTCGAATTCAAGGACTTTTGCAGCGCAGAAGGAATTTGAAGAGAGCTCATAGCACCTCATAATCCACAGAAGAACGGGGTTGCTGAGCAGAAGAACAGAACGATCGTGGGTGCTGCACGGGCGATGTTGCATGATCAGGGCCTTCCCATACACTTGTGGGCTGAGGCATGCAATACTACAGTATATGTGCAGAACTATTGTCCTCATAGGATACTTGGCATGAGTACACCCAAGGAGGCATTTTCTGGTAAGAGGCTTGATATTTCCCATTTGAGGATTTTTGGTTCACTTGTTTACATTCATGTGACAAAGGATTCCAGGAAGAAGCTGGAGCTGACTACGGAGGTTGGGATATTTGTGGGGTACACTGATACACCCCACAACTATCGTGCATATTTTCCAGACAATCACAAGACTGTTGTGCGACGAGATATCAAATTTCATGAGGAGAAATCCATGAAGTGTTCGCTTGAGAGGGAGCCACACTTGCATGCAGATGAGGAGCTATTAGTTCCTAAGGATGAGTCTCAGGATGTGGATCAGCCACAATATGAGGTTCATGGAGTGGAAGAGACCACTAAGGCAACGCCAAACATCAGAGGGCGAAAGCGCACTACAGAAGCTGAGCGACTGGCTCAAGATGCAGAGAAGGTTGTAGGAGCACCTACATCACAGCACAGATAGAGACAGTCACCTGACCTGTATACTAGATACATGGCTCTTATGAACAAGTGTATCGTGGCAGAGCCATCCTCTTTCGAGGAAGCTGTGGAGGATCCTGCATGGGTAGATGCCATGGTGGAAGAGTATGATTCGATTTTCAGAAACAGTGCATGGGAGATTGTCCCGAGGCCGGAGGGGAAATCAGTGGTGGGTTCGAGATGGATCTACAAAGTGAAGCAAGCAACTGACAGGAGTGTGGAGAAGTACAAGGCAAGATTTGTTGCTCGAGGCTTTTCACAGATTGAGGGGATCGATTATGAGGAGACCTTTGCCCCTGTCGCAAGGTATTCATCCATACAGATGATTTTTGCTCTCTCAGCATAGATGGGGTGGCACATTCATCATATGGATGTGAAGAATGCATTCCTCAACGGAGTCATTGAAGAGGAGGTGTACATAGAGCAGCCCAAAGGTTTCGAGATCTTCAGCAGTGAGTCGCATGTGTGCAGGCTCAAGAGAGCGTTGTATGGGTTGAAACAAGCACCTCATGCTTGGTACACACGGATAGAGAGTTATTTCACCGGACTTGGATTCTCCAAGAGTGAGGCAGATCCTAACCTATACCAGATTGTGGTGGAGGGTGAGTTGCTAATCATTGTACTTTATGTAGATGATTTGATTTTGACAGGTGATGAACTGTTGATACACTCATGCAAGGCTGATCTTACAAAGGAGTTTGAGATGAAGGACTTGGGCCTCCTCCATTATTTCCTGGGATTGGAAATTTGGCAGTGCAGTGGTGGACTGTTTGTTTCTCAAGGTAAGTATGCCCAGGAGATACTGGAGAAGTTCAACATGCATGGCTGCAAGCCTGTTGATACTCCTCTTCCAGGTGGTTGGAGGAAGGAGGATGCTACTTCAGCGGAGGTAGTGGATGCCACTGTTTATCGACAGTTGGTGGGGTTGCTTATGTATCTAGTCAATACACAACCCGACTTATGCTATGCAGTTAACCAACATTCACAAGCTATGGTTAATCCTAACAAGCTCTTTTGGAAGGCGGGGAAGCATGTATTGAGATATCTCAGAGGCACATTGGGATATGGATTATGGTATAGACAGTTGGATGATGTGAGGCTATGTGGCTTCATGGATGCAGATTGGGCAGGGAGCCCAACAGACAGAAAGAGCACATCTGGAGGGATTTTCATGATCGAGTCGACAACAGTTTCTTGGTACAACAGGAAGCAGATATCCGTGGCACTCAGTTCAGCAAATGCCGAGTATATGTCAGCGAGTTTGGCTGCATGTGAGGCTATATGGATGAGGAATATCCTGGTCGGGTTTGGTTCACACTTACAGCCTACTGTGATTTATTTTGATAATCAGAGTTGCATCAAACTCTCATTTAATCCTGTATTTCACGATAGATCTAAACACATTGACATACGGTATAATCATATCAGAGATTGTGTGCAGCAGAAGGTCATGTTACTTTCATACATTCCCACGGAGGATCAGGATGTTGATATCTTGACGAAGGCGCTCACCAGGAGAAAATTTGAATACCATAGGGGCAGGATAGGGGTTGCAGATAATACTTATCTTGTTGAGAGGGAGTGTTGAGATTGCAACAAGATTATGAGCTTAGTGGAAAGAAGTCGCCTTCACTAAGTGGGCCCGCAGGCTATTTTTGGCGCAAAGTCTATTTTTAGACTATGTCTATTTTTAGACATATGGATCATGTTCTATGAGTTGCAGGATGCTATTTGTGGATGGTTGGTCAAGTCGGAAAAAATAGATGGACTTCTATTTTTAGACATATGGGCGGAATCTATTTTAGATTGCCAGTCTAAAAATAGATATGTCGAATATTATTAGCTCTTAATAATATTTGGACTCTAAACATTATCTTATTCTCTTGGAGCACTTCAGTTAAGTGCACAGATGTGGCACAGGAGCTGACAGAAGGAATTACGCTATTCCTAGGGGTTAAGTGGAGCTATTGCATGAAGACTTCAGTTAGAACTCATGTGACAGAGTTTGGTGGAGTTGATTGAGGAAGTTAGTGGAGTTGTATTCGGTTTAACTAATCTAAACATAGTTGAGCTATTTGTATTCAGTTTAACTAATTGATACAATTAGTGAGAGTGGTGTGAATTAATTATTAATTAATTTACTAATTATAAACTCATTAATCAACTAAAGAATGCATCAGTTAACTTCAGTGCATGGACAGTTTCAGTGGAGACCAGTGCAGAAATAGGTGAAAGAGCAGGTTAACTATCAGTTGTGACTATACTATTGCTATTTGCAACACACAGATAGGTGGAGAATCCCATGAGGATTGCGCAGTACAAGCCAGGTGGTTTATCTATTTAATGAAGCCATCCCATAGCATTAATAATGCAATAGAGGCTGGCTATCAAGTGGCAAAAGATTGGAGCATGTGTTTTGCTAGATCTAGCTTGATAGTGTGTAGCAATTGAGGGTGTGCATGAGAGCTTGTGAGAAGCTTTTGTACTATTATTGTTACATGATCTCCATGACATATAATATATAGATAGTTGGGGTTTTCAGCTTTAAGCTTTCCCATTAAATACTGTGTTCATATCTGTGATTGTTTGTGGTTTTAATGTATGCATGCAATTGATTTTATTTCCGCATGTGATGATAAATGGTAGAAGAGATTCTGTATTATGCATGAAGCTAAAATAGTGTGTGATTAGGAGAATCTGGGTGAATAATATATTGGTTATTCAAATTTCTACAAGATCAAGGGTAACATGTCAATTATGGAAGCGAGGCGACTGGTTTGGGTAGAGATAATAGGAGAGCTTAAGCTGCATTAGGACTCCTCGTATTGATAAATTACAAGAAGATCTCAATTCATGAGTTTAAAACTCAATTTTAGGCTAGACGTAGAGTAGAAGAAGAAAAGGCCACCATAGCGAAGAAGTATATCCAGTACCTCAATTAGCTCTCCACTGAAGAATTGTGCGCATAGGGAATACTTGACCATTTCAGGACAATTATGGAGGTCGAGAGAGTAATTGAGAAGGAAAATGCACACACAAACACATTGGGTTGTTTGGCGCTCATATCAACGAGAGTGGGGAATTTTGACCAAGATTGGGGCAAGCTGGTAGAAGCTGGCCTCCCACCATGCTGGGATCCACAGTCAGGTGCATTCTGTGAACTAACGGCCTATGATCAGAATATGTCATAAATCATGTGTAATGCAGATATATCGGTGCAGAAAACAACCTAACTAAAGGTTGAGACCATAATAGCTTCCCTACGCAAATAATTATCTCTTCTCTGTCAGGTGAAGAAATTCCTTGCCGTCCGTGTGGATTACACTGAGCTGACTAACATGCAGACTTTATTCGAGGTTTACAACACAATACCATCAACTGGGGAAGCTCTATGGCAAAAATGTTGTGAGTATGTGAATCCGCCAGTCTCTTCAACTTCACAGTAGCTGCCACCTCCCACACCTTGTCCACTTGGATCCTCCTCATCTTCAGCTCAGCCACGTTGTCCAGAAAGCTCAAGCACTCCTCAACGTAACAAAAAATGTTGGATATCGTGATTTGGCCCACACGGCATGTTTTAAACTTTTGATTTTCCATTTTCTGTATAATGTAAAAATGGGTGAAATCACGATTTCACCCTATGCACTCTTTATGTTTTCTATTTTCTGTTATTTCCTTGTTATATTCTATGTTGGACCATGTTGTTTAGGATGAGATCTCATTATACCTCATATTTTTTTATTAGGATTGAAAACTGTCGTATCACCAGAGAATATTTTGTTCCAAAATATCTGGTTTGAATGTCTATGTAAAATACTATATAAGACCAAACTACAGACTAAGTAAAGGTTCCAGATTTTATAGCAGAAGAAGTTGTAGTCTTCATATCATCTTTTGTAATTTTGAGGTTTTGCTCTTAGTGTATATTTGAAGAGTCGTTTTGAAGAATAATATAAAGCCTGTCTGTTGGGATAATGGATTCCTACTGAAATGTATGAAAAATATGTATTTTCTTGATATAGTTGTTCAATTTAATGTTCATTGTACTCATATTTTCCTTCTTCTATCGTTTCTTTCAGAATGCGTGTGTTCTACGAGTTGGACATGAATTTATCTTCTAATGATACTCATACCATACTTTACAGTAACATCTTAAATATAGCTCGAGGCACGATTTTCGTTCCAAGTTCCCTTTTCATATTTTTTTCCTCTAAGGTCTTCAAAAGGTGGATTCTTGTATTTTTCTAAGCCCAACTTTCTTTGACATTCTCGAACCATTCCACACAGTTTCACATCCCGATTAACTTTTATAACTGTTCATTTGTCCTACATTCGGCCCTGTTTGCAACAACTCCATTTCATGACTGCTTCAAGCCCATTCTGAGCAGGCCTTTCTCTCTACAGCTAGAGCTCCAGGCTACTAGTCTTCCTTCTCTGAGATCCAGGACCATTATTCAAAATATTTCAAATGCATTTGATATCAGGAGGTTCTGTCCCATAGAATAATCTGAAAAATCTCTTGTCCTAATATGTCCTAAGCACTGGTCTTTGGCAACTTGAGGCTGTCTCTACGAGTGAAAACACATACCATGCGAGATAAACCAAATATAAACATAATCAAACATACCTTAACTAAGGTCAAGGTAGGTTATCTTTTCTACACAAATTAATATAGATTAGCTTGATATACATGTATATATATAATGAAACCAACATATCAACCTATTGACATCATCCTAATCATCATGCATAATAACTCAAACTAGAACATCAACTATTTACAGGAAAACCATAGCCACTACCATGCATGCATATGACCAACATGCATGTATAAAAATCACATCCTGCCCATCTAGTCCAAGTGTCTAAACCTGGAAACTCTGATACCAATTTGTAACATGCGTCTCCCACATTTACCCACTTTTACAAGTCATTTGGGTAACTGTGAAGTGGAGTGCCACTATGAATGACATAAACTCGTAGCTTCAGTTAAGGAAGTGGGGCCTACGACTGAGACTTACTAACCTTCCTCAGGAACCAAATATCACTAAGAGGATAGAAAAATGCCCTAGTTGACCAATCCATGAGTTGGAAGCATTTCTATGACCTAAACCCTTGACCACACCCACAACAAGTAATGGATGTAGTAAGGAGGCTCCAACCACACTCACAAGCCTAGCTGCCATAAGTTATGACCTAAATTCCTCAGTTTAGTGCCTATAGTCCTACGATATGAGACAATTTTCTAGGCTAGATGCTAGAACACTGCCCAAAACTCCCTATGACTTTCCAGAATCACATTTAATATGATAGAAAAGTTAAACATTCAAAATTGAATCATAAACTTAACCTAGACTGATCAGGAGTTCATAAATTTTTCTCAAAATTAAAATTTACAGGATTGGGTTGAAACTAGGATGGTTGCGTAGATCTCGTCTTCTTGATTCTAGCGCCATGAATGGTTCAAAAAATCAATGTCGTATGAGGGAGATATCGTGTTCTGATTGAAATTCCAAACAGGTAAGATTGCGACAAGGTTGACTGGGATGCCTAGTCAACAAGGTGGATTACACGGTCAGCAAAAGGAATATTTTGAGGAATATTCCTTCCTTAGAGCCAACCACAGGCTAACAAGTGGCACAACTTAACTTGTCAGTTGGTTTTGTGGGTTTTGAAGATGGCCAATTAGAAGGTGACACATGGCCAACCCTGAGGCTGCCAGGTGTCCCTGTAGTGGTGTATTAAAATTTTGGGTGAGGTCCCCCAAGGCTCGACCCCACGACCTCCGGCAGGCACACATAGGTCTTCACTAAATAATCTGCAAGAAGTTCTTAAGTATCATAGTAGACGGGTTCTATTTCAAGTTGAACGCATTGGAGATTGGGGGTTGGGGATCGCTCGCGGTCCCATCCCGTCAGCGGTCCCCGTGGGTAGTCACATTACAACTTTCAAACTTTGACATAAAACATAACCTCCGTAAAATCCAACCAATGGTTAAAACAACCCACTAGCATCCGTCAATTTTTCACATGGGAACATTTGTTGCCAACACCTTTCGATCAACCTAACCCGCCGTCTAAACTGGAGTTTGATTCAACCTTAACCATAGTTACATATGGAGTTCTACCGAATAGTTGCGGTTTGGAAGCCATGGTTTCAAGTTGGCATATGGCCACCCCAATCACTAGCCATTAAATGTGATGGTTAAAACAAGTGGAATTTTTGGAGCGCACCTATTTTTGGGCAGATTTCACTAAATTAACTCGAGTTAAGTGGAGTTCTCCACTTTTAGTGGAGTTTTTCTAGGTGTAACTGGGGAAATGAGTAGGGGACTAATTTTTCTCCCATTCAGAGTGAATGAAGAGTCATTCTTGACTAATTGGAGCATTTTGGAGCCATTGGTGTAGAAAAAACAGGAATTAGAGTGCTGTAACTACACGTATTTGCAAAATTTTGAGCATAATGAAGGATGGACATGCCATTGGGAGCTGGACCATCAGATGTAGCCCAGGAGGGGTGAACTAATTCATCATACCTGCTGTGTAAATTATATGTGGTGACTTAATGCTTTGTTTTACACTACTATTCAGTGTTATTTGTGCTTATTTCATGCTTCTAATTTACTAAAGTCATCTGCAATTCATGGTTAAAATACTCAATCCTTAAGAAAAATAATGAGGCAAAACAAAACTAAGTATAACACATGTTTATAAAATGAAAATACACTTAGCACAACAAAAATAATATAGTCCTTTCAGATCAGGTTGGTATCAGAGCTAGATTTTATTCTCTGGTGTTGTTTAGTGCAAAGAATTGTTTAACTTTTTTCAAGTTTTCAGATGCTTACTAAGCTTAATCTAAAAAGAGGAGAAGGAAAATTGGTGGGAGTAGAAGGGTCTCAAGAAGAGCCAAATAAAAGGAGAGAAATATTGCCACAATATCCACCACCTAGTTCAACTCCTAAGGAAGTAGAAGCCACATTAAGTATGTCTCATAGAGAAGGAGAAATCCATGAAGAAGTTGATCCCAAAGAGGAAGAAAGAGTGTTTAGGAAAGAATTCCTTGATATGAATGAGATGGTTAGAATCATTTATTAAGAAAGGAATGAGAGACTTGAAGGAGAAGGATCCAAACTTCACAAGGAAGGGCAGGGATCTTCAGGAGGTCACAATGATGAATATAAGTCAAATAAGGGAAATGGAGGAAATGGAGGCAATGGAGAGCCATCAACCTCACCCTCATCATCATCATCATCCTCTAATTCTTCTTCAGTACATCATGTTAGGTTCCCATGATTTGTGACATTGGTGAGATCAAATGCACAGGGTAACATCAGACCAGTCTTTGGAGTCCTAGGACCTAGCCTTCTTGGAATTAGAGAGGGCTCTCTCTATTTGTGCAAAGGATGTGAACTTTTTTGCTTTTAGGGTTTTGATTTTAGGCTAGTTATTAAGTGTAGGGTTTGTTTGTTTGTTTTGGTTGGGTAATATGATAAAGTAGAATAGATACAGTGAGGAAATATTCAAGTCATTGGGATATGGAGTCAATAAAAGTCGTAGAAAGTTTCAATAGCAAATCAGGGTGGATCACAAGGAAAATCTAGTATTGGTCAGATGGATTCTCAAGGTTTTTGTGAAATGGAGTGAAAATCAAGTTTGTGAACAAAGTAGGACAAAGGGAAATTAAGAATCCTTTATCATGTACTTAAAAACAAGGAAATACTTTAGCACTATTTAGCATAAAGAAGAAATCAATAGACAGGGCACACCAATAACTCTTTGATTCAACTTAAGCAAATAAGCATTTCAGACATACAATCCAATGAAATCTAGAAGGTGAGAAACTCATTTAACTTCTAGTGATTTCACCTTCAAGGTTAGAAAAAATTCAATATACACATATAAATTTTATAAAATAAGAGGGAATGCCTAAAAATCATTGATCATAGCTATGAAGATCTCCAAAAAAATTATTCAAGCATGGACAAAGGGTATTAAACCATAAATAATCTTTGATACCTACTATATTAAACCATTCATGAAATAAACAAGCTTGGGGGGTCTAGAGAGAAATTAGGAATTCTCTAAAAAGGCCCAGCAGAGGAAAACATAGAGGCAGTGAAGAACAAATAGAGCTAAGGTGCGTTTGAAAACATTTCTTAGTCCAAATCATTTGTCCTTCTGAAATTTAGAAGGATGAAACAAAATGATACATAAGAAAACAATAACTGAATAGAATCACATCAACATTAACCAAGCTCAGGGATCCTGTACGCAGCCTTCTCCATCATCAATCAAGACAAGCCATTCAGAAACTCCACAACACCAATTTCTTCTCTAATCTCCAAAAAAAATATGTATTGCTCCAAAGAGTCATCAAATGCCAAAATTTACAATGAAGCACCCATGCTCTATTTTTTTATAAAAGGAGGGAAAAAACCCTATATAGGGTTGGAAAATGTCAAAATCACTCATAAATGTCATTAATGCCCATGAGACCATGCAAGGCCCAAGGCACAAAATATCCCATGAAATAAATTCCAAAATAACATATAGCACCTAATTTTAGATTGATTTGTCTCAAAAAACATTATAATATCATTCTTCAATTAATGAGTGTGTTTTGTTGACTTTTGGCCAAAACTGCCTAATTTGGTCTGAACGCACAACACCTTCCCAGGCAGAAAATAGGTCCACTTGCAGCCAAGTTTTGGTGACCTTCCCAATGTCGGAATTTTCTCTGTGATGGCCCGTTGGAAATATGGTTGAGTATAATTTCAAAATATACACTTGGTTTTATGATTTTACTCCTGTAACCTATCCAAAAAACCAAATTCCCCAAACTAGTCTGAGTGCAGCACCAAGCCTAAAAATGAGGCAAAAAGGTAGAAAATGAGGTGTTTGTTGACCTTTTGAGGGGTCAAAAATGCTCCAAATGCTCTACAATTTGGTGAGCATAGTGTACTAGGCATGATAAATCCAAAAATGTAAAGTTATCCCTCTGAGGATGTCTGAGGAAAAAGCGTATCACCAGGGGTGTTGCCCTTATAGGACTCCAAATTCACAAAAAACCAAAAATTGTCAAAATTCTCTCAAATTTCGTGGATGCATGCCTCATGGGTTTCGAGAGACCTGTAAAGAAGATTGTGTGAAAATTAAAAGGTTAACTTGGCCTTTTGCCTCTTTTAGTTCCTGGCTCTTGGTTTGGGCCTTCTTGAGTTTAGCCCTTGCAACTTGGTTTCTCCGAGCATACTGCTTGGTCATCCTCCTTAGGAGATCAAGATCCTAATTTTCCTTCTTCAACTTAGCCTCCAAGTGTATGTTGGCTATTTCCAACCAAGGCTCCCAATCATATGCTATCTCCATGGCCAACATCTCATCTAGAGGGAGCTATTCTGCTAGGGATGATTCTTGTTCTCTTTGCTTTGCTAATGCCTTCTTAAACCCCATGGTTCTAGGTATCTTCCTAGATTGTCCTTCCTCATCTTCACTCTCTTCATAAGTTCCCATGAACTTTTATAGTTTTACTTGTGCCCTTTGGGCTTCTTTTTGGGCTTTAATGGCTCTAGCCTCATAAATAGCAATTTGTGCTCCTAGCTTCCTGTTCTCCAAGTCAAGGGAATTATTTACACTCTTGGCCCTATTCAGATTTTCTTGGAGGTATTCAATGAGTGAATTTTTGTTCTGGATGAGAAAGTTTGAGATCCTTGCTTCATTATCCTCATCACTATCCACTTGAATGATTTCAAACTCTTTTTCCACCTCATGATCTTCTTTTTCTTCCTTTACCTTTTTTTTACCTTTGTCTAGTGGCTGAGCTGAGGTGGATGGCATGGTCCCTTGCCTTTTAGAGGCAGCAAACACAAGCCTTGGCCCTCTTTGATATGTCAATGAAAGAGGTGCGATTGTGGTCTTGTTGGTGTCTTCCTCATGGCTGTGATCCTTGCTGCTGTCATCAAACTCTTCATTTTTTCCTTTATTGCAGTTGCTTTCCTTTTCACTATTGTGATCATCACTTTCATTATCATTGTGGAGTTGACTGTTGTCATGACTGTCATGACAGTTGCAATGAATGTCATGACTATTTTCCTCTTTTTTTTCCTTTTCATCACTAAGGCTTGCTTCATTTTTGTCACTGCTGCCTTTTTTTTCTGCATTGTCCTCACTTTTTTCATCTTCATCTAGGATTCCTTTAGCTTCTACAATTTCCTCACTTTTTTCATCTTAATCATTATCATGCTCACTTCCGTTTTCTTCATTATCCGTCTCTGTCTCTTATTCATCATTTTCCTCTTCATTCTCTGCCTCTTTGTCCTCTGTTTTATTGCTGACCTCCTCTTCATCAATCCTCAATTCATTCTCACTCTCAACCTCCTGACTGTCTTCACTGTCATTACCCTGCTCTGTTTCCATGTCTTCTACCTCTTGTTGACTCAACTCATCATCTCCTTCTATCCCCATGTTCTCTACTTCTTTTGGGCTTAACTCATCATCACCCTCATCCTCATCTTGGATTGAATCATTGTTATCTTCACCGTCATTATCACTGTCTTACTCACTGCCACTTCCTTCTTGTTCTAATGCATCAGGAGAAGGTGAGGAAGGGAGGTTTTATTGAGGAGAGGCTACTTGTGTAGATGATGAGGCATGATCTGTAGGAGAAGATGGAGGTGTGGAGGGAGGAGGATGATATGAAGAGGGTAAACTAGGCTGATGATGAGGTTGTGGGCTTGTGAATATTTCATTAGCTATGAACACATCCCAAGGTATGCCTTTTTTCTCCAGCTGATGTAATACCACCATCTTGATCAAGGAGCGGTGGAATAAACTATGCATTTTCTGGGTATCACTCCTCCTTCGTACAATAGAAGACATCTTGTCTATACTCCTATACAAGTAATAAGGAAAATGAAGCATCTTGACCCTAGTGAAATGCATGAGTAATCTGACATGGTAGGAGTAGAGCCTGGAGTACCTTCCCTCACAAGTAAAGTAATTCATGATAACCCTCATCAAGGGTGCAAACCTTTGTTTCAGGTGTCAGAAAGGGAAAATAGCCTTGTAGCCTTCTCTGTACCTAGTCTTGACAAATGGCTCATAATAGCTCATGTTTAATCTTTCTTTCTTGAACCAATTTTCACTAAAAACAGGTATATATGTAGCATTAGAGATGGCATCCGCTGATAGTTCAAACTCTACCCCTGCAATATTTACCTATTTATTGTGTAGGTTGAGGAAAAACAACCTTGTAAGCTCTGGATGATTTTGCACTTGTTTGACTTTCTCACAAAACTGAAAACACCCCACATTCTGAAAGCATGTGAGAATCATGGGAGATGAGGTAATATCCACTGTGCTCTGGGGCTAAAATATATTGACCTTCCCTCCCTTGTGCTTTGGCCTTATAGGTACTTGGCTTCCTTCACTGTTATCACTCCTTTCTTCTCTTGACATGGTGACTGGAGCTGTTTTTGGACAAACTTGGGCCTACTTGTGAAAATTAGGTAGGAGGAGTGAAATGAAAATGATGGTGAGGGTAGATTTTGCAAATGAGTGAGATGGAGGAGGGTTTATGACTGAGCTCAATTGAGCTTGATGAGGGCTTAACTTGAACTGATGTGTAATCACCCTAATTCACCCCTCTTAACTGATAATTTTTCTTGGAGGTCAAAAAAGAGGGTTGTTTGCCATGAAGACCTAGGGTTTGTTGGCACCAGGGTTTGATTTTATTTTTTCTTTAATCATTTAAACACAAAACCACTTGAGGAGGAAGGAAAAATGCCACCTACCAATTTAAACTTGCTTGCAAGTCTTGAAGGCAATGTGGAGGTGCTTTCTTTGAGCTTTTGGAAATTTTTTTGCAACTTGGAGGATTTTTGGCATAAGCGTAGCGCTTGGAAGAATCTGGGTGAGTCGGGTCCTATGTGTGCAGCGCTGGGTAGAAACTGTGCGAGTCGGGCCTCTAGGCGCAGCACCGGGAAGAAACAGGGCGAGTCGGGCCTCTACGCGCAACACTGGGCCTCTCGAGTCAACCTCTGAGTGCAACGCCGAGCCCCTTGGTGTGTCGGGTCTGCCTAGGCACAATGTTGGGCTGTACGCGCAGCCTGTACAGCTATATGTGCAGCGCAGTGCAAAAAATGCACTGTGGAAACCTCTATTCGCGCAACGCTAGGTCTTGTGAGCGCAACGCCAGCTCCTGAGCGTAGCATCGGTGACCTTGCCCAGAATTTTCCCTGAAACTCATAAATTTCTCCTTTGAAGGCTCTTTTCTCTTTTCAAATGCATAATGATCTAAGTGATAAGTAAATTGACCCTTTGTAGTCTTTAGGGAAACAAATTTATCTTTTCCAAACCTCCTTTGCAATGTTTTTTTAACCCTTTTTTCATTTCACTGATATTATTTTAATTTTCTACAGTGGATAACTTAAAAACATAAAAAATTCTACCTTTTCCCTCCTGATCATTTTCTTTGTTGCTATTTAGGCAGTTGACATGGTGAATTTTGATTTCTCTGGACCCATTGATGCTTTTAGAACTTGTTTGCAAATGTGTGTTTGAGTCATATGATTCAGTGTGTTTTGGCTTGTCCATGCCTTCCAATCACTTTTCAGTCAATGAGTGCCATGAAAACCTTGAAATAAATCTTTTTCTTATGATCCTTTGGGACATGTTTAAAATTTTTTAACAACCTTAAGCACCTGCAATGGTGGAAACCCCTTTAAGACCTCTTTGTCCTTGCCTTGGAGATGAAACTCCCCTTTTCTTAATGGGTGAGTGAGAAACCTATTTTTCATCTTCGTCACTTGATCCTTAGGCATGCTAAGTCTATCTTTGACAATAATCAAAGCTTTCACCATCATGTATGCTAACTCTCTTTGGCCACTTCTGATTTGTTGCAGGTGCCATGACACACTGATTTTTTTCCCCTTTGTCATTCTTGGAGTTTGAAAACCTTATTCACACAGCAACAACATCATGATCATGTTGGTTCTTCACCTTATAACTCAAACCTATGCCTTTATTCCTTTGACCAAATGGGGGAAAATGACTGAAAATGAAGGCTCTGACCTTCCTTACACTGATACTATTTCATGCTTTCCCTTTGAGGTAGTGGAACACTTACCTTGACAAACCTTAGAATGACATACACAACAGTCCTTTGAAATCTTCTTCTGCTGGCATGATGGAGGCTCATTTTCCTCATTTCACCCTCTTTACCTATCTTTCCAAAACCCTAGGCTTTAGGGATGTTAGAGAAAAATCATTAGTGTTGTCTTCTAAGTTCTCTATAGCCCTTTCAAGTTCATTCATTTCTATCTAGTTCAACTCACCTTTTTCCCTTCTTCATTTATAGTTTCTAAAAATATTCAATTCATGCTTGGTTGTGCTGATGTGCCTCTATCCTTGTGGTTTTCTGCTCTAATATTTTCTTGGCATACTTTTGGTCCAATAAGCCCTAGAAACCTTGATTTACTCCTGAACATAGCTATGCTTCCTCCTTTTTTGCTGGGGATGTCCTTTAGTGAGGAGTTGGCCTCTTACCTTACCTAATTTTTCCCGCTGATAGCCACCTTGAAATTCCTACAGAAATGTCAAAATGAACATTTTACCTTTGCAGAACTTGAACTTGATAAGGTGACCTTTCGTGGAGACCTTTCTTGATATGATTTGGGCAAACAGGTGCTGCCCTTCTTTCACATTTGATTTCAGCTCTTAGTCATGAAAAACACTGATTTAAGAACACCAAGATTAACCCTACAACCTATGAAACCCTAGTGACCTAGTAGGAGGCTCTTTGACTGAAAGCATTTTCTTATGATTTTCAAGTATGAATTTTTTTTTTTTTTACATATAGATGTATTAAGGATCCAAAACCCAACTAATTGATTTATCTAAAGAGCCTATAGAGGTAGCTTTAAGACCATCAATGCTTGAGGCATTTTATGAACATGAGAGAAGGTAGGCTGTTTGGAAAACTTATATGGAAAGTGGAAGGGTTAAGCATAGGAAAAACAGAGTATTGAGGTTATGAGTGTGAAAATGGGGCAGATATGAGTGGCATGAGCCCATGAGGGGTCTTCTATGAGTGATAGGCTAACCAGAGAAAAGAAAAGTAGTGAGATAGTGAAAAATTTATCTTAAGGATAATGAAAACAATGAGATTTCTAAAACTCACAATATTCGTGAATATTTTTTTTAGAAATCTAGGACAAGTATTTTGTTAGCCTCTCTCATGAAAACAATAATAAATCCAAAAATAAAATAAATAAATTAAATGTTAAAATTTAGGAATTTATGCCTAACTCTTTAGATTGGGTTGTTCCTCTAAGACAAGAGTTAGTTTATCTCCTACATTGGTGTGTGTTTGGTTGAGAAATTATCTCAACCAAGGTGTCCAAGATAGCACGCACTATCTTGAGACACTGCCTCCTCATATATTTAATTGTAACACTACATTATTTTAATAATGAGAAAATATGTGAGGAAGCCATGAGGCTGAAGCCTTTTCCACCAATATTTAGACTCTACTTTATTATGTGTGTTTTATATATTTTATGAGTTGATTTGATTTTCAATATGTGGTATTAGAGCTGCAGTGATATTTTTCAGAGAAGGGCTATGAAGGATAAGGGTCGTGAGGCTTATTATTTTTTAATATGGTGTTGAGTGTGATGGCGAGGGTGTCGACTGAGTGCTCTTTGTTGTGAGTGTGCTAAGTTGGGAAACTAACCTTATGGATTGCCTGCATGAAGCATGATTGGTGTTGTTGTCGAATTGGAACCTTCTTGCATATGATATCTATTGTAATTGAAATTTCCATGTTTGTGTTTTCTTCTTGGAACTGTTTGGAGGGTCTTCCTGTGAAGATAAGATTTGGGGTGAAGAGAAAGGGCGGTAATGTGTGAATTCTACAACTTGTGCTTGCATTCTGTCTGTTATCACTAGCATAACTCGTCATGATAAATGGAATGGTTGACAAAAATTCCCTCACTATATTTAATTTGGTAATGGTGTTTAGCTTTTTGCACCAACACTGATTGCATAGAGAGTGACATGACCAGGTTATTTCGTTCGGGGAACAACAATTCCCTGCCTTGAAATCCAAGGAAATTAGGTAGCACAAGTAATATGTTTATGCTTGGTTTTTATTTATTCAGTTGTCTGGCCGAGGTCTAATCTTGGTGCGATCTGGGTGTGAATAATATTGTGGAATGGAAAGTGTGAAGCAGAGTGCACAACGTACTGTGCTAGATTGTAGCTGTCGCAAACACTGTGTGAAGATAATACCTAGAGTTGCATTGCAATGTAGTCAAGAAAAGGGAACGGAAGAGCCAAGAGTGGGAAGGTGAATGAATGAGATGGACTGCATTGAAAACAAAGCCTGTTGAGTGAATACCTGTTGGAGATCTGGAGACAGCGTTAAAGGCAAGTTTTTTTATTCCCTGCTTCATGGAAACTCGATATCTGCGCATTTAATCTCGAATTCGTTGCAAGTAAGATTTGATCTCTTGGAAAATGAGAGCTATTTTTTTCAGATAAATTGTGATAGGTGTGGCACATCACTGAGGGGGAAGACTGTTTGATCTTGTGATTTGAATCAACACTGATATGCTTTAAATTGTGTTTCTAGTTATATCTTTGTCTGTGTTCACATGTGACAAAGTAGAGTCGAACGGTGGAAATTACATTCTCCGTAACGATAGGGTTGCACTACATGTCTACAACTCATATGATTGTATGATGAGTATATTACATCTGAAAATGAAGTCTAGTTGTGGGATACACACAGTTTTTTTAGTAAAATTATCAAATTAAGTGCCCAGCTCATGGAAGCTATTGCAAGAAGCGTTGATCATTAATTGGGAATCCACACCCAACTTGATCATTGCAGCTGAAATTTGAAATCTGTGGCAATGTGTTAGAGCACACAATGACAAATCATTATCAAATAGAACAATTAATCTTGCTATAGAGCAGGCTGCTATAAGAGAGAGTGTAGCTATAACCCAGTCACCCACCATAAAAAAGCAGACTAAAATCGGATTACATAAGCATACGCATCAAGAGATGCTAATCCAAAACTCCATAAAAGGTGTAAACCCATTGTTATGACCAAATATCAGAATGTGTATAATTAAAAAAAAATTCCAAACACCATTAACAGCAATTGAAGCTCCAACAAACATAAATTGTCCTATTTGAAGCACGAGGCCACTAATTGTCCCTGGCATTCCTGGCAGGTTCTTCATTGCAACCCTAAAAAATATTTCGTGAGAAGTCTGAAGCTAGCGTGCCTGAAATCTGACGGGCTCTTGTATTTTGAGTCTGGAGCCTATGTGCTTTATCGAAACCCTTGGATCGTGAACCCACAATGCTCAGTGTTGAGCAGAGGTGAAGTGATTTTCCGAACAAATCGAGATCCTATTCATTGACGCAAATGAAACAACATTTAGATGCTTGCGCAAAGCTAATCCTATATTTGAACAATCTGTTGCAAAGTATTAAGCTGCTTTAGAGGTTCTGTGCGCAGTAGGATTTTCTGTGGAAAATACATTTAATAAAATTGGAATTCTGCTTAGTCTTGAAAAGGAATGACCCTCGCTTGTTATAGTTCTCCAGATCCTCTTCATAGGTTTGCAATGCATAACCGAAACTAAGATTTATTCACAATATTTACTTGATATACGATTTGAAGTTGCAGAGGAAAGCTGACTGTTGGGCCTCAAAATAATCTCTATTTTCACTCCATTATTCATCAATATCTTCACATTTTACCTTCATGTCACCTCCATTCCACCTCCATATCATTACATTCACCTCATTATTGGGTCATAACTATGTTTTTCCAAAGTTTATTAATTCTTAACATTTTAAAGTGAATTTATGGCTAAAAACTTAGAAAATAATATGCTTATACTTATACCTAACAATTAGCATGAGTTTGTTGACATGTGTAGGCACAAAGGAAGCTTCCAAGACACCTTTATGTGGCCTTGGATGATCAAATTCGAATTTAAGAAGATAAACCTCATGGAAAAGATCATGGAGGAGATCATGGAAGATAGGGTTATGTGTCTAGATGGTTAGAGATATTAGTGGATGATCATTATGAGTTTGTTACTCCTCTCATTGTATAAATAGGAGTACCTCCTCCATTCCAAGGGGAGGACTCTTAGAGCATTGTATCCAATTGATGATGGAATAGAATAAAGCTTCATTTTTCATATATTTTCATTATGTAGTTTTAGATGTAAATTGTGTTAATGTAGAATATGAATTTATGGAATTTATGTAGTTTTAGATATAAGTTTCCTTAATGTAGTATATGGAATAATTTGTCTTGTTTTTAAGAGAATTGAGCTCACTCTAAAAGGATGAGAGAAACATTTTATTTCATATTAGATTTTGTTTCATTTCATTGCTTAGATGTTTAAGGATTTGTTTGTGATTGATGAATGAGTTTTAAATTAGAATCTTATCAACATGTGAAAGGATATCCAAGGGTCTAAGTTAGGCTCTCTCTCTCTATTTGATTCGCATGATAATTGAAATTCATTCTTTTGCTTTTATGTTTCAAGTCATTTCATTTCTTATGCTTATGAATGGATCTTAGTTTAGTTTGGATTAGTACATGAGAGGACAATCAAAAGACTAAGTTAGTCTTTCTCTCTCTTTGAATCTAAACAACAATTAAAGTTCATTCTCTTGTCTTTATTTCAAATTTCTGGTTTTATGAATGATTTCTCTATGATACTGTAGGGAAGGACAACCAGGACCTCCTTAGTTAGGAGCCTCTTCCCTTGCATATTATATTGAATCATAAATAATTTAGTTAGACATAGAGTTAGTTGCCTACTCTTGCATATATATTGCTGGTACCATCACAAGCTCACGAGTTTCCCTGGTCGATAATTTAATGCAGCAATTTGTTCAAATAAATTGCCCAACATTTTGGCGCCGTTGCCGGGGATGGTGCTAAGGGATTAGGCATTAGAAATTTAATTTAGTATTAGCATTTTTCTTTAGACAAAATAATTTGTGAACCCTGGTGACAGCAGGATCTTCACAAAGGAGTTTAAGTTTGAATTTTCTGATGTTTTAATGTTTAGCTAGTTTTAAATTTCGTCATTTCAAAAACATCCCCCCTGCATAAATAAAAACAAATCAAGGGATTAGTATGCTCTCTTCCTGCGCTTCGTGCGATCAGGAAGATCAGAAAATCAATTGATTTATTCAAATAAAAAAAACTCTTGCTGAAAAATTGATCTGCGATATAACAATAAAGAATTTTGTGAATTAGTGAAAAATCATCTTAAAAAAAAAACATTTTAAATAAAACTTAGTTTTTTTAAATTTTTGTTTAAAAAAATAAAAAATAAAAAAAATAAAAATAAAAAAATTCCACATAATAATAATATATATCATATATATTATTATTATTAAAAAATCTTTTTAAAAAAAAAATAGCATTTTTTTATATAGGTTACATTTCATTTTTTTTAATAATTTTTCTTTTCACAATAAATAAAAACAATAAAAAATAATAAAACACAACAAAACGAAATTTTAAACAACGCAACAAAACAATAAAACTTCACAATTGAACAGAGTACCATATCTGCACAATAAATCACCTGTTCACCATTGCATACGGACTGTTTGGAATCCGCTTTCATCCGGCATTCTTTTATTTCCCTCCTCCATCTCTTGCGAAACATATTAAGGCTGCTCTTGCGAGAGGATAATGGGCTATAAAGCCCAACGAAGTTGCAATACCTGAATGAAGCGAGACCGAAGAAGTCGTTCTGAACAAAAGCCTGGCTTCAGCAAGAATTTCTCGTCAAAAGAGCGTGCACATTTTCGGCAAACTTTCTTTGCAAAGGCCCGGAAAGGAGCGCTAAAACACCAGTCTGTCACCGTCAATAGAGAAGAGGCCATGGACGCGGATTGCAAGTTGTTTATTGTCACCGATTGTGGGGCCTCTCAGGCAGGCCGATCTTCAATTCCTGGAAGAAGCTCAGAAATTTCTATTGCAGATGGAGGCCTGCACCAATATATTTGTCGCCCAATTGCCCGAATTTTTCTCCGCTATGGAGAGCCAATGAGAATTATTTAAAGCTTGGTGGCAGGCATAACGGCATGGCGGAGATGATTGTGAAGCTGAAGAATGTGAGGGTGGTGTTCTGGATCTTAGCGGTGTTGAGATGGGAGCTATTTCATCGCAGTGCCGGGTTTAACGACAAAGATACCTATATCCCTCATGCCTCTGCGAATTCTGTGGCAACACGTTAGCCTCCTCTATCTGAAATCAATTACCATGATTTGGGTTTAATTCAGATGCTAATCCTATTGCAATTTTTTAGAGATGCTATCGGTAATCCACTTGGGGGCACATTTTAAGGATCAGATTTCGTAAAAAGATTGCGTTTACCAATCTTATTTCATTCTCATCCAAAAATAGCTAGAATCTCAGATGGTTTAAATTGCCCAACATTTTGTGCATGCACGTCCGCTCCAGCGTTTTCTGCAATAAAAGGTTCCAGTTTGAAAGTTAACCTACGCTCCATGCAACGTGGGGATTGGTCGCTGGATTCCACGTTCAAACGCGTGTTTTGACCGGATAATGTGAAACCGTATAGTGCTTTATATAGTTTTGATCGACATTTTAATCGTTAATTGGATCACTTTGCGTATCCACTTCATAGATTAAAACCTCGTCATAATAATATTCTCGCCCACATACAAGCCTCTAAGGTTTTAAACGTTATATTTATATGTCTGCTCCAATATCTTACCAACATCGCTGTCAAACCTTATATTCATAGCTTTGGATGGTCTTGGTTATTATCGCGCCGGAGAATATCGTGACCATGTGTTGTAACGCGCCCATTCATTAACCTGGCATCGCACTTCTAACTCTTCGCAACGTGTCCATGCACGTCTTTCCGCGCTTCTAATGCACCAAGGTTTGTGTATATCCGCGCCAATCATGGTTGAAGGTTTTCCTACGTTGCACCATTGTAGTATTCGCAGCCACGTCATAGAATATCTCCGCTCTAAACTCCGCCATCGGGCCATTTCCAGATTCGATCACATTCTCGTGGATTTCTATGCTCCCTGGTGTGGCCATTGCAAGAGGCTCTCCCCCGAGCTAGATGCTGCTGCTCAAATACTTGCTGACTCTGATACTCCCATTGTGCTTGCCAAAACAGATGCAGATAAATTCAACAGCCTTGCTTCAAAATATGATGTGAGTGGCTATCCAGCACTGAAGCTTTTCGTCAACGGCTTCCCTACAGATTACTCAGGCCCACGGAAAGCAGATTCACTTGTTCCTTATCTGAAAAAAATGGCTGCTCCAGATGTTTTTGTTCTAAACTCAAATGCTGAAGTTCATGAATTTATTAAAGAGTCCGGTAAAAAATTTCCCATATTTATTGGTTTTGGTGTGGAAGAATCCCTGGTGGTAGATTTTGGGAAGCAATACAAGAAAAGAGCATGGTTCTCAGTAGCAAAGGAAATTTCAGATGAAGCTATGGTGCAATATGATTTTGACAAGAAGCCAGCTTTGTTGGTCATTCGCCCAGAATACAATGAGCAAGACATTTTTTATGGTCCCTTTGAAGGAGAGTTTTTGCAAGAGTTTATCCAGCAAAGTTTGCTGCCATTGAGTGTCCCTATAAGATATGAAACTTTGAAGCTGTTAAAGGATGACCAAAGGCCTATGGTCCTTACAATTGTGAAGGATGAAACGGAAGAGAAATCATTGCAGTTAATCAAGACATTTGTAATATTTTATGATATCTTTCCTCTCGGGAGTATTTGCAATTGCATAATCACCAGCCACAATGTTCAAAATCTGCTGGCATAAAGCCCTCTAAACTAGTTTAAGGAGAGTATCAGAATATGGTGCTCTGCAACAATGAATTGGTTTGTGAGGGGGCGAGAGGCGAAGCCGAATGTTTTGACTTTCATGGCCTTTTTCTATTTTGTTCAATTAATATAGTTTTTCATTTAACTAAAAAAAAAAAAAAAAAAGTTGTTTTTTTTTCTAGTTTTAAAAAATAAAAATATAGATTTTTCATTGTATTGTTAAAAAATAAATAACAAAATAAAATTTCTATTTTAATTTTGTTATTAAAAAAAATAAAAATAAAAAATAATAATAATAATAATAAAAATTCAACTTAAATAATAAATTAAAAATTTATGTTTTTAATTTATTGTTTAAAGAAACATCTAAAAAAAATTATGTTTTCATTAAAAAAAAAATCTAAAAATTTTCACAAAATTCACACAACTTTGAAAAAATGGAACACTTGGAAACAAATTTCGAGGATCGATTTATCAAACATTTGGAGGATTTTACAGATGATGATTATCTTGTTTCGATAGCTTCAAGTTGGCATTAAACTCATAATATTTTATGTTGAATGCTTTTATGTGACATACTAATCTGCAGGACACAACAGAGCTTTCTAATGCCAATCTTTTTGCCGAGCACATTTCATGAGTTATCTGACACAAACAGGGAGTATTATTTTTCATGGTTACGAATGGATTGATTTTAATATCATGATTAAGTTAATTTCAACACTTTGATTGTCCTTAATTTGTTTTATTTGGTATAAAATTTTTGCGTAAGAATCATGAAGGAAATGCGCATTCCTTTTTGAACACACTCATGTTTCTTTCTACCAAGTTTTTTTTTACAGGTTACAGGACGACAAAGTGATCATTACGGAGACTACATTGTGACGACAATTAGTCTTCCAAAGACTAAATTCATGAAAAATTCTCAAGACAAATCCATCTCCACAACCATTACCTTCCACCTCCCTTTCTGAAAAGATTTTGAATCCCATCAATTGTACATCTATAACGCATGACATTTCCATATCCATTTTTCACAGCAAGAGTTCTTGTTCATACATCATGCATTTCCTTACATCTTTACAAACATATTGCCATTTTTCTTGTCATCACGATTCCCCTTCATTTCCGCCAATAAAACCCTGCTTGAGTCAAAGTCCTAGAGTCTAAGTATCATTGAAAAACACCTAGAGGCTTGCATGCCTTAATGGCAAGTACTCTTGCCAATGAACAATGGGAGTACATTAATATCCCTTGTTCGTTGGATCTTGTAGGTGACTCGACCACGACAAATTTATTCGTACCTACAAAGATGTGTTAGGCATCCCGACTCCCATTGGAATCAATGGTGGGAGCTCTTGTGTTGGCTAGGGGCATTCATTAACGGCCACTAAGTCAACAACTTCTTGCTATGTTCGACATCGACACATTTAATCACATAGCAAGATTTGTGCCATCAAGCGTTGAAGACTTGAAGACCTATATTTTGCAGCAGATGAAGCCAATTTCCATTCATTGTATTTCCATTCATGGTATTAATTGTATTTCACTTGAGGACAAGTCAATAAATAAGGCTGGGAGGAAAATGTAACTTCTATATTTTGTATACCTTCCAAGCCTTATAGATTTTCAGCCATATTCAGCAAACTCATCGGATTCATCATCCAGCAGCAGATACAACTTTCAGCCATGTTCAGGAGACTCCTCAGATTTTTCATCTAGTAGCAGCGGATCCAGCAGCTGATACGACAATATAGATCCATCTTTCATCCACCATTTTCACAACAGTTTGCAGTCACACATGCACGACTCTCACCTATTTTTGGAAGGGTAAGTTAAGGTATGCTATTTTCTAACTTTTAACCATTAAATTCCTTGAAATGTTAGAATAATAATTTTTGGAAAAAAACTTCACTTCCTTTCCTTTCATTGCCAAAGCCATCCGTTTAATGGGAAGGATACATTTACATATATGCTTTGTCACATTCATATCCACAGTTATATATCACATTCTAAACCCACTTACCCTCAAAATATATTTACTATTACATGAGCATACAAATGGCTTTGTCTAAAGTATTTAAAAGTTAATTGGATGCCAATAGAATCATGGTTGTTACACAAGAACCAACCATGATGCATTCCAACAAAAATACTCTGCCATAAAAAGCACATTATCATTATGCAAAGATCATACAATGAACGAAACAAACAAAATATGGTTGAAACACAAGAACCAACCAAGTTGTAGTTCATCAAAATAACGCTTTGCAAAAGTTAAGTAAATGATCTCATGCAGAGTTTAAGCCAAAGCTCAAGTACCAAAAAGTAATGTAATAGATTGCATGAGGACATGCAATACCTTCAGTTTGGGGGTATGTTGGGCCTCAAAATAGTCTCTATTTTCACTCCATTATTCATCAATATCTTCACATTTTACTCTTCATGTCACCTCCATTCCACCTCCATATCATTACATTCACCTCATTATTGGGTCATAACTATGTTTTTCCAAAGTTTATTAATTCTTAACATTTTAAAGTGAATTTATGGCTAAAAATTAGAAAATAATATGCTTATACTTATACCTAACAATTAGCATGAGTTTGTTGACATGTGTAGGCACAAAGGAAGCTTCCAAGACACCTTTATGTGGCCTTGGATGATCAAATTCGAATTTAAGAAGATAAACCTCATGGAAAAGATCATGGAGAAGATCATGGAGGATAGGGTTATGTGTCTAGATGGTTGAGAAATGTATGGAACTAAAAGAGAGATTAGTGGATCATCATTATGAGTTTGTTATCTCATCTCATTGTATAAATAGGAGTACCTCCTCCATTCCAAGGGAGAGGACTCTTAGAACATTGTATCCAATTAATGATGGAATAGAATAAAGCTTCATTTTTCATATATTTCCATTATGTAGTTTTAGATGTAAATTGTGTTAATGTAGAATATGAATTTATGGAATTTATGTAGTTTTAGATATAAGTTTCCTTAATGTAGTATATGGAATAATTTGTCTTGTTCTTAAGAGAATTGAGCTCACTCTAAAAGGATGAGAGAAAAATTTTATTTCATATTAGATTTTGTTTCATTTCATTGCTTAGATGTTTAAGGATTTGTTTGTGAATTGATGAATGAGTTTTAAATTAGAATCTTATCAACATGTGAGAGGATATCCAAGGGTCTAAGTTAGGCTCTCTCTCTATTTGATTTGCATGATAATTGAAATTCATTCTTTTGCTTTTATGTTTCAAGTCATTTCATTTCTTATGCTTATGAATGGATCTTAGTTTAGTTTGGAGTAGTACATGAGAGGACAATCAAAAGACTAAGTTAGTCTTTCTCTCTCTTTGAATCTGAACAACAATTAAAGTTCATTCTCTTTGTCTTTATTTCTGCTTCGGGTTTTATGAATGATTTTCTATGATATCAGAGGGAATGACAATCCAGACCTCCTTAGTAGGAGCCTCTTTCCTTGCATATTATATTGAATCATAAATAATTTAGTTAGACATAGAGTTAGTTGCCTACTCTTGCATATATATTGCTGGCACCATCACAAGCTCACGAGTTTCCCTGGTCGATAATTTAATGCAGCAATTTGTTCAAATAAATTGCCCAACACTGACCATTCTCTACTTGAAGCCACATTTCAGACTTATCAGAAGATAAATGTAAATATTCAAGAAGCTACTCCCCATATTTGTTGGATATTCAAATCAATTAAGTGTGGAACCCATGGAAAACAAAAAAAATAGAAGGTACATGGGCTTCATTCTTTCAACACCTTTATGAAGTTAATTAGTGAAGATTGTAATTATTTTTGTCATAAGGGTGATGTTTTTAATTTTTTTTTGGGAGTGATAAGGTGATATTAACTGGAGTGATAAGTTGAATTTCTGAGAATTTTTTTTTTTTTTTTTTTTTTTGTATTTGGAGTGATAAGCGGAATTATTTTAGAGAAATTCATTGTTGAAATCCAAAGTATTGTTATACTTTGAGAACATGTGGGAGATATAAGGGTGAATTTTAATGTGAATGTTTGAGTCAAGCAAATATAGTAAGAGGGAGTTTGGATATTTGTGATAAATGTAAAGGGATTTGAAGTTTGAAAGTTTTATGTGGGAGTTATAAGAGCACAACCATTACTATTGCAATACCTCCTACTTTCATATGTTTAACAAATTGTGTAGAGAAGCATTATTGCATAATTCAGGTTGAATATTTGTGCATCAATGAGTTAAGGAATTTGAGTCAGTTTTTGAAGACATTTTTCTTTCAAGAAGTTCTAGAACTATGATTCCATGAAGATGTTGTGAAGTTGAGGGATTATGTACTCCAAAGTTTAATAAATTTATCATTTTTTCGTGATTGTGTCTTAGATCAACCCGAAATTGAATAAGGGGATCTTAGGTACACCATGTGTGTTTGTGATGGTGAGTGTTTTTATGGCTTCATGATGTTGCTTATGATTTGTGTCTAGTTTTGACACATAAATGATCTCATTTTACACATACATAAAGTTCAATGCAAACAAGCACAACATCTGTAACAAAGTAGCTACAAGGAAGGGTAATTAAGCTCAACATATGCATTTGCGTCACTACAACAAATAATCAAAGTTTTCAACATCAACATTCTACCTCAACAAGCAAATTCACTCAATACAATCTAGTTAATGAACCTGCAAACTCTAGCATTTCAAAGAAAAGTCTAAATCAATACAATCAAATGAGATTGCAACCTCCAACCTTTCAGAGTACAATGTACATCAACATTATTGAACTTGTAATCAAACCCAAATTGCATTGAATTGTAAGGGTTCATTCTCGGTTGAAACCGACACCCCAGTTTTGAATTAAGTCTAATTAAGTCAAATTGAATTCATTGTGGTGAGTCATTAAAATAATTAAGCATTTTTGGGTGCATTTTCGATAGTGTTCGACACCCTTTCTTTAATCAGAATCAAGTGAATGCACGAGTTTTAACTCTAAAGCAAACAAGCAACAAGTTCACATCTCCTGCAAGTGAGCATGAGTATTCATTCAAGCAATTTTCATCAAGTCAGTACATGTTAGGTCCCCATATTACTATTATAGTCCCTTATTGTTGTTATGTAACCCCCTTATTGTTATTATTGTACCCCTGTAAACCCCATATTGTTATTATTGTGCCCTTAAATTATGATTGTTAGGTTGGCTAGGATTACATTGTGGCCCCACTAGGATTACATTGTGGCCCCATGGACTCCTATACATAGAAAGGAGGTTTTGTAATTTGTATCATCCAATAATTTTTCATTCATGTAATGTATTGGAGGTTTCCCCCTTGAAGTGGCTTATTTCTAAGGCGTTGATATCTCTTTTCTTCTATTTTTGGAGCTGGTTTCCCAACATTTGGTATTAGAGCTTTGGATTCTAGGGTTTCAATGCTCCAAACAGGTCATTGTAGCATTTTCACTATAACTTTTTTTCTACGAAGGTTCAGAAGCTCAAATTTTTAGAGTGTGAAGATGAAATCTGGAGGAACATCATCGGAAAATTTTAGAGCTTGGTTCACCATATTTTCAGAGATATGATATGTGGAAGTTAGGTCTTTTTGCAAGCTCCTGAATTTCACTTAAAAAGGTCATCACGGAATTTTCGCTATAAATGTTTTTCCACGAAGGTTCAGAAGCTAAAAATTTTAGAGCGCGAAACTGAAATCCTGAGGAACATCGTCGCAAAATTTTAGAGCTTGGTTCACAATAGCTTCAGAGATATGATCTGTGGAAGTCAGGTTGTTTTCAGGCTCCTGAATTTAATCTCAAAGAGGTGATCGTGGGAAAATATTCATAACTCTTTCATCGAGCATCAGATTGGAATTCTATAAAAAGTGACTGGAATTACACAGACTGTAGTTTCCTTTCTGTAAATTTCAGATCCAAAGAAGCAAACAGTGACACGTGGCAAGCCGTACAAGTTCGCTCTACTGAACCAGTCCATAATTAGGTCATTGTGGGAGATTGGAAATAACTTTGTCTTGAAGAATCCAAATCAATTCAGACTTGTGGCAATTGAAAAAAGATTCAAGGGGCTACGTCAGGGTCAAATTTCAGATATTGAAGATCCAAAATCACATATATAATTCAGTTTCAATATCGAGCTCCTCAAAATCGAGAAAAAGGTGTGTATTTTTTTTCAAATTGCATAAGTCTTGTTTGAAAAATTAGTTTTAAGTCATTCCAAAGGCCTATTGAGCATAGATATCAGTATTGGGTTCTAAAATGCCTCCTAAAAATAATTCAACACCCATTAATCCATCAGAGTACTCTACTATGACTCATGAAGATGAAGAATTTCAACATGATCTATCAAAATTACAAGAGTAAGTGCACCAAAATTCGCTCTCTCAAAGAGCAACAAAAAGTGAAATGGATGTTTTGAAGAAAAACATGGAAGATAAGATGGATGGTTTGAAGAAAGGCATGGAAGCTACGATGGATGGTTTGAAGAATGGTATGGAAGATAAAATGGATGGTATGGAAGAAAAAATGGAAGGTTTGAAGGAAGGTTTTTCAAAGTTGATACAAGAAATGATTCCTAATGGCGAAAATATAGTAGATGAAAATCATAATGAGAACAAAATAAATGTTAATCATGATTTCATAAACTCTAATTTTGGATTAAAGAACCACCATATTCCAAATATGGATATGAGGAAGTTTGATGGCAAGGATCTCGTAACATGGATACTACAGATGGAGCAATATTTTGATCTCAATAATGTGAAAAACACACAAAAGGTACGCATTGCAACCTTACATTTAGAACAAAATACATTTGTATGGTATCGATGGCTTTGCTCCCATAAAAAAATTGTCACTTGGTAAATTTTTATGGAGGAAATGATAGCACATTATGAGGATGCAAGAAGCAACACCTTCTTTAGCCAATTGATAAATCTCAAACAAAAGGGTTTAGTGACGGAGCACATTGAGGACTTCCAGAAATTGAATATAAGGGTAACAGATATTTCAAAGGAACATAGAATTGATCTCTTCATAGGTACTTTAAAGGATAACATCCAACATGAAGTTCACATTTGTGAACCTGATTCATTGGAGAAGGCATTCAGGTTGGCAAGAAAAATTGAATGTAAAACTATGGCAACAAGGAAGCCTACCACTCACTTCTATAAACATGGAAGTGTTGCTACTCCTAGATTTCCACAACCTACAAGGTTGACACCACAACAATTGAAAGAAAAAAGAGAAAAAGGTATTTGCTACAGTTGTGATAGAAAACACACTAAAAGTCATAAGTGTGCTGAGAAGAAATTATTTTACATAGATTTTGAAGAGGAAGAAGAAAATGAACAAGAAGAGGATATACACCAGGAACCAACCCTAGAAGAGGAAGAAATGAGTCCAACCATATCGTGTAATGCATTGGCAAGAATTACCACTCCTCAAACTCTCAAGATAGAAGGACATATCAAGAAGAAAAAGGTAATAGTTTTGATCGATTCAGGTAGCACCCATAATTTTATTCATTGTAAGGTAGCCAAGGACTTGAATTGTTTCCTATACCTAGCACTATAATGTCAAGTGATGGTTGCAAATGGAGGAACTATAAATTTCTCTGGAAAATGCCATAATATCAAGCCAACCATGGGGGAATATGTATTTAATAGTCCAATTCTTTCCATTCCTATGGGAGGTGCTGATGTTGTACTAGGAGTACAATGGTTACAATATTTGGGGACGGTAGATTTTAATTTTCAAGAACTTTTCTTGAATTTTTTTTCAGAAGGAAAGTAAGTCGGATTACGGGGTATTTCAGGGAAGCCGAGAAAGATAATAAGCTCTAATGTCATGACCAAGCTTATAAAGAAAGAACAACGAGGTGTAATTGCACAATTATTCTCACTAGAAGTTCCAACATCAAAATCATCTATTTCTACAGATCTCCAAAAAGTCTTGGACAATAATTCCAAGGTGTTTGAAACTACCAAAGGGCTCCCACCTATTCGTGATCATGATCATGCTATTCATTTGATTCCAAGAAGTGTTCATCCAAACATCAGGCCTTATAGATATGCGTATGTCCAAAAGAGAAAAATTGAACGTATGATTGTAGAAATGTTAGAGGCGGGTATAATTCAACCTAGTCAAAGTTCTTTCTCTGCTTCTATAGTATTGGTACACAAGAAGGATGGACCATGGCGCATGTGTCTGGATTATAGGGAGCTCAATAAGCTCACCATTAAAGATAATTTCCCATTCCTATGATTGATGAATTATTGGATGAATTACATGGAGCAATTTATTTTACCAAGTTGGATCTTCGTTTAGGATATCATCAAATTAGAATGAAGGCTGAAGATATTCCGAAAACAACATTTCGAACTCATGAGGGTTATTATGAATTTTTGGTCATGCCTTTTGGCCTTACCAATGCACCTTCTACATTTCAAGGGTTGATGAATTCCATTTTCAAACCCTTAGAAAATTTGTGCTAGTATTTTTTGATGATATGCTAATCTACAGCAGGTCTTGGAAGGATCATGTTCAACATGTTGACAGGGTGCTCAAACTATTGCAGGAGAAACAATTATATGCAAAAACATCCAAATGTTTGTTTCGAGTACAAGAGGTGGAATCTTTGGGTCATATTGTATCTCACGAGGGTGTTAAGGTAGACCCTAACAAAATTAAATCCATCAAGGAATGAAAATTCCCCACAACCATAAAGCAGTTGCAAGGATTTCTTGGGTTAACAGGGTATTATCGCAAGTTTGTTAAGAATTATGGGAGAATAATAGCACCTCTAACAACATTATTGAAGAAAGATGAATTTTCATGGACTGCTGAAGAAAATAAGGCCTTTGAACATCTAAAGAGGCAATGTGCCTAGCACTGGTCTTAGCTACGCCAGAATTCACAAAAACCTTTATTGTGGAATGCGATGCCTCAGGAAATGGAATTGGTGTTGTTTTAATGCAAGAAGGAAGACCCATTACTTTTGAAATTTGTCCAATCAAAGGAAAGTATTTACAGAAACCTATTTATGAGAAGGAAATGTTAGAAATACTGCATGCACTAAAGAAATGGTGAACTTACCTAATGGGAAGACACTTCAAGGTAAAAACTATTCATGATAGTCTTAAACACTTTTTGGAACAAAGAATATCTTTAAAAGAGTAGCAAAAATGGGTCACAAAGATGTTGGGTTATGACTTTGAAATAATCTACAAAAAAGGAAAGCTTAATGTTGTTGCAGATGCACTCTCAAGAAAGAATGAAGAGGTGGAAGCATTGCTTTGTGCCATTTCTATTATCCAACCAGATTGGATAACTGAAGCAAGAGATGAATGGAAGAAAGAAAAAGATGTATGGACACTCATTCAAAAGTTGCAGCAAGATCCTAGTACATCTGATACATTTAGTTGGAAAAATGATTCCTTATGGTACAAAGATCGCTTATATCTTTGTAAGAATTCCCAACTAAAACAAAATATTCTTTTGGAATTGTACACTTCTCCTTTAGGAGGACACTCAGGATTTTTAAAAACTTACCACAGGGTGAAGAAAGAATTTTTTTGGGATGGCCTTAAATCTGATATTCAAAAGTTTGTGGCGGAATGTTTGGTTTGCCAGCAGAATAAAGTTGAGACAATTAAGACTCCGAGACTTCTACAACCTTTATCCATTCCAAGTCAACGTTGGGAGGAGATTTCAATGGATTTTATCACAGGTTTACCTAAGTCCGAAGGAAAGAGTGTCATCATGGTGGTAGTTGATAGACTTACTAAGTATGCACACTTTTGTGCATTATCTCATCCATTTAAAGCAAGTACAGTTGCTACTACATTTATGGATAGAATTCAAAAGCTACATGGAAGCCCAAGGGTTATTGTGAGCGACAGAGATCCCATTTTTACTGGAAATTTTGGACGAAGTTATTTTCTTGTTTGGGTACTCAATTAGCTCATAGCTCATCTTATCATCCTCAATCTGATGGTCAAACTGAGATAGTAAATAAATGTTTGGAAGGATATCTTCGTTGTTTTGTATCCGATAAACAAACACAATGGGTCAAGTGGTTACCTCTCACTGAATGGTGGTATAACACTTCCTTCCATACTGCAGCAAAAATGACCCCATTTATGGCACTTTATGGATATCATCCACCATCCATCACATCATCTTTAAGAGAAAATTCGAAAGTTCAAGCAGTGGAAGATCACATCGAGCATCAACAAGAAGTTCTCTAACTCTTAAATTATAACCTGAATTTGGCACAAAATCAAATGAAAAAATATGCAGATCAACATCACAATGAGAGAAGTTTTGATGTAGGAGACTGGGTATTTTTATGGCTACAACCATACAAACAAATTTCCCTCAAGAAAAATAATGAGGATAATAAATTATCGCCAATGTATTATGGTCCTTACTAGGTGTTGCAAAATATTGGTACTGTTAGCCCCCTATAAATTTTTTGAGAAGCAAAGTAGGGGGATAAATTGTTTTTGAGCCTTCAATGAATGCATCTCCCCTGAAGACACATCATCCTTGAAGTCTCCAGTGCCTTTTTCCTTTGATAAAATTCCCTCTACTGACTCCCTTTATAAGGTCCCACTGATTGAAAAAGTTGTCCTCCAAAGTCTATATTTGCCCCTTATCCCCTGCAAAATATCCCAGTTTAACCCTTTTACCCCTATGTCTAAATTCTCCTCTTACCCCCTCAAAAATCCCTTCCTAAATATTTTAAATCACCCTTCTTCCCTTCTAAGCCTCACGAACACCCTTTGTTCGGCCTAAAAACTCCTTTTTCCTCTTATCGTTACCCCTTTTTGGCTTTGATTTTCATTAAAAACGAGCCAAAAAACCCATTTCCCACCTTTGTAATAGGCCTAGCCCCTCTTCGGCCAGCCCCCTTAACGTTTCCCTCCACGTGACCCAGTGCCGAGACCAGGCGCGAAGACGAAAGGCGCTTTTTGCAAATTTATATCGGGGGCGGTTAAAACCGTCGATCTGTATAGATCGGACGGTCGTCGCGGTCCCACAACGCCCACCATTCTACCTGTTCGATTCCCCGATCGCAGATCCGCCGTCCATTTAACCATTGATCCGACAACTCATAGTACACCCGCCCGGTGGTCCCTGCAACCACGCCCGGCCACTATTCAAAAACCATACGGTTTCTATCACACCGCTTTTCGGAGGTGGGCAGTATTTTTATTTTCGGAGTGATTCCACTCACCGCCTGACACGTGGCTCCGACACTGTTTGAAAACCACCTGCTCATCACGCGTTATCGTTCGGCACAAGACACGGAGCGATATGCATATTAGCTGTCCGATCTGCGATCACCCATCCAACGGTGATTGCTCCATGAAGTTGCGTGGAAGTTAACTCAAGGCATCTGTACCCCTCTCCCACTGTCCATCACCCTCCGACGTGTTTTCCACCATCGATCTCCACCAGAAATTGGACGGCCCAGATTAAATACATGCCCGCCCATTAACCCCATACTGCCACATCATTTTTCCACGTGTTTTCGTTGTTTCTTTTCCGTCCCCTATATAATTTCATTCCAAGGTCAAAGTTTTAATTTTTTTCAGTGGGATTGCTATTTCGACGTCGCCAAGTGCATTTCTCACTGTTACATGTTTTTCCTCCATAATATCCTCTGCATGCATCATTGTCCATCGTATCATGTCATTGTTTCCACATTCATCCACACCACCCTCTCCATGCACGATTTTCTTAACTTGTTCTCATGTTTTGCAGGGTTACAGGCAGGCAGAAAACCACCATGATTCATATGCACTATTGTAAAGGCACAATGCACAAAAGGAGCTGAATTTAGAGCCTGAATTTACAGAAAAATGTCCAGAAAGGTGTCTGCATTGTAAATTTCATCAAAGGACAGAGTTTAAACTCTGAAAACCCTCTCCGGCGCCATTAAAGCTCGGATTCCATAAAAAAAGACAGTATGGGAGCAGCAGAGAGCTCGAGGCAATAAATAGAAGGTTTTTTATTTTTTTTCAGGGATTGTGGAAGGCAAAGGTACTAGTTCAAAGACATCATGGATTGCATGGAAGGTCTAGTGTGCAGAAAACAATGCTATCAGTGTTTCAAATCAGTAGAATGTTTCTTCCTGAGCAAGGAAACGGTACACATTATTGTTTCAGTCTACATTGTGTCCAAGTGAAGTCCCCCCCCCCCCCTACAACAGTCCTATGCTATCAGAAGCATTTGTTGCATAGTATGGCAGATCTTAGCGTCATGATTCTACGTTTTTTGTTTAATTCACCAGAAGTACTACAGAGTATTGCAGCCAAAGTACATCGGAGACATACCGGAGTAAACGGAAGCCTGGAGAAGACCACTCTTGCATCCAAAAGAGTGCCAGGGATAAATGCACAGGGCTTAAATAGAATGGGCTTCGGCCCTCTTTCTCGTCTGAGTTTAATGCTTCATTTAGTGTTTCACCTACCTTCTCTACTCCACTGGAGCTATAAATTCATGATGAAACTCATTGTAAAGGTTTTTGATCAGTTATCAGAGAATTGCAAGCTGTTTCTTTTGAGACATAGTCTCTATGTAAAATTGAAAGATAGGTTGAGGAAAATGTTTTCAGACTGAGTATCCAGCTATTGGCAATGTTGCACTTGACTGGTGTTGCTTTTTAATATGACAAGAACATTTCTTTGGATCCAGATCTAAAGCAACGGTGATGTTTTTCTATCTCTGTATTTGTTATTAACTTACATTCCATTTCATTTCATTTCTACTGGCTTGCATCAGAAATCTGGCATAGGATTTACCCTTGTTAGGTACCCTATGTTTATGCTCTCCTTGCCTTTGATGTTTTCTACTAAATGTTTTATCTAAGAATTTATTTCGGTTAATTTAACCAGTGTAGTGGATGTTATTGCCTTCTCTCTAATGTATGAATTAAATGAATTTGTTCTTAGATGTTCTTGTTAGGATTTAGCTGGAAGATTTGGGAACACTGGGGATTAGAGTTAGCCATGTCCACTAGGATCCTTGTGCAACCAGCTGGCCTTTCTAAGATCCCTCAAGCTGGAGGCCGAAGCATTGAGATTTCAAAGTCTCTCTCTGATCTCAAGTCTTTAACTTTGTGATCTAAGTATTTATTGTTTCCTCCTCCCTTACCATTCCATGCCACACTATCATCTTTAAGATCCAATGTTTTAGATGAATATTCCAACTGAAATCCTGCATATTGATTAGCAAGAAAATCCTTTCCTGACTCCATTGCCCAATGGTTTTGAATGCTCCCTGGAATACTTCCCCTCTACCTAAATCCTCTTTTCTCATCCTTGTCTTACATTGAACCCTTCTTTCCTGATGACCAACAACCAAACAAACAATCAAACAAAAAACCTTGCGTCTATAACTAGCCTAATATGTAAATCTTTGAACTTCAAAGGCATACACTTTAAACAATCATAGAGAGATCCCTCTCTAGACCCAGGAGGGCTAGATCCTGAGGTCTGAAAGTGGTTTGATGTTGTCTCATCTTTTGGTCTTGCCAATATGGCCAAAACATGGGAACCCCAACATAATGGTGACTCCGCTGGGGACATTGTGAGTATTTCTCACCTTAATACATCATAAGAACCTCAGAAACCTACAATATCTGGTTAGGTTGGCAGTTAAACACTCCTATTCACAAATCAACCTCTATACCATTTGTTGTGTTTTCTCCCATACTCTTAGACAGAGTCTGGAAAGGGCCAGGTAGCCTCCAGATCTCACACTCTTTAAGAGGTGACATATTTGGTAAAATCCCTCCCATTCAATCTCTGGTTAGAGTTTGCTGTGTTGTGAAGATATCCTTGAAAAGGGACATCTCATAAGCACTTCGGTGGACAGTGTACCCTCCAGAAACATCCTAAACCTTCCACCTGGCGAATCCATAATTCCTAAATGATTTAAAGACTCCACTAGTGATCAGTAGGCCTGTTGATTATCTTGGTTCACATAAGACTCCACTGGGAGACCAGCCTCCAAAACAACATCAACCACAATAGAAGTAACAAGTAGGGTTAAGCTGCTTGGTTGGACAATAGCATTCTGGCTTCAAGAACCATTCACACAAGAGCTTATCCTAACCCAAACCCACCTGAAATAGTTGACAATCCTGAGAGCATCCTCAAGAGATATCCTACACCTAAACAATCAACTATTTCCAGCCACATCCATAGAGATAATTCTACATCAGAAGACTTTACAACTCTATCAGACCCACTTTTTGACCTAGAATTTCAAAACAACTTACCCAGAACTAGGTCATTCAGTGCTCTAGACCAGCCAGACCTTGAGCTTCCCGGCTCACCAACTCAATGTGGTAAACACATTAGGGACAGAGAGACCCCTCCATCTACACCTCCTGATATTCACTTCATTCAGAACTTGGGGCTCTGCCACCCTAAATATGCCCAACAAGCTTCTGCTGGTCCTAATATTCCTGTCATCCATATACTAGCTGCTCTAGCCAATCCATTACCTCATCAAAACATCATCATGGCAGCTTGGTATGCACCTCTGGTTTTACCTCAACCTCTAGTACCCTTACCCGATGATTATCAATAAAAGATCCTACACCTCACTACAAGAGAGTCTACCACAACCCAACACCATGTAGATAGGATGGAAGATTCTTTTGTCTACATGGAGATAGATGATGATACAGTCAAAATGAGAATCTTTGCCCAGAGCTTAGGAGGTGATGTGAAGAAATGGTTCAAAAACCTATCTCCTAATAGTATCCAAGACCTTCCTGCTTTATATCAGACTTTCATAAACAAATGGGAAGTTAAGGCTAATCCTCTCCAAATCCTAGCAAAATAAAGGAACCTGAAAAGAAATTTAGGAGAGTGTTCAGGACTACTCTACAAGGTTTAACAGTGTTTATAATGCTCTTCCACCACACATGAAACCTCCCCTAGGTATGGTCCTAGTGAAATATCCTGAAGGCCTGGATGCTGACATGGCCTACCAACTTAGGGAGAGGGATTACAACACATTGGAAGACATGCAAAAGGGAGCAGTGAGTGTAGAGGCAAATCTGATTGAGAAAAAAGCAAGATTGAGAGCTGAAAAAAAGGTAACATATAGAGATGACAATGTAGCTTCCACATCTGATCCAAATTATGACCGTTTATCTAAAAATGTGGAAAAGCTACAACAAATGATGGAAAAAATGGTTGTCACAGTTAGTAACCAAAATAGAAATCAAAACCATAACCAGAACCAAAACTTTAGAAGAAATAATTCCACCCCCAACAGACAAAGAGAATCAGATCAGCAAGTTATTCCCCCATTCCAAGAGAAATTTTTAGATGAAGATGAGGGAATCATAGAAGAGTTTGAGGGGAACACAATAAACATGTTTGAAACAGAAAATTCAATCCACAACTATTACATAGAAGAAGATCAGCCCTCACCCTCATATTGGGCTGAGGAATGGTTAGAATATGAGGATTACAGGTTAGGATTTGAAAATGCCATGATGCAGGTCAGAGAACAATATGAACTTAGAATAAAAAAGAGCTCAGATACTTACAAACCAAAATATTCTAGGGTTATCATCAAGAAAATGCCTGAGAAAACTTCTAAAGTGACTGGTGAAAGTAACAAATCAGCAGCTGAGAGTTCTGGGAAGAACAAAGAAAAAGACAACCAAAACACTGAGAAACAAGGTCAACCAACAAGCAATACTAACACTACAGTTAGTACTCCTGATAAAAAAGTTTCTAACAATGTACATAGTGAGAATAAGCACACTGATTCAGCCACTAAGGTGGTGACTAACAAGACAGAGTTGAACATTCAGAGTCAGTCCACTTTCAATTTGGAGAGTGAGATTGCAAAAAATAAAATCTCTGTCCCACTCTTTGAGCTGGCCACTTAGGATGTATATAAAGGCCAAATTTTGAAAGCATTAAATTTAGGAGAGAACAGTGACCCTGTAAATCTGAGTGTTGATCATCCTGCCCTTCTATTTGGTCCAAAGATAGAAGGAAAGTTTCAGGAAGGGGTAGTGCCACCTTTCTATATTAGTCTCAATATCCATGACAAGATTCTCCACAATGCAATGCATGATTCTGGGGCATCACACAACCTAATGCCTAAAGTAGTGATGGAAGGATTAAGCCTAGAGATAACCCATCCCTATAAAGACCTATATTCATTTGACTCTAGCAGAGTGAAGTGTCTTGGCCTGATCAAAGATTTATGTGTGAGCCTTACCCAGATTCCAGCAAAATGTATGGTCATGGATGTTGTTGTGGAAGATGTGCCACCCAAGTATGGCAGGTTATTATCAAGATCATGGGGAGCCAAGCTGCAGGGAACAATGCACATGGATGGGGCTTATGCCACAATCCCAATCTTTGGCCAACTTAGAAGACTGTACAGAGAGACACAAATGAAATTCCTGGTTAGTAGCCCCGAAAAGCATGAAAATTCACCTTTATACACTGTACATATAGACCTTGACTCCTTCATCCTCTGTAATAATGAATCCTCAGAAGGGTCAGAGGCCAAAAATAGAGATACAAACAAGGAAACAGAGCCCATGGACTTTAACGTAATGGCTACTCTAGACTCGGAGGAGAAAGACGTAGAAAAATTTGAATAATGCACTGAAACAAAGACTCAAAGTAAACCAAAAACAAAATGAAGTCAGCTGATTATTCGCCCTTCACAAACACATACACCACACCAAGAAAGAATCAATGATAAACCCGAGAATGAAACCTTATGGGAAATGAATTTTGATGGGTCATGCACCAAGAGAACTGTTGGATCAGGAGTGTGGATACATAACACAGAGAGTGGTTACGCAGAGAGCCATGCATGTAACCTGCACTTCAAATGTACAAACAACATTGGAGAGTACGAGGCTCTTATCCTAGGCTTAAACTTGTTGAGAAAATTAGGAGCCCGTAGGATAACTGTGCATGGGGACTCTAAGATGATCATTAAACAAGTGAATGGTAAATACACAGTGAAACATCCTAGGCTGAGAGCATATAGAATGACACTATGGATCTATTGAAAACCTTTGTAGAATACGATCTGGTGTTTGTCCCTAGAGGTCAGAACGAAATTGCAAATGGACTAGCCTGCATGGCTAGTTCGTATCATAAGCCTCCTTATGACCAACAGATCATCGTTCAGACCAAATTCAGACCTGCAGTGCTGGACAATGAAAAACATTGGTAGGTCTTTGAGGGTGATATACAGATTGAATATTTCCTGGTAGGTAGAAACGAATTTGAATTTTCTGATTCAGACTCTAAATCGGACAGTAGCTTCCTAAGTGAAGAATCCTCAGATGAGGAAGAGACACCCTGTAACATATAAATAAATACTTTAAGCGAATAGATTGGAAATCCAAATGAAAAATGTGAAAACACAGAGAGTGAAGAAGTAGAGGTGCTGCAGACCGAAGATAAGAACATACCTCGAGGTCTGGCACCTTTAGAAGACCTTTTTGACTTCGATGATGTAGTAAAAAATCCCACTATAGAACATGCAGACTCTGATGTCGAGGAATGCAACATAGGCACTGAAGATAAACCCAAGATGATCAAATTGGCTATGTCCCTGCCTGCAAACATGAAAAAGAAATACATTGACCTATTCAAGGAATTCATTGATGTGTTTTCTTGGAGTTATGAGGACTTAAGGGCCTATGAAACAAACATCATACAGCATAAAATACCTCTGAAAGAAAATTAGAAGCCCTTCAGACAAAAACTTCGTAGAATAAACCCAAAACAATTTCCTACAGTAGAAAAAGAGATTAAAAAGATGTATGAGGCGGGTATAATTGTGCCTGTGAGGTTCTCTGATTGGGTATCAAACCTAGTGGCTATGAGAAAGAAAACAGGGGAGATCAGATTGTGCATAGATTTCAGGAATCTTAATAGAGCCTCACTCAAAGATAATTACCCTTTGCCAAAAATGGAACATATTCTTCAGAGGGTAGTAGGTTCTAAAAGGATCTCCCTGCTAGATGGTTTTTCAGGTTACAACCAAGTCTTAGTAATCCCAGAAGACCAACTCAAGACAACCTTCACCACTCCATGGGGCACCTTTATGTATGTAAAAATGCCCTTTGGACTGATGAACGCTGGTGCAACCTTCCAAAGAGCAATGGACATAGATTTTTCAGATGAAATAGGAAACTTCATTTTCATCTATCTGGATGACATAACAGTCTATTCCATGACTGATGAAGAACACCTAGAACACCTGAGAAGAGTGTTTGAAAAATGTAGAAGGTTTGGTCTGTCACTGAATCCTAAAAAGACTATATTTGGGTTGCAAGAAGGTAAGCTTCTTGGCCACATCATATCTGAGAAGGGGATTAGGATAGACCCACACAGAGTTCAGGGAAAACTACAAATCACACACCCGAAAAACATCAAAGAATTATAGTCCTTTATTGGGAAGATCAACTTCCTCGGGATGTTTATTCCAAACTTAGCTGAACACCTTAGAAATATGAATAGCATGCTAAAGAAAGGTGTAGGAGTTGTTGAAGCTAAGAAATATTTTGAATTAATTAAACTTGCGCTCACCCAGGCTCCTATCCTAACCAGCCCAGATTTCTCAAAAGATTTCCTGATTTTTTCATTTTCCTCCAAGCATACAATAGCTGCAGTTCTACTGCAAAAGAATCCAGAGGGAATGGAACAACCCATTTCTTTCTTTAGAAAAGCACTCAGAGATGCACCCTTGAAATACAACATTATGGAAAAACAGGCCTATACTCTGATTAAGGCCTTGAAAGACTTTAGGGTGTACATACTACATTCCCACACCATAGCCTATGTGCCAAATATAGTGGTAAAAGATATATTGTCCCAAGACCGAAATGGTAAAAGGGGCTAATGGATTGCTGTGATCTTAGAATATGAACTTGAGATAAAACCCACAAAACTTATTAAAGGTCAGGGCTTAGCTCAACTAATGGCTGAATCAAATCTACAAGCCCTTGACATTAACATGGTAGATGCCTTGGATGAGCAGTAGGGATTGCCTGATCCCATTGTTGAGGAAATGTTTCAGAGCTCTCCTTGGTATTCTGACATTCTGTATGTGCTTGCACACCTCAATGCCCCTCCTGAACTATCAAAGACCAAGGCCAGATTCATAAAACTAAAAGCCAGAAGCTATTGCATAATGAATAACTGCTTATACTGGAAGAATCCAAATGGCCTATTTCTTAAATGTTTGCCTGAAAATGAGGTAGAGAGGATTAAAAAAGAATTCCATGTAGGAGAGTGTGAAGGCCACCTGAGCTGGAAGGCTACTGCAAACAAAATACTCAGAGCTGGCTACTATTGGCCTACACTCTTCAATGATATCCATAAGATGATAATTTCCTGCCACAAATGCGAGATTTTTGAAGGCAAAATAAAACTCCTCCCCTTACCTCTACAACCCATCATTGTTGAAGGTCCCTTTATGCAATGGGGCCTAGATTTCATAGGAGAAATTCACCCTGCTTCTTCTGCACAACACAAATGGATCTTAACAGCCACAGACTACTTCACTAAGTGGATAGAGGCCATACCTACTAGGAATGCCATAGATTCAGTCATTATTAGGTTTCTAGAAGGTCATATCCTCTCTCGGTTTGGCTGCCCAAGGAAAATAATCGCTGATAATGTTGCTGCTTTCGGGTCCAAGAAAATGGTTTATTTTTGTCACAGGTGTCAAATAGCACTCAGTCATTCAAATGCCTATTACCCTCAAGGTAATGGATTAGCTGAATCATCAAACAAGAGCCTGGTGACCATCATCAAAAAGTTGCTGGAAGAGAACCAAAAGTCATGGCATAACAAGTTAGTGCATGCCCTGTGGGCTGACAGGCTTACAACAAAGAAATCCATTGGCATGTCGCCATATCAGATTTTCTATGGGACAGAAGCAGTGTTTCCCACCAGCCTCGAAATACCAGTGATTAAACTTGTTCAAGAGATACAAATAGAAGAATATAGCATGGTGAGGAGAATAAACCAGAAAATTCATCTCCAGCAAACAAGGGAGGAGGTCTACAACAAAGCTGTGAAGGTTCAGGAAAATATAAAGAAGTTATTTGACAAAAGAAATAAGGCCTCTGATTTGAAAATTGGAGATAAAGTTCTGAAGTGGGACTCAAGGAGAGAGGACAAAGGAAAGCACGGAAATTTTGACAGTTTGTGGCAAGGTCCCTACATCATCCAGGCCACAGTGGGTCCAAATGCCTTTTTCTACAAGCGTTAGATGGTACAGAGATGTTTGGGGGTCCTGTCAATGGCAGGATGCTCAAACACTACTTCTGCTGATTTCCAATTTCCAGTTTCCATTTCCATTGTACATACCATTGCAGTGTTTGTTTTCAAGAAAAAGAGAAATTGTTCAAAAAAAAAGAAAAAAGAGAAAGGGATAGGTTTATACATGCTCAAAACATGAACTTCTGAAGTGAAAAGATTGTCTCTAATATGATCAAAACTTGAGCCAAAGAAAGCAAATATAGCTGGTTCAAACATGCCCAAAACCTGGACCAGCAAAGAAGAAAAAAGAGTCAGCTCTAACAAGCCCAAAACCAGAGCTGGAATTAAAAAAAAAAGAGGAAAGTGACTCTAACAAGCTCAAAACTTGAGTCACAAAAGAAAGAAGGATGCTTCAAACTTCAGATTTCAAGCCTTCAAGATTTTGTTTTCAATTTTCTGCAAAGTTCTGTCCATGTGCAACTGTCTTTATGCTTTGGATCCAAAGAAAAATAGATTGTCTAATGCTAGCTTGACTGTTTTTAAATTTCTATTGTAAAATGTAGAGAAGAAATTTGCTGGACAGTCTAATCCCAGCAAATATTAGATTAGGTACAGAAACATGTGAGACCAATAGTCTAATATGGTCTCATGGAGTAATAAGGGTAGAATAGAATAGGTTTATTTTCTTGTTTGTAAAAAATAAAAGATGTAAAGGGTCTGCTAGGATTGTAGAATGGGTAGGTAGATTGATTGGGAAAGTTTTTCTGCTAAATTAATGTCTTCACAATTGTGGCAGCTGAAAATCAAAGAAGAAAGGCGGCCCAAGCAGCAGGCATCTGGCCTACACCAAAGATCATTTTATGAATTCTTGACTCCTTCAAGAAGAAGCCATCCCCATGTGGAGCCACTGTTAGCCCCCTTTAAATTTTTTGACAAGCAAAGTAGGGGGCTAAATTGTTTTTGAGCCTTCAATGAATGCATCTCCCTTGAAGACACATCATCCTTGAAGTCTCCAGTGCCTTTGTCCTTCGATAAAATTCCCTCTGCTGACTCCCTTTATAAGGTCCCACTGATTGCAAAAGCTGTGCTCCAACGTCTATATTTTCCCCTTGTCCCCTACAAAATATCCCAGTTTAACCCTTTTACCCCTATGTCTAAATTCCCCTCTTACCCCCTCCCAAATCCCTTCCTAAATCTTTTAAATCACACTTCTTCCCTTCTAAGCCTCACGAACACCCTTTGTTCGGCCTAAAAACTCCTTTTTCCTCTTATCGTTACCCCTTTTTGGCTTTGATTTTCGTTAAAAATGAGCCACAAAACCCATTTCCCACCTTTGTAACAGGCCTAGCGCCTCTCCGGCCAACCCCCTTAACGTTTCCCTCCACATGACCCAGTTCCGAGACCAGGCACCAAGGCGAAAGGCATTTTTTGCAAATGTATATCGGGGGCGGTTAAAACCGTCGATCTGTATAGATTGGACGGTCGTCGCGGTCCCACAATGCCCACCATTCTACCCATTTGCCGCCCTGATCGCAGATCCGCTGTCCATTTAACCATTGATCCGACGGCTCACAGTACACCCACTTGGTGGTCCCTGCAACCGCGCCCGAGCACTATTCAAAAACCATCCGATTTCTATCGCACCGCTTTTCAAAGGTGGGCGGTATTTTTAATTTCGGAGCGATTCCACTCACCACTCAACACGTGGCTCCGACACTGTTTGAAAACCGCCCGCTCATCGCGCATTATCATTCGGCACAAGACACAGAGCGATATTCATATCAGTCGTCCAATCTGCGATCACCCATCCAATGGTGATCGCTCCATGAAGTTGCGCAGAAGTTAACTCAAGGCATCCGTACCCCTGGCCCACTGTCCATCGCCCTTTGACGTGTTTTCCACCATCGATATCCGTCGGAAATTGGACGACCTGGATTAAATGCACACCCGCCTATTAACCCCGTACTGCCACATCATTTTTCCACGTGTGTTCGTTGTTTCTTGTCCGTCCCCTATATAATTTCATTCCAAGGTCAAAATTTTAATGTTTTTTAGTGGGATTTCTATTTTGACGTCGCCGAGTGCATTTCTCACTATTACACGTTTTTCCTCCATAATATCCTCTGCATGCATCATCATCCACCGTATCACGTCGTCGTTTCCGCATTCATCCAGACCACCCTCTCCATGCACGGTTTTCTTAATTTTTTTTCGTGTTTTGTAGGGTTGCAGGTAGGCGGAAAACCGCCATGATTCATATGCGCTATTGTAAAGGCACAGTGCACAGAAGGAGCTGAATTTAGAGCCTGATTTTACAGAAAAATGTCTGGAAAGGTGTCTGCATCGTAAATTTCACCAAAGGACAGAGTTCAAACTCTACAAACCCTCTTTAGTGCCATTAAAGCTCGGATTGCATAAAAAAAGATAGTACGAGAGTAGCAGAGAGCTCGAGGCAAGAAATAGAAGATTTTTGGGTTTTTTTTAGGGATTTTAGAAGGCAAAGGTACCAGTTCAAAGACATCATGGATTGCACGGAAGGTCTAGCGCACAGAAAACAATGCTATCATGGTTTCAAATCAGCAGAATGTTTCTTCCTGAGCAAGGACACGGTACACATTATTGTTTCAGTCTACATTGTGTCCAAGTGAAGTTCCCCCCCCCCCCCTACAGCAGTCCTATGCTATCGAGAGCATCTGTTGCATAGTATGGCAGATCTTAGCGTCATGATTCTACGTTTTTTGTTTAATTCACCAGAAGTACTACAGAGTACTGCAGCCAAAGTACATCAGAGACATACCGGAGTAAACGGAAGCCTGGAGAAGACCACTCTTGCATCCAAAAGAGTGCCAGGGATAAATGCACAGGGTTTAAACAGAATGGGCTTTGGCCCTATTTCTCGTCTGAGTTTAATGCTTCATTTAGTGTTTCACCTACCTTCTCTGCTCCACTGGAGCTATAAATTCATGATGAAACTCATTGTAAAGGTTATTGATCAGTTATCAGAGAATTTCAAGATGTTTCTTTTGAGACATAGTCTCTGTGTAAAGTTGTAAGATAGGTTGAGGAAAATGTTTACAGACTGAGTATCCAGCTATTGGCAATGTTGTACTTGACTGGTGTTGCTTTTTAATATGACAAGCACATTTCTTTGGATCCTGATCTAAAGCAGCGGTGATGTTTTTCTATCTCTGTATTTGTTATTAACTTACATTCCATTTCATTTCATTTCTACTGGCTTGCATCAAAAATTTGGCATAGGATTTACCCTTTTTAGGTACCCTATGTTTTTGCTCTCCTTGCCTTTGATTCTTTCTACTAAATGTGTTATCTAAGAATTGATTTCGGTTAATTTAACCAGTGTAGTGGATGTTATTGCCTGCTCTCTGATGTATGAATTAAATGAATCTGTTCTTAGATGTTCTTGTTAGGATTTAGCTGGAAGATTTGGGAACACTGGGGATTAGAGTTAGCCCTGTCCACTACGATCCTTTTGCAACCAGCTGGCCTTTCTAAGATCCCTCAAGCTGGAGGCTGAAGCATTGAGAGTTCAAAGTCTCTCTCTGATCTCATGTCTTTAACTTTGTGATCTAAATCTTTATTGTTTCCTCCTCCCTTACCATTCCATGCCACACTATCATCTTTAGATCCAATGTTTTAGATGACTAGCCCAACTGAAAGCCTGCATATTGATTAGCAAGAAAATCCTTTCCTGACTCCATTGCCCAATGGTTTTGAATGCTCCCTAGAATACTTCACCTTTTCCTAAATCCTCTTTGCTCATCCTTGTCTTACATTGAACCCTTCTTTCCTGATGACCAGCAACCAAACAAACAATCAAACAACAAACCTTGCATCTATAACTAGCCTAATATCTAAATCTTTGAAATTTAAAGGCATACACTTTAAACAATCATAGAGAGATCCCTCTCTGGCCCCAGGAGGGCTAGATCCTGAGGTCTGAAAGTGGTTTGATGTTGCCTCATCTTTTGGTCTTGCCAATCTGGCCAAAACATAGGAACCCCAACAGGTACTATGGCATACAAATTGGAGCTTCCTACTTCTTCATGAGTGCATCCAGTTTTCCATGTTTCATGCTTAAAGAAGGTTATAGGTGAAAATCTTCCAGTTCAAACAATATTTCCAGAACTTGATGAGGAAGGAAAAATCATATTGGAACCCGAAACGGTCACGGAAAAAAGAACTCGACAGCTATGGACTTGATCAATTTCAGCATCTCATCTAATGGAAGAACTTACCCACTAAAGATTCTACATGGGAGGGTGAGGAATTTTATGCGTGCTCTGCTCTCATTACCAAGTATCAGAGACAACACGTTTTTGAAGGAGAGGGGAATGTTAGGTCCCTATACTACTATTATAGTCCCTTATTGTTGTTATGTAACCCCCTTATTGTTATTATTGTACCCTGTAACCCCCATATTGTTATTATTGTGCCCTTAAATTATTATTGTTAGGTCGACTAGGATTACATTATGGCCCGACTAGGATTACATTGTGGCCCCATGGACTCCTATATATAGAAAGGAGGTTTTGTAATTTGTATCATCCAAGAATTGTTCATTCATGTAATGTATTGGAGGTTGTCCCCTTGAAGTGGCTTATTTCTAAAGCATCGATATCTCTTTTATTCTATTTTTGGAGTTGGTTTCCCAACAGTACAAGGTTCAAACCATCAAGCGGGCCAGCGTGAAGTTCACTACAACAACCATCAAAGCAACTAGGCAAGTTCAACTCTAACACCAATCAAGCAAGTTGAATTCTACATCAAGTGGGCATGAGTATTCATTCAAGTGAGTGTGAATTAATCAAGCAAGCCAAGTAAGTGTTCAAGCAAAGCAATCGTCATCAAGCGAGTGTGATTTCAAGAGTTCAAGCAAGAAATTCTACAACTCTAGCAAGTGTTCCAAGCAAGTGCAATAAGAAACAACTCAAGCGAGCGTGCCATTCAAGCCACATAGCGAGCGAGCCTGTCATTCAAGTAACAAAATAAAGTGAAATAGTTAAAAGCATGACATCTACGACAAGAGAGCTTGAATTCAAGAGAGTGAGTTCAAATGGCACAAAACATCCAGCTGTTAAAAATTCTTCATAATTTGATCCTCTCAAGTGATGAAGACATGGTGCAAATCAGCAAAGAAACTCTTGCTGATCTTTCATGGCATCTACAACAAACAAATGAAACCATTGAGTTTCTTCAAATAGAGTCGCAACTACAACGAAATGAGTTGTAAGAGAAGAGTGATGCTTCAGAGTATTTGAACCATATAGCTAAAGATGATTCTAAGTCATTCATCCAAACAACTTCTAGTGTTGAAGTTGTTCCAATTCAACTTTCTTCCAAGCCAATCATCAAGCCATGGGAAGAAATTCAAAGTAACAAGAATCAATGAGGCTTAGGATATGTCAATGATGACACCAACTTGCATATCCCAGATTATTCCAAGCCAATTAAGTTTGTCAGTGCAATATTTCTTGAACAAATCACCTCAGCAAGTTCTGAGAAAGTTGCAAACAAATAGAAATGCATGCAACCCACAGTTTCAGTCAAACCGAAATGTCTGCATTGTCAAAGAACCGGTCATATGGAAGATTAGTGTTTTTATCTCCATCCTTGTCGCCATTGTGGCAAGCCCAATCATTCCTCGGAGAAATGTCGCAACCACCAACAATCATCCAGATTGAAGATACATTATGAATGGATAGATCCTTGGGAATGGTCATCCAGAGTCAAAAGATTGTCTCAGTTCTACAACCGAATACAATCACACATAGTGCAGCCAACAGTGAAAAGAATATGGTACTCTCATGTAGTTGAACAGGGGAGTACATCAGTGCAACACTCCTACACTTTAAGGGGGGGAGTTCAGGAATAATTCACAGAGAATTGTCTCTCCTTTTAGCTGACAAAGGGCGCAAAATGTCAATGAAATTGACGGTGGTTGTCAGACTGAAAGTCTTAACAAAACCAGCAAAATCAGCCAGTGGGCATCAACAACTTCACCAGTGGGTAGTCGACAGCAAAGAAGAAGTGAGCAGTTTTCAATACAAAAAAAGCAACAGAGAGTTTTTTTTTACATCATCAGCCAGTGGGCGTTGAACAAATTTTGTCAGTGGACAAAGGATGCTGATTTCATGCAAAGGAAAAATGGATCCTTTTGCAACTTGGCATGTGATGGATTTTTCAAGCAAAATTCAGAGATGAATCAGACATGTAGCTGACTCATGGTCTCTTTAGATTGCATTTTTTCAGCATCCAACTTTGGCGGTTTTTCAGGCAATGTTTTTGAGGATCAACATGAGAACTTGGAAGATGGTTCCTCGTTCTTATTTGGATTTATCATTGAAGGGGGGAATGTTAGCCTCTCTCATAAAATAATAATAAATCCAAAAATAAAATAAATAAATTAAATATTAAAAGTTAGGAATTTGTGCCTAACTCTTTAGATTGGGTTGTTCCTCTAAGATAGGAGTTATTTTAGGTGGCTCCTATATTGGTGTGTGTTTGGTTGAGAAATTATCTCAACCAAGGTGTCCAAGATAGCACGCACTATATTGAGACATTGTCTCCTCATCTATTTAATTGTAACACTACATTATTTTAATAACGAGAAAATATGCGAGGAAGCCATGAGGCTAAAGCCTTTTCTGCCAATATTTAGTCTCTGGTTTATTATGTGTATTTTATATATTTTATGAGTTCATTTGATTTTCAATATATTTAGTCATTTATAAAATAACAAAAATAGTGATGACTAAAAATGGCTCCACTTGGGGAGGGAAGCTCCTTTTCAGGTGGTGTCTAGAACTACAGATATCAAATCTCTGAGTTTATGAAGACCAGTGCCTCATCCATTGGACAAATTTTTCTTCTTTCATTTGCTGATGTTTCTCTTGAAGTTAAGATCTCAAAATTTGAAAGACATGTTTTCTTGAAACTCGTCTCTACCTACTCAGCTTACTTGCATATCATTTTTTCTTCTTGTGGGTGCACTTGGACTGGAAAACCCTTGACATTTTCTTCTTTTGAAAGCAAAACAAACTATCTGCTTCTACCCTTACTACTTTCAAGAGTTCAAATTATGCTAGTGAACTCTTTTATTCTCTACCTAGACTATTCATCTTTTAAGATTAAGTTGTTTGATAGGCTTCTTTCTCTAAACTACTGACATGAAATTGAAAACATGATTTAAACCAATATTAAGCTATCTGATCTACCATGGGCTGTGGCATTAGGCTAAGCTGCACACAGAAATTATTTTTTTAAAAACACAACTAGAAATCGTGAGGGCTATGATTCATCATTTGTTAAGCCTTCCCATCTTTCTCTTTGGTTCAGATTTGAGCATGGAGAACTAGTATCTTTTCTTCCTAATCTATTCCCAATGATAAGTCAAGTTTAGATGTTTTGAAAAGTTTTCTTTTATTAACCTATAAACAATAAATTGAAAACATGTTCAGTCATGATTAGGCTAGATGACTGAACAAGACTCCTTTTGAAAAAGTAGTGGCATTTAGGCTTGTATACTTTCAGTAGTACTCTTTTTTGGGTATGGGGTTGTACCTCTTTTCAAATATTCCCTCTTTTCCTTCTTTCTTTGTTTTTGTGTTTTTTGTTTTTATGATCTCTCATCATGCAATGTTATGTACAATGAATGAAAGTTGGAAACTAGGACTCTTGACAGAAACAATTCTTGAGCATCCTGCCATTGACAGGATCTCCAACTAACTCCTCTCCATTTAGCTCTTGTAAACATAAAACATTGTTACCTCCATTTGAGTGCATGGTGTAAGGATTTTTCCAAACATTTCCAAACAGGCCATGCTCTCCTTTGCATTTTCTTCTTGAATCCTGCTTCCAAACTTTGCTTCTGTTAAAGATCCTCCTTAGGTGAAAAAGGTATTCTTCCTTAGTTTTCAGACAAACAAGGATGTCATCATTGTATATCATAGCGAAGTAACTCAAATCACTAGACATGACCCTTTGGAAAGTAGCTTCCACACTCCTTAACCCATGAGGCATTTGACCAAACATGTAGGTGCTAGAAGGTGCTTTGAAAGTGGCTTTATGTTGATTAATTGGAAGTGTTATCACCTGGTTTTAACCTGAAACACTACCAAGCAATGACATCTTGTTAGAAAATCCTACCCTTTGTAGAGTATGATTTAGCTTGGGAAAAGGCTACTTGTCCTTCATTGAGGTTTTGTCTAGGTACCTAAAGTCTACACATAGCTTATACCCCTTTGTTTTCTTTGTTAGTGACACAATTTTCTCAAGAGGTTCATGGTCTTTCTTGAGGAAACCCTCTTTGAATAATGTTCGTGTCATAAGGCTTTAGGCTTTCATTACTATATACAAAAGCATCCTAAAACTTTTTTCACAGTCTTATGTATTTCAGTTTTGTGTGAAGTGGTAAAGTCTTGGATAACTTAATATTTTTGGGTCTTTCTAGGCTGCCTACATTATACTCCTCTATATTAGTCTCGGTAGATACTCCTTTAGGGTCCCTAGCAACATTTTTGGGATTCAAAAACTCTTCTGAAGTGACAAAACCTTTTGATGAGGAGTTGTCTATGTATGGAAAGACCTTAAGATTCCTTTGATTTAGTTTCCTAGAAAACTCTTCTTTATGAAAGTATTTCAAAATATTGGCAGAAGGGGATGGTTATGTTTGTGATGTTTGTTCTTAATGTGAGCAACCTTGTTTAGATTCTAAGCTTGGTTTTGGTTTTGAAATTTATTTTTAGTTTGGAGAAAATTAAGTTCTGCTTTACCATCATGTTGTTGTTGTACCAGGCTACTAGAGTCCAAGTTTTTGAGTTCTTCATTATTTTGTGTAACCAGCTCCAAAAATAGAAGAAAAGAGATATCAATGCCTTAGAAATAAGCCACTTCGAGGGAGAAACCTCCAATACATTACATAAATGAACAATTCTTGGATGATACAATTTACAAAACCTCCTTTCTATATATAGGAGTCCATGGGGCCATAATGTAATCCTAGTGGGCCACAATGTAATCCTAGCCGACCTACCAATAATAATTTAAGGGCACAATAATAACAAAATGGGGGTTACAAGGGTACAATAATAACAATAAGGGGGTTACACTAACAACAATAAGGGACTATACTAGTAATATAGGGACCTAACATGCCCTCTCCTTCAAAAAAGTGTTGTCCTCAATGCTTGAGTAGCTCTGGGTGCTTCTGTATAAAATTCTCATCCTCCCATGTAGAATCTTCTGTGGGTAAGTTCTTCCACTTGATGAGATACTCTGAAATTGATCGATTCCGTAGTTGTCGAGTTCTTTTTTCTATGACTGCTTCAGGTTCCAATATGATCTTCCCTTCCCCATCAAGTTCTGGCAATACTGTTTGAACTGGAAGATTTTCACCTATAAACTTCTTTAAGCATGAAACATGGAAAACTGGATGTACTCGCGAAGAAGCAGGAAGCTCCAATTTGTATGCCATAGTACCAATCTTTTGCAACACCTTGTAAGGAACATAGTACTTTGGCGATAATTTATTATCCTTATTAGCTTGCCTCGAGGGACATTTATTATATGGTTGTAGCCATGTACTGTCTAATCTCATGATCGTTCCTTCGCGATGTTGATCTCGTTTGTTGTTTCCCATTCCTATGAAGCAAATTTAGGGTTATCCTTTAAGAGTTGGAGAACTTGTTGTTGATGCTCGATGTGATCTTCCACTGCTTGAACCTTAGAATTTTCTCTTAAAGATGATGTGATGGATGGTGGTTGATATCCATAAAGTGCCATAAATGGGGTCATTTTTGCTGCAGTATGGAAGGAAGTGTTATACCACCATTCAGCAAGAGGTAACCACTTGACCCATTGTGTTTGTTTATCAGATACTAAACAACGAAGATATCCTTCCAAACATTTATTTACTATCTCAGTTTGACCATCAGATTGAGGATGATAAGATGAGCTATGAGCTAAATGAGTACCCAAACAAGAAAATAACTCCGTCCAAAAATTTCCAGTAAAAATGGGATCTCTGTCGCTCACAATAACCCTTGGGCTTCCATGTAGCTTTTGAATTCTGTCCATAAATGTAGTAGCAACTGTACTTGCTTTAAATGTATGAGATAATGCACAAAAGTGTGCATACTTGGTAAGTCTATCAACTACCACCATGATGACACTCTTTCCTTCGGACTTAGGTAAACCTGTGATAAAATCCATTGAAATCTCCTCCAACGTTGACTTGGAATGGATAAAGGTTGTAGAAGTCCCGAGGTCTTAATTGTCTCAACTTTATTCTGCTGGCAAACCAAACATTTCGCCACAAACTTTTGAATATCAGATTTAAGGCCATCCCAAAAAAATTATTTCTTCACCCTGTGGTAAGTTTTTAAAAATCCTGAGTGTCCTCCTAAAGGAGAAGTGTGCAATTCCAAAAGAATATTTTGTTTTAGTTGTGAATTCTTACAAAGATATAAGCGATCTTTGTACCATAAGGAATCATTTTTCCAAATAAATGTATCAGATGTACTAGGATCTTGCTGCAACTTTTGAATGAGTGTCCATACATATTTTTCCTTCTTCCATTCCTCTCTTGCTTCGGTTATCCAATCTGGTTGGATAATAGAAATGGCACAAAGCAATGCTTCCACCTCTTCATTCTTTCTTGAGAGTGCATCTGCAACAACATTAAGATTTCCTTTTTTGTAGATTATTTCAAAGTCATAACCCAAAATCTTTGTGACCCATTTTTGCTGCTCTTCTAAAGATAGTCTTTGTTCCAAAAATTGTTCAAGACTATCATGATCAGTTTTTACCTTGAAGTGTCTTCCCATTAGGTAAGTTCTCCATTTCTTTAGTGCATGCAGTATTGCTAACATTTCCTTCTCATAAATAGGTTTCTGTAAATAGTTTCCTTTGATTGGATGACTTTCAAAAGCAAGGGGTCTTCTTTCTTGCATTAAAACAGCACCAATTTCATTTCTTGAGGCATCACATTCCAAAATAAAGGTTTTTGTGAAGTCTGGCATAGCTAAGACCGGTGCTAGGCACATTGCCTCTTTAAGATGTTCAAACGCCTTAGTTGCTTCAGGAGTCCATGAAAATGCATCTTTCTTCAATAATTTTGTTAGAGGTGATGCTATTATCCCATAGTTCTTAAAAAACTTGCGATAATACCCTGTTAACCCGAGAAATCCTCGCAACCGCTTTATGGTTGTGGGGACTTTCCATTCCTTAATGGCTTTAATTTTTTTAGGGTCTACTTTAACACCCTCGTGAGATACAATATGACCCAAATATTCCATCTCTTGTACTCCAAAGAAACATTTCAATGTTTTTGCATATAATTATTTCTCCTGCAATAGTTTTAGCACCTTGTCAACATTTTCAACATGATCCTTCCAAGACCTACTATAGATTACTATATCATCAAAAAATACTAGCACAAATTTTCTAAGGAAGGGTTTGAAAATGGAATTCATCAACCCTTGAAGTGTAGAAGGTGCATGGGTAAGGCCAAAAGGCATGACCAAAAATTCATAATGACCCTCATGAGTTCAAAATGTTGTTTTTGGAATATCTTTAGTCTTCATTCTAATTTGATGATATCCTGAACGAAGATCCAACTTGGTAAAATAAATTGTTCCATGTAATTCATCCAATAATTCATCAATCACAGGAATGGGAAATTTATCTTTAATGGTGAGCTTATTGAGCTCCCTATAATCCGGACACATTCGCCATGATCCATCCTTCTTGTGTACCAATACTACAGGAGCAGAGAAAGAACCTTGACTAGGTTGAATTATACCCGCCTCTAACATTTCTGCAATCATACGTTCAATTTCGCTCTTTTGGAAGTAAGGATATCTATAAGGCCTGATGTTTGGACGAACACTTCTCGGAATCAAATGAATAGCATGATCATGATCACGAATAGGTGGGAGTCCTTTGGGAGTTTCAAACACCTTGGAATGATTGTCCAAGACTTGTTGAATATCTGCAGAAATAGATGATTTTGATGTTGGAACTTCTAGTGAACATAATTGTGAAATGACGCCTCATTGTTATTTTTTTAGAAGATTTGTCATGACATTAGAGCTTATTATCTTTCTCGGCTTCCCCACAATACCCCGTAATTCAACTTCATTTCCTTCTGAAAAAAATTTCAAGAAAAGTTCTTGAAAAACAAAAGCTACTGTCCCCAAATATTGTAACCATTGTACTCCTAGTACAACATCAACACCTCCTATAGGAATGGAAAGCATTCGACTAGTCAATACATATTCCCCCATGGTTGGCTTGATATTATGGCATTTTCCAGAGCAATTTATAGTTCCTCCATTTGCAACCATCACTTGACATTCTGGTGTTGGGTATAGGAAACAATTTAATTCCTTGGCTACCTTATAATGAATAAAATTATGGGCGCTACCTGAATCAATCAACACTATTACCCTTTTCTTCTTTATATGTCCTTCTATCTTGAGAGTTTGAGGAGTGGTAATTCCTGCCAGTGCATTACACGATATGGTCGGATTCATTTCTTCCTCTTCTAGGGGTGGTTCCTGGTGTATATCCTCTTCTTGTTCATTTTCTTCCTCTTCTTCACAATCTATGTAAAATAATTTCTTCTCAGCACACTTATGACCTTTAGTGTATTTGCTATCACAACTATAGCAAAGCCCTTTTGCTCTTTTTTCTTCCAATTTTTGTGGTGTCAACCTTGTAGGTTTTGGAAATCTAGGCGTAGCAACACTTCCTTCTTTATAGAATTGAGTGGTAGGCTTCCTTGTCGCCATTATTTTACATTCAACTTTTCTTGCCAACTTGAATGCCTTCTCCAATGAATCTGGTTCCAAAACACGAACTTCATGTTGGATGTTATCCTTTAAAGTGCCTATGAAGAGATCGATCATGTGTTCCTCTGGAATATCAGTTACCCTTATATTCAATTTTTGGAAGTCCTCAATGTGCTGCCCCACTAAATCCTTTTGTTTGAGATTTATCAATTGGCTAAAGAAGGTGCTGCTCTTTTTATCCTCATAATGTGCTATCATTTCCTCCGTAAAAATTGACCAAGTGACAATTTTTTTATGGGAGCAAAGCCATCGATACCATACAAATGTATTTTGTTCTAAATGTAAAGTTACAATGCGTATCTTTTGTGTGTTTTGCACGTTATGGATATCAAAATATTGCTCCATATGTAGTATCCATGTTACAGGATCCTTTCCATCAAACTTCCTCATATTTATTTTTAGAATATGGTGGTTCTTCCCGCCAACATTAGAGTTTATGAAATCACGATTAACATTTGTTTTGTTCTTATCATGAGGTTCTTCTACTATCTTTTCACCATTAGGAAACATTTCTTGTATCAACTTTGTCAAACCTTCTATGTCTGCTTTTAGATCATTCTTCATGTTTTCCATGTTGTCTTTCATGTCATCCATCTTAGCTTCCATGCTAGCTTCCATGCCATCCATCTTAGCTTCCACACCTTTCTTCAAACCGTCCATCTTCGCTTCCACACCTTTCTTCAAAACTTCCATTTCATTTTTTGTTGCTCTTTGCGAGAGTGAAATTTGTTGCACTTGCTCTTGTAATTTTGATAGATCATGTTGCAATTCTTCATCTTCATGAGTCATAGTAGAGCCTTCTGAAGGCTTAATGGGTGTTGAATTATTTTTACGGGGCATATATTAGAACCAAATACTGATATATATTCTACAATATGCCCTTGGAATCAATTCAAATTGATTCTTCAAACAAGACTTATGCAATTCAAAAAACAAAACACACCTTTTTCTTGCTTTTGAGGAGCTCGATATTGAAATTGGATTATCTCTGCTATTGCGGCTCTTCAATATTTTAAATTTAGCACTGAAGTAGCCCTCTGAATTCTCTTTTGAATGCCATAGGTCTAACCTGATTTGGATTCTCCAAGACAAATTTATGTCCAATATCCCACAATGACCTAATTATGGACTGGTTCAGTATAGCTAACTTGTACGACTTTCCACGTTTCATGGTTTCATTCTTCACCTCTGAAATTAATAGCCAAGAAACTACAGTCCATGTATTTGCTACCACTTTTTACGGCACTCCAATCTGATGCTCTGAGAGAGAGTTATTAAACTTTTCCCATGATCACCTCTTTGTGATGAAATTCGAGAGAATGAAAAAGCACTACCTTCCACAGATCATATCTCCACAAATATTGTGAACCAAGATCTGAATTTTTTCAACGCGTTTCCTCAGGATTTCAGCTTCGCACCCTAAAAATTTTCGATTCTGAACCTTCGTAGAAACAACGTTATAGTGAAAATGCCACGATGACCTGTTTAGGAGCTTGAAAAAAGACCTAACTTCCACAGATCATATATCCGAAAATATTGCGAACCAAGATCTAAAATTTTTAGAAAATCTTCCTCAGGATTTTGGCTTCGCACCCTAAAAATTTCAGCTTCTGAAACTTTGTAGAAAAACATTTATAGCAAAAATTCCACGATGACCTGTTCAGAGCAGCGAAACCCTAGAATCCAAAGCTCTAATACCAAATGTTGTGTAACCAGCTCCAAAAATAGAAGAAAAGAGATATCAACGCCTTAGAAATAAGCCACTTCCAAGGGGAAACCTCCAATACATTACATAAATGAACAATTCTTGGATGATATAATTTACAAAACCTCCTTTCTATATATAGGAGTCCGTGTGGCCATAATGTAATCCTAGTGGGCCATAATGTAATCTTAGCCGACCTAACAATAATAATTTAAGGGCACAATAATAAAAATGGGGGTTACAAGGGTACAATAATAACAATAAAGGGGTTACACTAATAACAATAAGGGACTATACTAGTAATATAGGGACCTAACACATTCAGTGTCAGTTTTGACTGTTGTGGTATGTCTGGATATGTCTTGATTTCATTTACTTGTTCACTGATGTTATCTTCATTATACAAGATGAATGATTCAAGGTCCGAATGAATGGAATAAACAGGGTTATTGTCATCAATTAAGTTTAGAGTATGAGTGTCTTTCCCTATGTTCAATACTTTCAAAACTTGGGATCTATACACATCTTGGGTTATCAGTTCAGTGAGAGGCATAGTGATTTTGATTTTAGCAATTTCTCCCTTAAAACTGAAAGGAACTTGTGTTTCGAACATATTTACATCAGTCCTATAAGCCATAATTTTTTCTACAAGTTTAATTTGCTGGTTTTGTTTTTTACTTTGGACAAAAGAGTTTTCTCAGGGCCACTAGTAGATGCACCAGGGCAGCTTGTGTCACCACTTGGCTGGCTAGTTTCTTCTTTGTTTGGATCATTTTTCTTAGCCATGGTGTTGGTACTCTCTATTGTCTTCTAAGGATTGTTTTTAGGTGTCTTCCTAACAACAATGTCTTCTTCATTCTTTTTGGACTTTTCTTGTTTCTTTTTTCTCCTAAGGTCATATTGCCTATGGAATTCCATTATGGAATTTTCAAATCCCAATTGGTAGTCTTCAGAATCCTCATAGTTTGTTTCAATTTTATCTGAGGAAAAGAAATCATGTTCTTCTTTAGTGATAAAAACATCACCTTCATTGTCAGAACCTATCAGGTTTACATGGTTTTCTACAGGTTCTTCAGACTCTCTTCCCTCTTCATCTACATAATTATCTTGGAAAGGGGGCCTGATTTGTTGGTCATTGTCTCTTGGTCTATTTTTGGGAAGGTCTCTTCTGAAGTTTGGATTCCTATTTCTATTTTGGGGATTTGATTGATTTTCCCTAGGAGGTGTTCTTTCACTCAAGTTTATTCTTTCCATCATTCTTTCCATTACCCTCACTAAATTTTCAATCTCTGAATCAGATGAGGAGGTTGAGGCCATAGTTTCATCTTTGTAGGTGACTCTCTTTTTTGATCTCATCCTTGCCCTCTTTTCAATCAGGTTGGCCTCTACACTTATAGCTCCCTTTTGCATGTCTTATAAAGTTAGGGGCTCTATCTCTATTAGTTGATAGCCCCTGTGTGGATCTAAACCTTCTGGAAATTTTTCTAAATCTAAGCCTTGTGGCAGTTTCATGTCTGGTGGGAGGGCATTGTAAACAATATTGAACTTTTGAGGCCTTGAAATTCACTGCAACAACATGGGGGATGACCACCCGGTCCGGACTTTAAAACAGTTCCTTTTTCATTTGGAATGGTGGCTCCGACTAGTTTAACTAGGTCCAGTTACCTTCTCTCAATCTCCATTGAATTAAAATATGACTTTTATCTATCAATGGGAAAGAGACATCAGATCATTTCTCTTGCCGATTGGACAAGAAAGTGATCCTTAAGCTAATTTAGGCTTAGCCAAGCCACAATTAAAGTTTTGACTCTTCAAGAAGAGGACTTTTTAAGGATGTAGAATTTAATCTATATGTAAAATTATTCTAAGATGCAAGCAAAAGAAACTATTTTAATCCTATCTAAATTAGGCAGATATATATCTATCCCAACTGAGAGCAAGATGTTTTAAATAATTTAGATTTAAATATGTTTGTTTTAAATAAATATCAAGCTAACGAAATAGTTCAATTAGCTGATATTGTAAATACCAAACACATTCTATCTAGAGACCTCTTAACTGGAATAATCAATCGACAACACTCAGGAAGTAGTTCTCAAAATGATATTGATCATTTAATCAGTAACTTGAAGAATTAAATAATAACATGCGGAAATAGTTCACAACATATCACTATTCAATAAATCAGTTTTATAAGACATATTTCTGAGTAAATATTTACTCAGAAATCATAATTCAACCCATAAGAGTAGAGACAAATAATAACATAAATTGACGCAAATTACTCATACCGACAGAAGTGCACAAGTATGCGAGTAAATTGACACATTCCTGTTACCATAAAATGAAACCAGCATTTAAAATAATAATATTATAAATACCAATTTATTAAGTCCATTTCTCTAGCTCTCGTTTCTAACAGTCTTTTACAATGCTTGAACTTCTTCTTTCAAAATCAAAGCTACAGTAGTGCAAGACTTTGTTTATTATACATAACTCAGAATGTAAAAGAAAAACCTCAATAATCTCCAGATCTGAGATTCCTCTCCTCTCACCCTACACCTCTAAATCCTCTAGACAATAGTGCCATCAAGAATTTCAGAATTGCAGAGGAGAAAAACCCCTATTACATTTTGATAGCTGCTATAAATAAAATTTAAAAAAGGATTTCTTCATAGGAAAGTTTGTGTGAAGAGTGGTTTTTCTCCATCAATTTTCATTGGCTCAAAATCATATTCTTCAATTGTTGGAGCCTTCTCATTGATTGAGATCTTCTTCTTCTCATCTCCTCAATTTTTTTCCTACAAAACAAATAAAAAACAAAATAAAAATACAAAAATAAAATCAAAATGTTAAATCTAGAAATTAAAATAAATCCAATTAAAACTTAATTAAATAAATAATTGAAAGGAATTATAAGCTTTCTTTTGATGTCTGTGCTGATTTAATTGGCCAAAGAGAACATAGACGAATGGATCTGCACTCATAAGAAGTTGTGGAAAATTAAAATGCAAAAAATAAAACTCAGAAAATTAGTTTGTTGAAAAATTCGTAGCTTGATTTTTTGCAGAATTTTAGACCCAATAAATGATTAAATATGGAAATGAAACCTCTTCAGGAATATCACCATCATTTTATCTTTCCAATGAGCTGTCTTGGGCCTCATTTGGCCAAGTAAAACTCCATTTATGAGCTTCTAAAGTTGGTATATTAAAATTGCCAAAAATATGGAATTTTTGTTGCTTGGGGTAAAAATCAAAATTTTTAATTAAATTCTAATCCTAAATTAGATTATGATATTTAATTAATTATTTATAATTAATTGCAATTATGTTATTCATCAAATTTATTTATAATCTAATTTTAAATTAAGTTATAATTATCTATTAATTAATTATAATTACATTATTAATTTTAATAAAAACTAATTGAAAAATACAATTAAACTAATTAAAAAAATGATTTATTGATTAACTAAAATATTAAAATATTATATTAATATTATAATTTAAATTATATTAAAATTATAATTAAAATATAATATTAATTATAATATTATATAATATAATTTATTTTAATTAATAATTCAAAAAATATAAAAAATGCACACAACATGACAGAGAGAGGAGTGGAGGGAAAGTATGGAGTGATAAGGGAGTAATAGAGGAGCGACCGTCGGTAAAATAAAGTGACGTGGTTGGTAGAGGTGAGGCCAATCACAATCACAAAGTCAAAACTTATCGCAAACCGCATTTGGAGACGGGTAGCGATGAATGTTTGGCAATAAAAAGTAAAATATGTGATGCATGTTGGGAGTGAAGGAGTGGTAGGCAGGTAACGTGGCAGGTAGGGATCAAATCACAAATCACAAAGTTAAAGGTTTATCGCAAATTGCAGTTAGAGACGGTTAGCAGTAAATGTTTTTGCAATAAAACAATAAGATATGCGATGTGAATGGTGTGGCGGGTCCTATATAATATCGCATCGACTTTATTGGAAATATAGCATATGAATATGGTGAAGATTTTTTGCGATGGCTGATATGAGAAAAGGTAAGGGGTTCTACCAATAGGTTTTAAGCGGCGGTTTGCAATGTATAATGTCGTAAGGTTAATGTTATGTAACATGACTGTTCGGTAGGTGGGCAGAGCTATAATCATTAAAATGAATAAGTTAGTTAAAAAATAAAAAGTTTGGATATTGGGGAAAAAAGTGAAAATAGTAAAAACAAACTAAAAGTTTAATATTTAAAATGAATGACTATTTTAACTATGAGAATTGAAATATTGGTACATTTATACATTTTTAACCCAAGCAAGAAAATAATTAAAACTTCAAAGGAGTGTCATGTCCAAATTGTTTGACCAAATGAAGTGAAACAAATATCGTTGGAAAGATTATGAAAAATCGGATTCAATGAAATAATCAAAATAGAAATTCGATAAAAATGAAAAATGACAAAATTAAAAAATAATTAACTTAATCAAAATCCTAAAAGGTGTTTAGCCAATAATTTTGTAGAAATGGTTACCATTATTTGAAGTACATAAGTCAAAAATGGGGGGGTTGTATTTTACCACAACAATTGCGACATGCAGGAGAAGAACCAGTTATCTCTGATTAAAGATAATGAACTTAAATTTACCCAAAGGTTAAAAAGAATGGAAATCATGAAATTGTTTAACAGTAAAACATTTCCATAAGTCCCACACAAATAGATTAAGAAATATGAGTTTATAAAGATAAGTACTTAAAACAGACTTAAGTAAAAGTGATGAATCCAAATTTGGGGATTTTTTTTTTTTTTTAAATTTTCCTCATGTGAAAAATAGAAGAAGGTAGAAATAGGAGTTTTTGATAAAGCATATATCCATTTTGTGATTATCTCTAACATCGCTTTACTGCCAGCAAGCTTGAACAGTACCCCGATGAAGATGTCTTTTATACCATACAAGGCTAGTCTCGCTGCCAGCGAACGTCCATAGCCCCGACGAGTTTACTTGTATTTCCCATGCTTCCTATTTTTATCACTCTTTTGATAAGCGCATTTGCAATCTTTTTATTTATGATGTATTTGAGTGAAAGAGGTAGGACGGTAATAGAGATTTTATGTTTAATGGACATAATACTTTCATAATGTTTGCTCCAAATTCTTTCTCTACAACTATTAATCAAAGGATTTTATGTAGAGGGGTGGAAGGGATTTATTGAATTAAACTCAAATAAGTTCTTTCCTTGAAAAAGTAAACTCAATGACTTAGAAAGGATGTGTGTTCCTCCACAAAAAATATTTAAAGTAAGATAGTTTTATGATTCCATAAAGATATGTCTTTAATGATAAATGAAATTCACTTAAATGGATAGAGTAAAATATTTCCCATGTATGTGAAAAATTGTAAGGTAAGAAAATTTTATTTCACATAAATAATGAAAAAGTCACCGAAATAAAATAAAAACTGAAAACAAAAGGAAAATAATTCCTAAACTAAAGTAAAAAAATAAATCAGCAAATAAAAAATGAAGAAAGAAAAATTGAAAGAAAAACAAAATTTAAAAGCTAAACTCTAACAAAATCGCTTATATGAATTTCTCAACAAAGGATTATAAAAGAAAATAACCATATGTACGTTCATTCCTATGTTGAGATTTTAAATTTTTTATCTTGTAGAGTTAGATAAAAATGAGGCTCTCAAAATGTAGAGGGTGAAATAGCAGTTATGATAGATAATATGCTGAATGAGAAGTTTTTGTCTGTTGCAAATTTTCTTTTGCAAGGCAAAACCTGCATAAAAGAATCTTAACTATTTTCTAATAAAAACAATGCTTAAAGAAATAGACTAAAGGTTTAGAAACTCCCCAGTCTAGCTGATTCAATGAGGACCATTGTTGCTTCTCTCAAGAATCTCAAAGAGAAAAAAGAAATTTTGAAAATTGATCTGGTAAAGATGTGAATGGTTCATGAATACTTGTAGAAATAGAGTTCAAGATCAGTAAAGACTACAACAAAAATGAAGAAATGTGAATAAATGAAAGTGGTCATATGAAACTTACCATTGAAGAATTGCGTTTAATCTTACCTGAGAAGATGATTTTCTCCAATGCAAGTTAACTTCTTTCTTTAATTAGAATTAAAAGCATGAAGAAGTGTTTTTAACCAAAAATCATTATTTATTAAATCTAAAGTAAAACAAGCAGTAAAAAATAAAGAAATGTTTCATATTCAAGGAATCGGGAATAAATGGAATCCATCAGAAATGAGGATGAAGATACGTTTTTTTATGAATTACGGTGAGGAATGTTCTTTTTGTTTCTTCCATTCATGAATTTATATCAGCGCCAAAGTATTGAAATTGATTCAAAATCTCGAATAATGTGACAGTATATAAAGAGGATTTGAATATCTATATGATAAGTATGGAGAGAAATTCAAAATAAAAGAAAAATTAAAAATATGAATTAATCATCGGCACATTACCATGCTGATTTTTTCGCATCGCGAGATTCTTTGCCATACATAACTTAAAAACTGTGACTTCCATCTTTGCCAATATGTGATTGAATTTCTTATAATAATTAAAAGACAATGGTGGAAATTCAAATATCTAAGTTTATCACCTCAAAATATCTTAAAGAAAAATCTTCATTTGAGTTTAGCAATGTGATATAATTATTGTGAAGAAAATGTCACGAGATGAGCATGTGCGATGGGAAACTACGAAGGGATGAATGCAATATTGGAAAATAATTATATCAGAAGATTAAAGCTTGTGAATTAAATGAAATGCCGATATAATTCTTGCGATAATGAAAATGTGGTAGATAACTGATGCAACGTGACTCCAAATATCAGAATATATGTACGGAACATTGGTTTTACAACCCACAGAAAAGGTGACCAATCACACATGTTTGCACTTTTCACCTTTTATAATTTACGCTTTTGCAGATTTCAAAACTTAGCACTTTTGCTATTTTGCGATTTTTCGATTTCGCAATTTGTAGCGAACTCAACATCACTCATTGTAAATTTTATCGTTTAACATTTTACTTATCTTGTGTGATATGCAATATGTGTGTCATCGCATCGAAATCTCCTTGTCATTTATCGCATCGCAACTAATATAACTTACTGAGTAAGTTTTTAACAATAACCACTAAAATTTCTCATATGTGAAATGTAATTTCGTTTATGCACTGATGTGTGATGAAGAAATGACCTGATATTTTTATTATATGAATTTTAATTTAATATTGGATCCGGGACATCAGAACTTTTAAATATATGCCCTTAAGTATTGAAATTGATTCAAAAGATATGCATCAAAAGTTTCCTATCAGAAATTGTTAAAGGTTTCCTCTGATAAAATGTTGTGATACATATAATGTGATATCAGACAAAGAGATCATTGGAAATTGGAGGGAATAAGAATATCAAGAGGTCGGATATATTTAGTTTATGCTCGTTTTAGAGCCTCCGATATGTGATTTGTGATATATAATTAGCCATATGTGGGGTCTATGATTTCTTTTAAAGTATTCGATTCAAGAAGCAAGTGAGTGATTTAACTTTGCTTTATATTAAATAACCCTTTAATAATTTAATTAGATGTCAAAATTTTCAATTGAAAATTAATTTTATCAGAAATTTCTAATAGAAAGAGTTGTGAAATAAAATAATCTGATATGACTATTCCGACAATTTATTAATACTTATCAAGATTTCAATATAAGCAAAATTTAAATATCCTTCAAATTTAAATGAAATAATAAATAGTTTCCTGAACATGTTGCAGATTTTGGAAACAAGGGTTGGTTGCTTGCTTATCTCAGATCTACATAATCAAGTTAATGAAGATCTGCACACAAAACAAAATAAAAATAAAAAATTTACCTTTGAAAGAAAAATAAACAATAGATGATGATGAACCTGTAAACACATACCTGGAAGAATTTTGATTGTAATTTTTACCTCTTTGAAGCTTCAAGTTCTCTTAAATTTTCTCAAAATTTGCATAAGTTCAACATCACCTTCTTATTTTAATCTAAAATGCTAAGTAATGAATCTTTTCAAATTGCATCCTTTCCGAAATTTCATTAGAAGACAAGAGTGGTAAAAATGAGTTCTTAGAATTACTTGTAAATAAAAAATTGTCAAGTGGTAGAAAAGTTTTGGAATTTCTTCATGTATGATCAATGTTCTAAATTTTGAAAAACAAGAAAATTGAAAGCTTGACAAATAATTATGATTAGATAATTCAAGTGTTTTTAAAATTCTCTAGGCTTCTTTTCTATAATTGAAATTGGATGCTCGCAAGAAATTGGATTCATTAAATTTATTTTATTGAAAATCTGAAATAATGAAATAAATGCAAACATAAAAGAAAATTAATCTATTCCTATTTCTAACTCAATGAAGGAAACATGACTAGGTATAGTCATACTTTCAATGTAACCATGTAAACATTTTAATTCCTGTATGTATGTACATGTCAAACATTAGTAAAAATATAGATATAATTAAACTACAAAAACTAAATGTGAAAGCACAATGTATCTTTATTGTTAGTAGCTTATTCACCATTACCTTCTCTTGAAATGTCCTTTCCAACTGAATTTCAATTGGATCATAGAAATCTGGATGAATTTCCATTATTGAGTGGGAGAGGTTTAAAAGAGAAGATGACAGGTTAGGTTGTAGAAATGATCTTTATGAATAATGGCCTGTGTGATTTTGTTAGTGCTATGTTTAAGTGCTAAATTATTAACGATCTTCTGTGAAGGAAAACTTTCCAAATGTCTTTCAAATTGATCAATGAAAATGGATGGAAGTCTGATAAATCCAACAAAAGATTATTAATTGAATTGGATTGATGTTCATAAAGTGAAAATACACTCTCTTGTTGGCACTTCCCTTGAGAAGTAAGAAGTAATTGATAAGGGATGAACATCACTTGAAATTGGAAATTTAATAACATTCAATGTTCACATTTATAATTTCAATCTTTATGTTTCCCTTGAGGTAATGCTTCAATTGAGTGTTCAATGTTGAGATTTTCAATATGCCAGCGCAAAGTATCTAAAAATCTAAGACTAAAAAAACAAAATAAATCTGAAGTTAAAATTAAATGTTGAAAAAATAGTAAAATTGAATCATAGTTTACACTAGTGTTACAGTTATTGTTACAACACAATTGGGAGTGACTTAAAGTAACTTCCTCTTCACAAGAATTGGGCAGAATAATTCAATTATAATTATTATTGATACCCACTTGTAAATTATAGAGAAGGATATGACTCTGAATAGGAATGCGAGCTTGATCATCATATAAATCATAGATTGGAATGGTTTCTTGAATGTTGAAATCATAAGTATGATTATTTGTTTGAAAATGAGAACTATTTTGAACAATTTTTGAATTAGATCGTTCTTCATTTTCACATGTGATTAGACTTTGATCATGAAGATTCAATTGTGAAGAAGACAAATCAATATCCTCGATGTCAAAGTAGTTATCATAAATGACCTCAAGACATTCATTAGAATTCCCTTCCATTTTATTCAATGAATCAAAACAAGAAGGAATATTTAGATTATGTTCATTAATGACAAAAGAATGATCATTAATTAATTCTATATCCTGATAAAAAATAACTGGAAATTCATTTAGATCAAACTCTCTCTTTTCTGAAATATCTTTAATGTGAAGAGAGGTTAAATTGCTATTAGAAAAATTATCAGGATAAAGAGAAAAATATGAATCTGAAACAATGCATTTGAAAATGTCTCTATTTGAGCACTCTGGTGTATTTTCGTCATTGCAATTTTTAGCTTTAAGATCATTTTCTTGGCTACTTATGCTTTCTTGAAGAATGTTGCTTTGTTGATATAAATTTGAAATTTGCTAATCATGAAAGAATTCAGAAATTTGTATAGCAGATTGTATATTATTGGAAACTTTAATCACTGCTGGTACTTGCTGGATTATGATCTGATTTTCTGATTCTAATGCATATTGATTTTCAGATTTCAAAGTGGTATCTTCTTCAATATTGCTGCTAATATTTTCTTGCAATTGATCAGTGAAATTTTCCAACCTTCGTGATTGAAATTCATTGACATGTAAAGGTGCACCTTGATCTTTCTCAATACTGTAAGAACTGTGTATAAATTGAAGGAATTGATTATACAAAATAGAAGCAATTTCATTATCATTTGTTTGTACCTACATATTGGAATTCTTACTTATGCCAATGAAATTAGGGGGACATTGATCAAAGTTTGAAATAATTTCATATGGATTATGAATGGAAGGAAGAGATAAAATATGTTCAAACCAATCTAATAATTATTCTTTCGAAGGTTTATCTTCAATTTTAAATTTTAAAGAATTTAAACGAAACCTGATGGTAAAATTAATTAAAGACTTTCCTTCAAACCTTCGTAGATCTTCAAAATCATCACATCACTATTTGTAGATATATTCATCAAATTTACAAAGGAAGATTATAATAAATTGTTCTCAAGTGTGAATTGAAGTAACTGGAAGTGATTTACACCAGTTTCTTGCTTTTTCCAAGAATGTAAGAGTAAAAATCCTACATAAAATACCTTCATCAATTTCATGAAAAATAGAATTTGAAAATTTTTGAACGAATTGTAAAGTATGATTAAATGCAGAAGTATTCCTCTTATCATTAAACTTTACCTGAGACAAGTGTCTTATTATTTCTGGTGGAGTATTGGAAGATGCTCGTCCAGAAATACATCTCCAAATTAGAAATTTAAGGGAGCCATTGTAATAAAAATAAAATATTAGAATAAAAAGACTCCAAAGGAAAACAAGTCTCAGGCCCTCCTTGTAGTGCCAAAAATGTTGAAGTCTCGAAATTCGTTGCAATAACATGGGGGATGACCACCTGGTCTAGACCTTAAAGCAGTTCCATTTCCGTTTGGAATGGTGGCTACGACTGGTTTAACTAGGTGATGTTACCTTCTCTCAATCTCCATTGACTTAAAATATGACTTTTAAGTATCAATGGGAAAGAGACATCAGATCATTTCTCTTGCCGATTGGACAAGAAAGTGATCCTTAAGCTAATTTGGGCTTAGCCAAGCCAAAATTAAATTTTTTCCTCTTCGAGAAGAGGAATTTTTAAGGATGTAAAATTCAATCGATATGTAAAATTATTCTAAGATGCAAGCAAAAGAAACTATTTTAATCCTGTCTCAATTAGGTGGATATAGATCTATCCCAACTAAGAGCAAGGTGTTTTAAATAATTGAGATTTAAATATGTTTGTTTTAAATAAATATCAAGCTAATGAAGTAGTTCAATTAACTAAGATTGTGAATACCAAACACATTCTATATAGAGACCTCTTAACTAGAATAATCAATCAACAACACTGAGGAAGTAGTTCTCAAAATGATATTGATCATTTAATCAGTAACTTGAATAATTAAACAATAACATGCGGAAATAGTTCACAACATATCACTATTCAATAAATCAGTTTTATAAGACATATTTATGAGTAAATAGTTACTCAGAAATCAGAATTCAACTCATATTAGTAGAGACAAATGATAACATAAATTGAGGCAAATTACTCATATTGACAGAAGTGCATAAGTATGCGAGTAAATTGACACATTCCTGTTATCATAAAATGAAACCAACATTTAAAATAATAGTATTATAAATACTAGTTTATTAAGTCCATTTCTCCAGCTCCAGTCTCTAAGAGTATTTTACAATGCTTGAACTTCTGATTTCAAAATCAGAGCTACAGTAGTGCAAGACTCTGTTTATTATACATAAATTAGAATGTAAAAGAAAAACCTCAATAATCTCCATATTTGAGATTCTTTTCCTCTCACGCTACACCTCTAAATCCTCTAGACAATAGTTCCATCAAGAATTCCAGAATTGCAAAGGAGAGAAACCCCTATTACATTTTGATAGCTACTATTTATAAAATTTACAAAAGGATTTCTTCATAATAAAGTTTGTTTGAAGAGTGGTTTTGCTCCATCAATTTTCATTGGTTCAAAATCATATTCTTCAATTGTTGGAGCCTTCTCATTGATTGAGATATTCTTCTTCTCATCTCCTCAACTTTTTTCCTGCAAAAAAAATCAAAAAACAAAATTAAAATGCAAAAATAAAATCAAAATATTAAATCTAGAAATTAAAATAAATCCAATTAAAACTTAATTAAATAAATAATTGAAAGGAATTATAAGCTTTATTTTGATGTCTGTGCTGATATAATTGGCCAAAGAGAACATAGACGAATGGATTTTCACTCATAACAAGTTGTGACAAATTAAAATGCAAAAAATAAAACTCAAAAAAATAGTTCTGTTGAAAAATTCGTACCTTGATCCTTTACTGAATTTTAGACCCAATAAATGATCAAATCTAGAAATGTAACCTTTTCCAAAATAATCTTCATCATTTTAACTTTCCAATGAGCTATCCTAGGCCTCATTTGGCCAAGTAAAACTCCATTTATGAGCCTCTAAAGTTGGTATATTAAAATTGCCAAAAATATGGAATTTTTGTTGCTTGGGCTACAAATCAAAATTTTAAATTAAATTCTAATCCTAAATTAGATTATGATATTTAATTAATTATTTATAATTAATTGCAATTATATTATTCGTATAATTTAGTTACAATCTAATTCTAAATTAAGTTATAATTATTTATTAATTAGTTATAATTACATTATTAATTTTAATAAAAACTGATTGAAAATGCAATTAAACTAATTAAAAAAATGATTTATTGATTAATTAAAATATTAAAATATTATATTAATATTATAATTTAAATTATATTAAAATTATAATTAAAATATAATATTAATTATAATATTATATATTAATAATTCAAAAAATATAAAAAAATGCACACAACATGAGAGAGAGAGGAGTGGAGGGAGAGTATGGAGTGATAAGGGAGTAATAGAGGAGGGACCGTTGGTGAAAGAAAGTGACGTTGTTGGTAGAGGTGAGGCCAATCGCAATCGCAAATTCAAAACTTATCGCAAACCGCACTTGGAGATGGGTTGCGATGAATGTTCGGCAATAAAAAGTAGGATATGCAATGCGCATTGGGAGTGAAGGAGTGGTAGGTAGGTAACGTGGCAGGCAGGGATCAAATCAAAAATCTCAAATTTAAAGGTTTATCACAAATTGCAGTTAGAGACAATTAGTTGTAAATGTTTTCGCAATAAAACAATAAGATATGCGATGTGAATGATGTGGCGGGTCCCATATAATATCGCATCGGCTTTTCGGAAAGATAGCATATGAATATGGTGAAGATTTTCTGCGATGGATGATATGCGAAAAGGTAAGGGGTTCTATTAATAGGTTTTAAGTGGCGGTTTGTAATGTATAATGTGGTAAGGTTAATTTTATGTAACACGATTGTTCGGTGGGTGGGCAGAGCTATAATCATTAAATAAATAAGTTAACTAAAAAATAAAAAGTTTGGATATTGGGGAAAAAAACTGAAAATAGTAAAAAACGAACTAAAAGTTTAATATTTACAATGAATGACTATTTTAACTATGAGAATTGAAATATTTGTACATTTATATATTTTTAACCCAAGTGAGAAAATAATCAAAACTTCAAAGGAGTGCCATTTACAAACTGTTTGACCAAATGAAGTGAAACAAGTATCATTGGAAATATTATGAAAAACCAGATTCAATGAAACAATCAAAATAGAAATCCGATAAAAATGAAAAATTACAAAATTTCAAAATAATTAACTTAATCAAAATCCTAAAAGGTGTTTAGCCAAGAATTTTGTAAAAAGGGTCCCCATTATTTGAAGTACATAAGTCAAAAATGGGGGGGTTGTGTTTTACCACAACATGAACTTGGTACAATAGTCTTGGACACTTTCCTCGATATTTCTTTTGAGGTTGTTGTATTCTGAGAGAATTTGGAGAGGGTTTTTCTTGATTTCCCACTTATTTATAAATGTCTGGTAAAGGGAAGGGAGATCATGTATGGTGTTAGGAGTCAAGATTTTGAACTATTTTTTGGCTTCTACTCCTAAACTTTGTGTAAAGATCGTCATTTTAATGGTTTCCTCTTCTATTTCCATGTAATAAAAGGCATCATTTATCCTATCTACATGATGTTGGGTAGTGATGGATTCAGCTCCGGTAAAGTGAGGGATTTTGGACAGGTAATCATGTGGCAAATGTAACAAAGGTTGTGGCAGTGCTAGGGGGTGTACCATGCTGCCATGATGGGATTGAATGGGATCCAAGGATGATTTATAAGGGGAGGGTTTGTGAGATGGGGTGGGGGATGAAGTGGAGCGGTTTGGATAGTGGATGTGTGGATGGGGGTGGTAGAGGTACTTGGACCAGCAAACTGGTTTTAAGCACACTTGGTATGAAAAGAGCTAAAGTGATGGAGAAGCTGAAAATGAGGAGGAGTGGAAGGAGAGGCTTCTCTGCTTGAACTCTGTTGCAAATCTAAGGGCTTAAGGTCATTTTGGTCAATCCCACTTTGTGACTTGGTTCCGAAAATATTTCTTGTATGGTGCAAGTAAAACCAGGGGTCTTGCAAGGCTGTAAGATGTTCAGGGAGAGAGCTTGCTCTATGAATGGTCCTAACAGTAATTGAGTTTCCAGTTTTAGAAGTTTTCCACAAAATATTTTCTAGGTCATCAACTATGGTGGGAGGGTTTGGGTCCAGGTGAGATCTGGTACTGATCCTTTGTGAAGCCAGATTTCAAACCCAAGGTATAGAGAGGCTGAAAGTTTATGAATGTTTTCGGAAGGTTGAACTCTCTTAATGTTTGCTAAACTCACTCTATGACTAGGCTTCTAAACCTGTCAGGGCTGATTTAACACAATACTAAGGAAATCTAAGAACAGTAGTAAAGTCAGAAGGCCTACTAGAGGCCTGTGGAGTCACCAAGTGGGTATTTTTTGTTGTTTTAAGGATGTATGTTTATGGTCCACCACTAGTAACTAACAAAAAACCAATCTAGGGATGTGTCCACCACTAGTAACTAACAAAAAACCAATCTAGGGATGTTTTTGGGTTTTATGAGTTCCTTTATGTAGCCCTAAGGTTTCTAAGTGTCCTACAGCTGAGTCATCATTTTGATAGGATGGTGAAACAACTAGATTCTACTCTTTGGCTATCAGTTTGAGTTCTCTATGATTTGATAAGGGTTTCTGATGTTCTAAGGAGTTCTTAGATTGTCACTTAATCTCAGAAAGCCTCTCACCTTGATTGCCAATTGTGTGAGGCTATGATTTGGCGATAAATCAATAGATGTTGTGTAATAAGGGTTTCTGAAGTCCTAAGGAATACTTATATGGTCATTGACTTAGAAGGTCCCACTGTGATCACCGTTATGTTAGGTTCCCATGATTTGTTAGATTGGTGAGATAAAATGCATAGGGTAACATCAGACCAGTCTTTGGAGTCCTATGACCTAGCTTTCTTGGACTCAGAGAGGGCTCTCTTTATTTGTGCAAAGGATGTGAACATGTTTTCTTTTAGGGTTTTGATTTTAGGCTAGTTGTTAAGTTTAGGATTTGTTTGTTTGTTTTGGTTGGGTAAGATGATCAAGTAGAATAGATAGAGTGAGGAAATATTCAAGTCATTTGGCTATGGAGTCAATAAAATTCATAGAAAGTTTCAATAGTAAATCATGGTGGATCATAAGGCAAATATAGCATTGGTCAGATGGATTCTCAAGGTTTTTGTGAAATGGAGTGAGCATCAAGTTTGTGAAAAAAGTAGGACAAAGGGAAATTAATAATCCTTTATCATGTACTTAAAAACAAGGAAAGACCTCAACACTATCTAAGCATGAAGAAGAAATCAATAGACAGGGCACACCAATAACTCTTTGATTCAACTTAAGCAAATAAGAATTTCAGACATACAATCCAATGAAATATAGAAGGCGAGAAACTCATTTAACTTCTAGTGATTTCACTTTCAAGGTTAGAAAAAATTCAAGATACACATATAACTTTAATAAAAGAAGAGGGAATGCCTAAAAATCATTTATCATAGCTATGAAGATCTCCAAAACAATTATTAAAGCATGGATAAAGGTATGATCGAAACGTAGCCTCTTTGACCTAATCAATAGCACTTTGGAGAGAGACCTCAAGAATAGTGCTTAGAGACATCAAAAAAGAAAGGCTAACCATAAATCATATTTGATACCTACTGTATTAAACAATTCATGAAATAAACAAGCTTGGAGGGTCTAGAGAGAAATTAAGAATTATTTAAAACGGCCCAGCAGAGGAAAACATAGAAGCAGTGAAGAACAAACAGAGCTAAGGTGCATTTGAAAACATTTCTTAGTCTAAATCCTTTGTCCTACTGAAATTTACAAGGATGAAACACAACGATACATAAGAAAACAATAGCTGAATAGAATCACATCACCATTAACCAAGCTCAGGGATCCTGCAAGTAGCCTTCTCCATCATCAATCAAGACAAGCCATTCAGAAACTCCACAACACCAATTTCTTCTCCAATCTCCAAAAAAAATATGTCTTACTCCAAAGAGTCATCAAATGCAAACATTTACAATGAAGCCCTCATGCTCTATTTATTTAGCAAAGGAGGGAAAAAACCCTAGATAGGGTTGGAAAATGTCAAAATCACTTATAAATGTCATTAATGTCCAAGAGACCATGCAAGGCCCAAGGCACAAAATATCCAATGAAATAAAAGCAAAAATAACTCCTAGCACCTAATTTTAGAGTGAGTTTCCTCAAAAAACATTCAAATATCATTTTTCAATTAATGAGCGTGTTTTGTTGACTTTTGGCCAAAACTTCCCAATTTGGTCTGAACGCATAACACCTTCCTAGGAAGAAAATAGGTCCAATTTCAGCCAAGTTTTGGTGACCTTTCCAATGTCAGAATTTGTTCCGTGATGGCCCGTTGGAAAGTTGGCTGAGTCTAATTTTCAAATATACCATTTTTTTTCTGATTGAACTCCTATAACCTATAAAAAAAACTAAATTCTCTTTACTGCTCTAAGCACAGCGCCAATCCTGAAAATGAAGCAGAAAGGTAGAAAATGAGGTGTTTTTTTACCTTTTGAGGGGTCAAAAATTCTCCAAATGCTCTGCAATTTGGTGCGCATAGTGTAATAAGCATGAGGAATCCAAAAATGAAATTTATCCCTCTGAGGATGTCTGAGGAAAAAGTGTAGCGCCAAGGGTGTTGCGCTTATAGGCCTCCAAATTCACAAAAAACCAAAAATTGTCAAAATTCTCTAAAATTTGGTGGATGTGTGCCTCATGGGTTTTGAGAGACCTGTAGAGAATATTGTGCCAAAATTCCAAGGTTATCTTGGCATTTTTCCTCTTTTAGTGCTTGGATCTTGGTTTGGCCTTCTTGAGTTTAGCCCTTGCAACTTGGTTTCTCCGGGCATAATGCTTGGTCATCCTCCTTAGGAGATCCAGATCCTGATTTGCCTTCTTCAACTTAGCCTCCAAGTGTATGTTGGCTTTTTCCAACCAAGTATCCCGATCATGTGCTATCTCCATGGCTAACAGATCATCTAGAGAGAGTTGTTCTGCTAAGGCTGATTCTTTTTCTCTTTGCTTTCCCAATGTCTTCTTCAACCCCATGGTTCTAGGTCTCTTCCTAGATTTTCCTCCCTCATCCTCACTCTCTTCATAAGTTCCCATGAACTCTTCTAGTTTTACTTGTTCCCTTTGGGCTTCTTTCCAAGCTTTAATCACTCTAGCCTAATAAATAGCAATTTGTGCTCCGAGCTACCTGTTCTCCAATTCAAGGGCATCATTTACACTCTTGGCCCTATTCAGATTTGCTTGGAGGTCTTCAATGAGTGCATTTTTGTTATGGATGAGCAAGTTTGAGAACCTTGCTTCATTTTCCTCATCACTGTCCACCTGAATGATTTCAAACTCTTTTTCCACCTCATGATCTTCTTTTTCTTCCTTTACCTTTTGTTTACCTTTGTCTAGTGGCTGAGCTGAGGTGGATGGCATGGTCCCTTGACTTTTAGAGGTAGCAAACACAAGTCTTGCCCCTCTTTGATATGTCAATGAAAGAGGTGTGACTGTGGTCTTGTTGGTTTCTTCCTCATGGATGTGATCCTTGATGTTGTCATCAAACTCTTCATTTTGTCCTTCAATGCAGTTGCTTGCCTTTTCACTGTTGTGATCATCATTTTAATTATCACTGTGGAGCTCACTGTTATCATGACTGTCATGACAGTTGCAATGATTTTCATGACTATTTTCCTCTTTTTGGTCCTTTTCATCACTGAGGCTTGCTTCATTTTTGTCACTGCTACCTTTATTTTCTGCATTGTCCTCACTTTTTTCATCTTCATCTAGGCTGCCTTTAGCTTCTGCAATTTCCTCATTGTTTTCATCTTAATCATTGTCATGCTCACTACCTTTTCTTCATTATCTATCTATGTCTCTTCTTCATAATTTTTCCTCTTCATTCTCTACCTCTATGCCCTCTGTTTTATTTCTGACCTCCTCTTCATCAATGCTTAGTTCATTCTCACTCTCAACCTCCTGACTATCTTCACTTTCATTACCCTGCATTGTTTCCATGTCTTCTACCTCTTGTTGAATCAACTCATCATCTCCTTCTATCTCCACATTCTTTGCTTCTTGTGGGCTTAACTCATCATCACCCTCATCCTCATTTGGGCTTGACTCATTGTCATCTTCACCCTCATTATCACTGTCTTGCTCACTGCCACTTCCTTCCTGTTATGATGCATCAGAAGAAGGTGAGGAAGGTAGGTTTTCTTCAGGAGAGGCTGCTTGAGTAGATGATGAGGCTTGATCTATAGGAGTAGATGGAGGAGTGGAGGGAGGAGGATGAGATGAAGAGGGTAAAATAGGCTGATGATGAGGCTATGGGCTTGTGAATATTTCATTAGCTATGAACACATCCCAAGGTATGCCTTTTTGCTCCAGCTGATGTAATACCACCATCTTGATCAAGGAGTGGTGGAACAAACTATACATTTTTTGGGTATAAATCCTCCTTTGGACAAAAGAAGACATCTTGTCTATACTCATATACAAGTAATAGGGCAAATGAAGCATCTTGACCCTAGTGAAATGCATGAGTAATCTGACATGGTAGGAGTAGATCTTGGGGTACCTTCCCTCACAGGTAAAGTACTTAATGATAACCCTCATCAAGGGTTCAAACGTCTGTTTCAGGTGTGATAAAGGGAAAATAGCCTTGCATCCTTGTTTGTACCTAGTCTTGACAAATGGCCCTTGTTTAATCTTACTTTCTTGAACCACTTTTCTCCAACAGAAGGTATACCTGTAGCATTAGAGATGGCATCTGCTGATAGTTCAAAGTATACCCCTGCAATATTTACCTTTTTTTTGTAGTTTGAGGACAAAAAACCTTGTAAGCTATGGGTGATTTTGAACTTGTTTGACTTTCTCACAAAACTAAAAACACCCCACATTCTGAAAGCATGTGAGAATCATGGGAGATGAAGTAATATCCACTGTGCTTTGGGGCTCAAATATATTGACCTTTCCTCCCTTGTGCTTTGGCCTTATAGGTACTTGGCTTCCTTCACTTCTATCACTACTTTCTTCTCCTAACATGGTGACTAGAGTTGTTTTTGGACAAACTTGGGCCTGCTTGTGAAACTTAGGCAGGAGGAATGAAATGAAAATGATGGTGAGGGAAAATTTTTCAAATGAGTGAGATGGAGGAGGATTTATGACTGAGCTCAATTGAGCTTAATGAGGGCTTAACTTGAACTGATGTGTAATTACCCTAATTTACCCCTCTTAACTGATAATTTTGCTTGGAGGTCAAAACAGAGGATTGTTTTCCATGAAGACCTAGGGTTTGTAGGCACTAGGGTTTGATTTTCTTTTTTCTTTAATCATTTAAACACAAAACCACTTGAGGAAGGAAAAAGGCCACGTACCAATTTAAACTTGCTTGTAGGTCTTGAAGGAAATGTGGAGGTGCTTTCCTTGAGATTTTGGCATATTTTTTGCAACTTGGAGGATTTTTGGCATAAGCGTAGTGCCTGGGAAAATCTGGGTAAGTTGGGTCCTATGTGCGCAACGCCGGGTAGAAACTGGGTGAGTCGGGCCTCTACGTGCAGCACCAGGCAGAAACTAGGCGAGTCGAGCCTCTATGCACAACGCTGGGCCTGTCAGGTCGTCCTCTGAGCGCAGCGTCGAGCCCCTGGGTGTGTCGGGTCTACTTGGGCGCAGCGTCGGGCTGTATGCGTAGTGCGTGCAACTATACGCGCAGCGCAGTGAAAAAAAATGCACTGTGGGAACCTCTATTCATGCAATGATGGGTCCTATGAGCGCAATACCAACTCCTGAGCATAGCGCTAGTGACCTTGCCTGGAATTTTCCCTGAAACTCAGAAATTTTCCTTTGAAGGCTCTTTGCTCTTTTCAAATGCATAATGAGCCAAGTGATAAGTAAATTGGCCCTTTATATTCTTTAGGAAAACAAATTTATCTTTACCAAACCTACTTTGTAATTTTTTTTTAAACCTTTTGTCATTTCACTGATATTATTTTAATTTTTTACAGTGGGTGACTTAAAAACATAAAAATGGTGCGTTTTCTCTCCTAATCATTTTCTTTGTTGCTCTTTAGGTAGTTGACATGGTGAATTTTGATTTATCTTGACCAATTGATGCTTTTAGAACTTGTTTGCTGATGGTTGTTTGAGTTATATGATTCACTTTGTTTTGGCTTGTCCATGCCTTCCAAGCACTTTTCAGTCAATGAGTGCCATGAAAACCTTGAAATAACTCTTTTTCTTCTGATCCTTTGGGAGATGCTTAAAATTTTTTAACAACCTTAAGCACTTGCAATGGTGGCAGCCTCTTTAAGACCTCTCTGTCCTTGCCTTGGAGATAAAACTTCCCTTTGCTTAATGGGTGACTGAGAAACCTGTTTTTCATCTTCTTCACTTGAGCCTTAGGCATGCTAAGTCTATCTTTGATAAGCATCACATCTTTCACCATCATGTATGCTAACTCTCTTTGGCCACTTTTGATTTGTTGCAGGTGCCATGTCACACTAATTTTTGTCCCCTTTTTCATTCTTGGAGTTTGAAAACCTTAGTCACACAGCAACAATCTCATGATCATGTTGGTTCTTCACCTTATAACTCAAACCTATGCCTTTATTCCTTTGACCATTTGGGGGCAAATGACTGCAAATGAAGGCTCTGACCTCCCTTACACTAATACTCTTTCATGATTTCCCTTTGAGGTAGTGGAACACTTACCTTGATAAACCTTAGAATGACACACATAGCAGTCCTTTGAAATCTTCTTCTACTTGCATGATGGAGGCTCATTTTCCTCATTTCACCCTCTTTGCCTATCTTTCCAAAACCTTAGGCCTTAGTGCTGTTAGGGAAAAATCATTAGCGTTGTCTTCTAAGTTATCTATAGCCCTTTCAAGTTCATTCATTTCTATCCAGTTCATCTCACCCTTTTCCCTTCTTCATTTATAGTTTCTAAAAATCTTCAATTCATGCTTGGTTGTGTTAATGTGCCTATGTCCTTGTGGTTTTCCGCTCTGATCTTTGCTTGGCATACTGCTGGTCCAATCAGCCCTAGAAACCTTGATTTCCTCTTGAACATAGGTATGCTTCCTCCCTTTTTACTGTGGATGTCCTTTAGTGAGGAGCTGACCTCTTACCTTACCTAATTTTTCCTGCTGATAGCCACCTTGACACTCTTGCAAAAATGTCAAAATGAACATTTTACCTTTTCAGAACTTGAACTTGATAAGGTGACCTTTCTTGGAGACCTTTCTTGATCTGATTTGGGCAAATAGGTGTTGCCCTTCTTTCACATTTGATTTCAGCTCTTATTCAGGAAAAACAATGGTTTAAGAACACCAAGATTAACCCTACAACCTATGAAACCCTAGTGACCTAGTAGGAGGCTCTTTGACCGAAAGCATTTTCTTATGGTTTTCAAGTATGAAAAACAGAGTTTTTGACATATAGATGTATTGTGGATCCAAAACCCAATTACTTGATTTATCTAAAGAGTCTACAGAGGTAGCTTTAAGACCATCAATGCTTGAGGCATTTGATGAACATGAGAGAAGGTAGGTTGTTTGGAAAACTTAGATGGAAATTGGAAGGGTTAGGCATAGGAAAAACAGATTATTGAGGTTATGAGTGTGAAAATGGGGCATAGATGAGTGGCATGAGCCCATGAGGGGTCTTCTAGGAGTGATAGGATAACCAGGGAAAAGCAGAGTAGTGAGATAATGAAAAATTTATCTTAAGAATAATGAAAGCAGTGAGATTTCTAAAACTCACAATATTCATGAATCTTATTTTTAGAAATCTAGGACAAGTATTTAGTCATTTATAAAATCGAAAAAATACTGATGACTAACACATCAGCCACACAAGTCAAAGAACACTGCTAAAAGTCCTTTTTTTAAACTTGATGTTAGGTTTTAATTGCCTATGTTTAATGGTGAAGTCAATGAAAAGAATCTTGATAATTGGATTAGGAAATTGGAGGTCTATTTGAGAATCCAAAACCTTCAAGATGATGATACCAAAATCCAACTAGCTTCATTGAGAATGGAATGTACATCAAATTTTTAGTGGGAAGCCAAGACAAGGAGGAGATTAAGAAACATGGTAAGATTATTCTATCATGGTCAGGTTTCATTACTGCTATAAAACAATAGTTTTATCCATTAGCTCACATACAGAAAGCCATAATGAAGTGGAAAAACTTTAGGCAATTGAAGGGACAAAATGTGCAAGAATACACCCGAGAATTTAGGAGAAGAATTGTCTTATTATGGGTATATTTGCAGAGGCAAGATACTTTTCTCAAGTACATATGAGGCTTACATAGATACCTAAAACATAATATTCTCATGTTTAAACCCACAAGTCTAGATCAAGTATGTGTTCAAGCCACACGTCTAAAGGCTAGAGGGAAGAAATTTTTTGAAGAGGGTAGAAAGAAAACTTTTAAGGGTAAAAACAAAGAGAAGACCTCAAAAGGTAAAAGGAAAAAGAATGCATCTGTTAAGAAAGAGGGAGAAAAATTGGCTTGCAAACATTTTTCAAAAGAAGGCCATGATGAAACTCATTGTTGGAAATTACATCCTGAAACGAGGCAAAATAAACCCAATAACAAAGGGAGACAAAAAACTGCAGCTACAACTCAACATGATTTAGGAGATGATTTGGGTGATGAATCTAAGATTATAACCATGGGATTGAAGAACATGAAGGGAAAAAAATTTGAAACTAAACCCAGTAATAGTACATCAAACTGTTACATACATGTTCCAAATGAAGAATAAAGAATAGAACTGTTTCATGTGAAGGTCATATCCAAGCATACCAAGATTGACACATTGTTTGACAGTGGGTCACAAGAAAAATTAATCTCTGAAGACTTGGTGAAGAAAATTAACCTTGAGACCATACCACATCCAAAACCATATCCATTGGGTCGGATTTGTAAGGATGCAAATTTACATGTTTCAAAGAAATGTATATTATTGTTTGCAATCACTGCAAATTTATTGACACAGTTGAATTAGATGTGGTTCCGCTTGACATAACAAGTATTGTGTTGGGGAGTCCTTACTTGTATGACAGGAAAGCGATCTTCTATCACCATGAGAAAAAATATCATTTATTCAAAGATGGAAAGGAGTACATTGTTATAGAACATCACAAGAACACAAATATTGCTATGGTAAATGCTGGACAGGTAAAGAGGTAGGTAAATTCAAGTAAGAATTTTGTTCTTCTTAAGATTAAGCCTAAAGATGATGTTAATCTTGAATCATTTGAGGGATGTGATCCTAAGTTGAAATCAGATTTATATGATGTAGTTAATGCACATCATGATATTTTTCAAGAGCCAATGAGATTTCCTCCAAAAAGGGAGATTCAACAAGAGATTTAGTTGCAGCAAGATTGTCCTCTTCAAAACATCAATATGTATCGCATGTCGATAATGGAGAATGATAAAATAAAGAGGAAAATCAAAGAGATGTTGGACAAGGGAATCATAAGGCGAAGCACCTCGCCATGTGGTTCACCCATAGTCTTGATACCAAAGAAATATGGGACTTGGCGCATGTATGTAGACTTCCGAGCTTTGAACAAGATTACGGTAAAGAATCATTACCCACTCCCAAGGATAGATGATTGCCTTGATTAGTTGAAAGAAGAAATTTTTTCACTAAGTTAGATTTACGAAGTGGATATCATAAGTAAGAATTGCAGAAAGTGATATATGGAAAAATGCATTCAAAACCAAACAAGGACTCTTTGAGTGGTTAGTTATGCCATTTGGTTTGTGTAATGCACCAGTAACTTTCATGCGTGTTATGGATAGTGTTTTGCGTTCATTCCTTGATGAATTTGTGATTGTGTACTTAGATGACATTGATTATCAGCAAAACAAGAGAAGAACATGTCTTGCATGTGAATAGAGTGCCTCATATTTTGAAGAAAGAGAAATTGTTTCTTAAGATGTCAAAGTGTGCATTTGGAAAAAAAAATTTGGTTTATTTGGGACATATTGTAGGAGGAGGAGAGTTGAGAACTGATCCTTCTGAAGTGGAAGCCATTTTGAATTGGCTCACACCCAAAACAGTAACCGAGGTAAGAAGTTTCTTAGGTGCAACTCAATATTGGAGAAATTTTATTGTTAACTTTTCTTCCATCGCAACTTCTATGCATGCAGTGAAAAGTGTGAAGAAAGGCTTCCAATGGGGAGGAAAAAAACAACAAGCTTTCAAAGAATTAAAAGACAATATCAGTTCAGCTCCAGTCCTTGCAATACCAAATTTGAGATAGCCATTCAAGATTCAAACCGATGCTAGTGATTATGCCATGGGTGCAGTTCTTTTGCAGCATGGTAAGCCTATCACTTTTAATTCTGAAACATTTAATGGTGTTGTGGAAAATTATCCTACATATGACAAAGAACTATATGCGTTGGTACAAAGTGTCAAGAAGTGGAAACACTACTTGATGGGTAAAGAGACGATTGTATTTACAGATCACCAACCATTACAATACTTGCAATCATAAAAAAAATTGCAGCAATCAAGACATTTCAGGTGGATGGGATTTCTTCAAGAGTTTCACTTGGTTATAAGGTACAAGAAAGGTATTTTCAATAAGGTTGTTGATATGCTTTCAAGACCAATCATTAGTGCATCTAATTTACTCAAAAATGATTCTATTGTACATGAGAGTTACATAGAACAATATGCACATGATGTTGATTTTCAAGATGTGTATGCTAGTTTGAGTGTAGGGAATCAAGTTGAAGAAAAATATTATCACATGCATAACAATTTTCTGTTTCATTTGGGTAAGTTGTGTATACCACAAGGAGACAGGCTAAGCGTCATGAGATAATCTCATTCATCTCTTATTGCTGGACAATTTGGGGTAAGCAAAATAGTGGCACATCTATGTGGCCAGCCCTGAGGCTGCCATGTGTCCCTGTATTGCTGTATTAAAATTTTGGGTGAGGTCCTATAGGGCTTGACCATGTGACCTCTAGCAGGCATGCATTAGTCTCCACCAACTGAGCTACAATAAGTTTTTAACTATTATAGTAGACAGGTTCTATTTCAAGTTGAACGCATTGGAGATTAGGGGTTGGGGACCACCGGCGGTCCCAACCTGCCAGCGGTCCCCGCGGGTGGTCACATTAAAACGTTCAAACTCCGACATAAAACATAACCTCCACAAACTCCAACCGACAATTAAAAAAACTTTCCAGCATCCATCAAGTTGTCACATGGCAGCATTTGTTTCCTACGCCTATGCGGTCAGCTTAACCCCCGGTCTAAACTTGAGTTCAATTCAACCTTAACCATAGTTACATGTGGAGTTCCGTCAAACGGCTGCAGTTTGGAAGCCATGGTTTGGGGTTGGTATGTGGCCACCCCAACCACTAACCATTAAATGCGATGGTTAAAACAAGCAACATTTTTGGTGCGCACCTATTTTTGGGCGGATTTCACTAAATTAACTCCAGTTAAGTGGAGTTCCCCATTTTTAGTGGATTTTTTCTAGGTGTAACTGGGAAAATGAGTAGGAGACTCAATGTTTTCCCATTCAGAGTGAATGAAGAGTCATTATTGGCTAATTGGAGCATTCTGGAGCCATTGGTGTAGTGAAAAAAACCATTAGAGGCTTGTAACTACATGTATTTGCAAAATTTTGAGCATAATGAAATATGGACATGCCATTGGGAGTTGGACCAGCAAATGTAGCCCAGGAGGGGTGAACTGCTTTATCATGCCTATTGTGTAAATTATATGTGGTGACTTATTTCTTTGTTTTACATTGTTGTTCAATGTTATTTGTGCTTATTTCATGCTTCTAACTCACTAAAACCATCTACAATTCATGGTTAAAAGCCTCAATCCTTAAGCAAACTAGTGAGACAAGTATGCACATGTTTATAAACTGAAAATAGACTTAGCACAACAAAACTAATACAGTCCTTTCAGATCATAGAATACCTAGAATGCAATAGACATTTCATCAAAAACATGGTAAACATGTAAGCTATAGGTCATGAATACATATCTGAGTGTAAATATTTGTAATTTAGTTATAAATAACCAAGAAGGCCTAATTCCCTCTGAGAAAGTAGTTGCATCAACACTTTTTATCCCATGCATTTATCAACCATTCATTAACTTATCAAAGCATACTAAGAGATATAGATAGAGTACATCTTATATCATGCTTATAACTAGCATATAATTAAGATATTAACCATGAAATAACAACCATCAAAGAAACATAATAATAGATACACATTCTCATAAATCAAAATAGAAAAAAAAATTCTTTTTAACATATGCAAAAATAGACCAAGTCAAGGACTTCCACATACCACCCGACCATATATTGAGATGAACCAAATATTTATTTTAGAGAATCACCCATATTCCATATTCCAAGCATGAATGTGGGATCTCATGAGATAAACCTAGACATAAACAACCAAGGGACTCCAGAGGTTAAGCCACCTCCACCCTCAAAGAACTGCGATCTCGCCAAAACACCTCAAGAGATCACAAAACCAAAAAAAGTTTGGATGCCTCAGAATTCTGTCACCATACCTTGAGGAATTTACTTGGCTCCACCCCACCTATTGAGGGCTTCCTGGAGAAAACCATCTCCACCCCCAACCCTTGCAAATTTTCCTAATACCACCTCACCCAGTTCCAAAACCTTCTGACAATCCCAGGCTCAACTAGTAAATAAATCACATGATACCATGCCTATTAAGGAAATGGAAATGAAAGGTTGAAACCATTATCAAGCCTAGGAAAACCCATGCCAATGAAAACAAATGAACCAAATACACATTTGCATGAACCATGCATTCAGACCTCAACTAGGAAATCACACATGCAACCTGTTACCTTTAAAATCTTCCCGTTGAATTTACTAATCCAACCTTCTCCTTGCCTTCCTTTATTTTCCTTTCCTTTCCTTTTTCCTTCCTTTTCTTGTTTTCTTAATTTATCCCCTTGGTGCTCTCTCTCTCTCTCTCTCTCATTATATATATATATATATATATATATATATATATATATATATATATATCTCACTTGACATAATCTAGAACTGACAAAAGCTTAACTAGAAAAAGCTCAACTGACAAAATATTAACTAGCAAAAGCACAACTAACAAAAGATGTTAACTGGGTCTCTGAAGCCTTTTTATTATTTATGTATCCTTTTCCTTCATTTTTAATCTAATTTACCTTCCATGAAAATATGTGTCTCTTCACCTTCCTTTTCTCCTATTTTCCTTTAATTCTCATAAATAAATGCCAATTAATGCCTCTTTGCCTTTGGAAATTCCTTTTCTGATTTCCATACCCATAAATAAACTAAAAGTGATGCCCACTTTAGTGGTTTTCCCAACACTAATCTTGGAATACATGTCCCATGACCTTGGTCTCATTTTTCCCTTATTATCCTTTACTACATGAAACTTAAACCCAAGGTTTCTACATTTTTTCACTTGACAGAATAAGTCTCCATATTTCTAACTAAATATTTTGCAAAACAGTCCAAATCATAACCAGAAGATGTCAACCAAATGAACCTAGGGTTTGTTTCCTTAGCTCCAAGATATTTTTGATTCTATTGATAATCAAAACATAATAAATTATATAATATGCAGTTTTTAAAATAAATTGATGGGAAACTACCTTTTAAAAGCCTTGTTTTATGGCATATAAAACACCTAAATGTGACTTTTCAAATTTACAAAGGCTAGCGTAATTTTTTATTCCCAAAAATAAGCTCAGTATCCACCAAAAAACTTTAGACATCCATTTACACAAGAACCCATAAAATCCTTTTGTCAAATACCTCTAGAGATAAATCATAACATATATTTTTTTTTCAAATAGCTTTAGCAATATTTTCTACTACTTGTCTCAACCAAAGCTCTAATGGAAAACCCATCATTTTAAACCATAGGTTTTGGGTTTTTGGCTTAAAAAAAAGGATTAAAATCAATATTCCATATTTGAATCCATAAGTTAATGTAACCAAGCACCCAAGATTTCTTAAGGACTGTCTCTAAGTATTTTTCATCCATAAAATGAAAATATAGCTATTTATTCATGAGAAAAATCACCTTTTAAGAGTAATTAATAAGGGGTTTCCATGATTGAGTCACTCACCTTTGTATTTACTCCTTGTTTAAGGAGTCATAGTTAAACTTTCAAACCAATGACCTCATGGAATGACTATCCACCCAAATCATATTAATATTACTCCCCAATGTTAATATCGACCTCTTTGAATTATCCTGAAAGGATTTTACCTTCCCTCTAATCCATGTCGCACCCCCCCCCCCAAAAGTTTGATATAGGAAATTTTGATGACTATTTCCCAAAGTGTTTTAAATTAGAAGCCCTTAATGTCTGCTCTACTGATAAAACTATTTTATCTCTCTCACTATCGGTAATATCTAGGCTAACCCTCGTACCTAAACCTTCTATAACCACTCTGGATTACTCCTTTAAACTAGTCAATTTATTGGAAAAAATCGCCATAGGAACCCCCACACAAAAATCCTTCCCACTACGAGGATTTGTAACTCTAGAAGAATCCACTGAAAATATATTTAAAAGTGGAGACAAAAAGGGTTTTGTCGAAACAAATCCTAACCTTATCACCATCACAAAATTGAGGGTATGTTAGCTCACACAAAGTGGGTTGCAACTCTATCTTCTTTTGAAGTTTTCATACTGTCCTAGATGACATGTAGGGGTGACTAAGTTGTTCCCTAAATTCCCCATTAGAATTAAAAATCCACAATATTTACACCTCGTCTTCTCTTCTCGAGATAACTCCATAGTATAAATCTTTCGTAGGAAAACCCCACCAAACTAAACTCGGAAAGGTCAACAACTAGTTCTCCAATCTAGACTTATAACAAAAACGCGCTCAAAACTCTTCCTAGGTTCTCCATCTTGCCTCCAAACGGTTGTAACATACCAAACACTCCTTCATAGAATAATGATGGGTTATGTTCACATTATGCCAACGAAAAAAAAAATTAACATCAACTAATTTGTATAAAATGTAAAGTGAAGTAATTAAAATAAATTGGTTGTCATTAAATTTCCATTTCATGGAGAGAATAATTTGGAAACTTTATTTTGACATTGGCCATTTATTAGGAATTGGAGAGAATAAATTTGAAACTATATTTTGACATTGCACATTGTTTTAAGCACTTAAGTGTCTTTAGGAGGTCCATAGGAATTTAATGAAAATGGGTTTTTGTTTTTTATATATAGTTTTGAGATTTGTTCTTCCTCATAAAAAGCACGTGAGGAGTGGGAAAATGTTGTATATATTAGTGTCGAAGTCTAAATTGTGTTAAGAACAATTTGTGACATTTATATTTTATTCGAGTATCACATTTAATTTTTTCCTATAATTTTATAAAATATTTTTCAAACTTCAATCCTTTTATTCATAATGTGTTATTTAGGTTTTTTCATCATTTTTCCGCCTTCAAACTCCAAACATTTTGAACGTAGAATTGTCGTGGGTTGTTAATTATTTCTTCACCTTGAGGTTTTGTATTCTATCAACCCTCCACATGTTAGCCAAGTGACCTTTCTTCACTATCATACCTTTCCTTGGTCATGCTTAAATACCTAATTCACCAAATCAATGACTCTTACAAAGTCATCCATGTGCATGGTTTTCCATAAGTGTGTTCAATCCTATAATAATCCCTTTATGTCGACTCTCTACTATCGTTGCATACATAGGGTCAATGGAGTTTCAATTGTTTAATGGTCCAATATTTTTCTAAATTATTATCACTTTATGCTCATTTTCCCAAATCTCTACTAGTTGTACATGTGTATGGTTGATGGAATTATGAACATCGTGATTTGACAATAATGTTACACTCTTCCATCTTCTATATCTATAACCTCAACCTACCATTGTGTTGACACATGTCTTCAATGCATGTCATGTTATTTTTTAACTTCAACATTGAATTTCCTTGCTTCATTTGTCACTATCAAACCAACATATTTTCCTCCCTATTGTCCTACTATAAATCCACCTAGAGAATCAACGAAGTTTGTTTTGTCAAACTAAAGATTGGAATTCTTACAATGTTGTCTCGATACTCCAATTCTCAAAATCTTGATAATTGTCCATGTGTAAGACAAATGAGATTTAGCATTCAAGGTACACATTATTACCTTTATCTCTTCCTTCTTTACCTCTTAGTGTCTGACTTGTTGTCATGACAACACTTGTCAATTGGACATAACTTCCCAATAAGACAAAACAACATAAGTGATTTCACTAATCTATTGAATCCAATATCTTTTCCCCTGATCCAATGACCCTGATTGACATAACAAGGGTTCTTATATATCATAACTAGAAAATGCTCTTCCTTGATGAAATTAACCCACAATGAATAAAACCAAACAAATACAAAGAAAGAGACGTTGGAAGTCGATGCTCCAAAAAACTCGTGAAGGAGGAAGTTATATATTAATTAATCATTCATGTGTGTATATCTATTGTACAAATGGTCATTTTATATATAAGGATAGGTGAACATAACAATATATCATAATGTGAAAATGCATTCAAACCATCTCCATAACTATCTCAATAAATCTCTCAATATTTATTTATTCTTAACTTATCTCATTTATTTTCATCTCTCATTCTTATGTAAATTTCTAGAATTTATCCTACATTGTTAGAATCCATCGCATAACTTTTTCATTAAAAATTACAAGTAGAATTTATTCTTTCATTTCATCATTAATCAGTACTTGTGATCTCAATATGAAATATTCATTAAATTGGTCCCTTCTTCACCTTCGTCTTTGATTCTCTTCTCCTTCACTACTATTTGTATTCATATTCCTTCTTATACAATGTTTCATATTTTACATTATTAAGCTTTCATCTAATCTATTTTTCATATTGTACATGAAAAACCATAATCATTGTTTAAGTCCATATAAAAAATTTACCATCCACTAGAGTACATGGATTTGTAATCATTATATCCACTAAGTCTCTAAGAAACCTTTTCTCATACATGGTTTGGAAATATATATTCATGCATGTAACTTTTACTCCCCCTACATATTCATCAATAATAATGTTGCGTTTCCTTCAGAACTCATAACTGCATCCTGGGTTTTCTTTGTATAACCTCTATCCACACTCTGGATTTCTTATATTAATGTTAACCATTACACCTATGGGTTTTTTTGCATGACCCTCAACCATTACATTATCCAGGTTTTTTTGTATTAACCTCAACAATTACATCCTCAAGTGGTTTTTCTTACAACAAATAATACATCACATCAAATCATTTTTGTTCGACCATGAATCTTCATCAAAACTTCCTTTATCATGACAAGTGATTTTAGATTACCATGAAACATACACTAGAATATGGATTTATGATCACTACGATTTTTCAACATAACAATTTGTGGGGATATACTTTCCTCATAAGGGATTACATCATCATTTGGATAAGGTGCATACAATTTAAACTTTAATTTTAGGTTAATATAGTCCTTGTACAAATATTGGACCATGTTACCCCCAAAAGCAGGTGACTCCGTAGGAGAAAATTGTCGTCTATCATCTCTTCTAGCCGACAACTAGAAACCTTTGAGAGCCACTAGTAGTCGATGATGATATGTTATTTATATACCTAATGCCTACATCAATCATATGTTTCCTTGTCCATTTGGAAAAAGAACATGTTAGAAGGTGGGATTTTGATCAAAAGATAGTTTATTCATTTTGCAATCAATTGGTTATGCTTCTTTGTATTTAGGCATTTGACATGGATTATGGGGTAACTTGGAATAAAGAAGGGACTTGGTCGTAATATTTTTCCCTAACCTTAAATGGGGGGTTTATTTTCAATCCTAGTCCAGTGGGGTCTCCTCTAATGGATCAACGGGTATAGGAGTGACACTAATTTGGAAGCCACGATTGATATAGCATAGCCCCATCCCTCCCTATTCCATACCTACCACTTTCCATCTTACATTATAACCATGTATTCCACCTCCATTCTTTGGGTTCAACTAACCATTGGTTCATTTGGATTTGGTACCCCAACATCTGCATGCCTAGGTAGGGCCTAGAAATTTTCCATGGGAGGTTGATGCAACTAAAGGAAATAAAAAGAGAATATGATGGAAAAAATAAAAAAGAAAAAAAAATATCAAAATGGAAAATATGGCTGGGACATTCAAATTAGCATGTGGTCAAAAGCCAAGCACGAGCTCTTCCTCACTCAGATGGCCATCACCTGATTCTTGGGCCAATCTTGTGTTATCTCATAGAAGACAAGGAACCCTTGCATGTCCCAATTCTTGATGGGAAATTAATATCCCCATCCTTAAGGGAGTAATAACTACTACAAATCATACAAAGCAAGTTATAACCCTTTTAGCTATGAGAATTAATATAAAGAAAAAAAAAAAGTAAAAGGAATAAGAGGGGTGGAAAAACAATGGCCGAGTTGGTAACTCATGCATCGAAAATTTCTCCCTCCTCACATTTATAAACCCAGGATACAGATTCCCATTATGCTAGTCCCTTTCACAATGTTACTTGGTCATGAAGTTTTTTCCCCTCTTGTTGACGGGAAAATCCATCTAGCCAATAGCAGGGGATCTCCTCGGTAAAAAGTCCCAACTAGACTCTAAACTGTTTGGAATAGGGATCCCATTTGGGGTGTGGGTCCGGCTACCGCTTAATCCTCCTTTCCTTGGGTCTCAGTAGGAATCTATAAACCTACGGACACACACTTATTCGGATGATAAAAGACACATGATTGATGAATTAAATTAACATACAACACTATGCGTAGCAAGCTGAATTATAAAGCATGGGGCCAAAGGAAATGTTGTCAACAACATATCATTAGGGTCATGCTTGTACGTTGTTATAACCACAAAGGCAACAATTCTTTATGGCAGAACACCCTTCACTTCCTTAAATGATTTTGGTGATAATATAAATGTTAGTAAACAAAGTTATTAACATTCATTGAGAAAGTGAAATAAACTTAGCACCATTAACACATGTTTAGAAAACTATAATGCACAAATGATGTATTTGGAGACACAGTTTCCTTAATCAAAAGATGTTAGAAACTGAAAACAGAATACTCATAGTGTTCACACATTTACCAACATTAGATCCAAAAATGGAGTTTAACAAATTCTTGTATTCATACTAAAAAGTCTGTAGTCCTTCTATACAATGCTCTATATCTCTTTGAGTCCCCAAAAAAAGGTCCTTATCCAATTTCCCGAAGGAAGTATTTATAGAACGAAACTTGTACCTTGGGCTTCCCTGACTTTTCTCCTTCCTGACCATTGGGCTGCCCTGTGACTTAGTAGATTTTGCAATCTACGACCTCGGCCTCTGTTGCGACCTGCGACCTCACTGGATTTTGCGACTTGCGACCTCAAGCAATCTATGACCTGTGACCTCACTTGATTCTGCGACCTGCAACCTTGAGCAAATCTGTGACTTGCAACCTTCTTTTGGTGATCTTTGGATTTCATAGCAAGATTCCTTATCCTGCATCCCTTGCTTTGAAAAAAGGGCCCACTTGCTTGCTAGGAAAAACTTCGGCTCCTCGTGCAAACCAAAAGCTTCCACTTGTAGTCACATAGCTTAGGTTACATGTCTTCATTGATCGAACAATATGTTAGGGGAGTATTTAATTAATTGTGCAAGTGAAAATTATAAATTTAGACCCCTGTGTGGTCAAGTGTTGTGCCACTATGTCATCGGAGAGAATGGCTCGGGTAAGCTTTCCCTATGTTCTTTTCAATCACCGTAATGTAGATTGGTATAGCTATGGATCGAGTGCGGAAATGTTCTGGGACCTGGCGACCTAGTCGCATAGTCGCACCATTGTGGGGGTCGCATTTTGAATGATTCTGCATGTTCTGCAACCTGGCAACCTGGTCGCATAGTCACACCATCATGGGGGTCACATTTGAATCATTCTGCATGTTCTGCGACTTGGCGACCTAGTCACATAGTCGCACCGTTGCGGGGGTCACATTTTGAATGATTCTGCATGTTCTGGGACCTGGCAACCTATTCGCATGGTCGCACGGCCGTGGGGGTCGCATTTTGGATAACACTCCATGTTCTGCGATCTAGCGACTTGCCCCGTTATGAAATTTCTTGGTGTACAAGTTGCACCTTTCGCCACCATGCAGAAATCACGGTGTAATCAACTCAGTCAAAAATCGATGGTGAGCAACCCCGCAGCTTCAGTCAAGTCGCATTCTGTGAGTCTTGAGGAAATAGTTATGGCTATGCTACCTAGGATAAGATGTGACTTGCGAAGGTCGCATGACCGTCCTTCAGAGGGGTCACATCCTTCACTTACCTCCTCCAGTTCTTGAAAATGCAATTTGGCGACCCATAAGTCGCATGAATTATGAATGTTATCTCATCGTTGATGCAACTCGATAAGATATTTCGACTTTCCTTTATCCGGGAATGAATTCCTGCTGCTAGTCCAATTTAAAGATGGAGCAGATTTGGGTATTAGTGCTTCCGATCATTCTACGCTCCGATCCATCCTGGCATGGGCAGTTTCCTTGTCTGCGGAGAGGTCATTACTAAACCTGTGGCTTGCAGAAGTCGCTTTTCTTTGAGGAGCGCAACTTCAAAGCACAGTCATTCATTCATGTTGTGGCCTTGCTATTTTCAGGCATCTTCCAAACCTTTGGTTGCTTCTCATGCTACCCATGGTTTTTTGGCGTACTCCATCTCAACAGGGTATGGTTGAATTTTATCCGCATGAGAATAACTGAATTTAGTTCAACCTGTGTAGCTTTGAGTTTGGAGAACGATCATTATTGACTTCTCATAACTTGACCCAAAAGCTGGACATTCCTCGGGTGTACCAAACTCAATGTTCGGCATTTGAAGCTTGCTCTCCTCATATAAAAAAAACCTTGGGTTGGAAACATAATGCTCATGCTCATGCTGGGTTGAACATATCCTTTCAAATCTGGCAGAGAACCAAAGTCCATGCTGTGGGCTACTTCATACTAAATTTTCTTGCGTCTTTCATGGTTCCGACTTAGCATTATAACAGCAAGTATAATGGAAAAAACAAAAGGGGACCACCCTCCGTGCAGGACTTTAAAGAGCACAAGTGAGACATCTATGCTTTCCACGCATAATTACCGTCATGAAATATGCAGCAAGAAAACCCATCATGTCCTCCTGCGAATGAAGATGAGCCACAATATATTTTTTACCAATGGTGGAGCTATAATCAAATATGCGTTCTGCTAACTTCCTTGCAGATTTAGCAATGGGATCAACAAATCATAACACTCCGTAGTTAGCCAAACATCTGGGGTGCTGATAGGAGACTAAGCTTTAATCATGAAGTCGAAAGTATTGCTCATGCTGCTGGCAAGCTTTCCATCATGCCTTCGGGCAGCTTTATAATAGTCTTCACATCACTTCTAAACAAATTGACAGAGCGATTTTTCGTCATATAGGTCCTTAGACTTATTAGGATCATGCTGAATGCCATGAAAGTGGAAATTTGAAATGACGAAGGTCGCATTCAAGATTCCGCCACAGCTACCATATCGCAACTGATATACGTTGCTGATTTAAGCCACTACTTGTTTCAATAAATACATATCCATATGAATCAGGTAACCACATTTCTTTAGGAATGAAACTACACATCTGGGAGGACGTGGATTAATCGTGATTGACAATTCCTTTAACTAGTGTGCTCTCATTATTTAAGTTCCAACATCTTTCTCCCAGTATGATGGTAATATTGTTTGGTCTATCATATGTGGGGTGAACTTGCATGCAACATTATAATATCAATTATTTCAAGTTCCCCTTTCGAGAATGATGCTGCCAAATAATTAACATCATATTATGAGCTTGGTGAAGTACCCAAACCGAGTGCCTAAACAATTCATGGTGAAATAGCTTTTAATGTAAATACACAAAAAAAGTTTCCATTCGAATGTATGCATGGCGATCCCTTCACACATGGCGCGGTTGTGGTAATAGTATCTCGTCATGATGGTGAGAAGGCTCATGAGGGGCTTGGGACAGGTTATGAGGATTTCATTGTCTACAGGCCAGGTTAAAACCCTAATAGCTAAGCGAGTAGAGGGGGGACCCGAAATTTTAAATATACCCAAAATTTTGGGTGCTATTGTAGCGGCTACAACACCTCTGTTCCATCATTATTCACATGGCACATAGTGATTGAAGGGTGGATGGGGTTAAGAACACCTAATATGGTCATCTATTATCCACTCCTACCTAGGGAGGTAACACCATTACAGGACCAAAGCCAAAAATTGGAAGGAAATCCTGGTATGAAGCATTAATTACCCAATTGATTTCAATATTTTTTCACTTAGATACAAGAAGGATTAAATGTACCTAATGGTGAAAGTTGCAACATTGGATATTGTGTGTAAATTATAGGTGGTTCCATATATAGGTATGGGAAACTTAACTGGGATCCAGGTCCTCCAGAGGGAAAGATTGACACCCATAGGTGAAGAAATGAGATCCATGGGACTCCAAACAATTGCAGATCATCATTGACATCCTTGTGCACCTCTAACACCCACAAAGTTCTAGTACTTTTCCCGACACAAGCCTAGATCCATCTTACTCTAGATCTAACATGAGCTGAGAGGGATCAAATTTATTCAGGTGCAAACTTATTTTAGAGAGAAAAACACAACGTGCAATGTTTCCTCATTTGAATTGTATTTTTGAATGCTACACAAAGTAAAATTTAAACTTGTAAGTCCAAAAAATCTTTGTTGTATGTCAACAAAATTACATATTTGAACCATACTTTTTTTTAAACAATATATATATATCCATAGTTGACACAAAAATATTTTACATAATATGTGCATTGAGACATTTTATTAGGGCACATTAAAATGATTTCTTTGTTAATAATATATTTTTAAGTATAACCCACATTGAATATTTTATTATATACAACATTAAAATATTTTCTTTTAACATTTTTTTATATATAGATGAAGTTGATATTGGCATAAATTAGTCAATATAGATATACAAATAGTTTATTTAAATCCCGTGTTGAAATATTTTTAAAAAGTATAAGGTTGATACATCTTATTCAAACATTTTTTATACTTCTAATTTATTTAGATGAAATTATGTTACTTCATATAAACAACTAACTAAACATGCATAACATATTTCTTTTTAATTTTTATTATAGTTGACATTTCTTTTCTATCTAGAGAATAGTTTATATTTATTTTAAGATGGCCACGTGTCAACTTCATGTTAAGCACATACATACTCACACATCCCCATCATACTTGGTTGTAGAATGAGCCTCTCAACTCAATTATTTATTTTTTTGGGATGATGCACTTACACGAATATGTCACCAACCAAATTAGCAATAATTTGATTGATGATAGCCAATCTAGGGACAATATGAGGATGGTCTCTGTTATAGACCATTTTGTCACATCTAGTCAATAGGCCTGTGAACCAGATCAATCAACATCCATGAACATTTTGTCATTATCCCTTCACAAGGCCCTAAGGATCACTTCTCCAAAAAGTCTAAATTTCTGGGACATATTGCTCAAAAACACCTTTTTTACCCCCAATGCACATTTCATTCTTGGCCACATGCGTTCAGTGCATATTGCATGGTAGTTCACCAACGCTGGTTAGCACATTGATCTATGTGGATATTGGTGGCCACCCACCTATTCCACTTGAGGCCCCACCATTTTTTTTTCAGTTTTTTAGTTTCCTTAATTGTAGCACAATTTACTATTTTTAGCAAAAAAAAATTGGTCGTGAACTTCCAAAGTTGTTTTGAGGCCCTAAACAATGGATTTTGGGAAAAACGGGAGCAACATGGGTCTTTGAAATATTTTTCTCACATCAAAAGTTGTATTTCTCCAACAGATATTTCTAATGCATTATTTTGCACGTCAAACGGATATTGTATGCCAAAGTTACGTCCCCAGTAAGTTGATGTAACAATTTACCCAAATGGGGCCCATTGATTTTGTGCTTCATCTCCTAGGGTTAGGTTTTTGGATGTTTAGGGTTTTCCATTATTTCTCAATAATAAATAGGGATTTAGCCTCATTGTAACACAATTCAGAGGCCTATAACCACCACATATCTTCTCAGAGATAAGATACCAACGCCCTAGATAGCTTATTTCCATTTTGTCTGTAAGCATATTTTAGTTATGTGATATTAATGAAATGAAGTCTTATTTCTGCTGAATCTCTACGTTTATGTGTATTTTTATATTTTATTGTGTTCATGCATAAGTATAGATTAGTGGTATCAGAGTGGTATGCTCTTTCTCGATCCTTCTTTGCGTGTCCCCAACGAGGTCAGGGTATAAGGAGTTAGGGCTCAATTTGGTTGAACCTTTGCAAGATCAGCCTCACAAACCACGACGGCCGCCCATGGGGGACATTAAAAAGACAAGGGAGCAGGAGATCCTATCAAAATATTTCTCGAGGAGGCCCTCGAGAAACAAAGGAATATGATGACAGATAACTTTAACCAGATCCTTCAACGACTTCCCATTGACGATGCATCTGCATCCAACAGCCACTCTGGAGGCACAACTCCTTTTAAGCTACAAGTAAACTTTGACATTACCATATTTGAGAGATAAATAGATGTAGAAGTCGTAGATATATAGTTGAAACTATTATAAGGGTATTTATCGGTTCATGAATTTTCCAACCGGGAAAAGATTACTTTTGCACTCCTCAAAGTCGCCCCCCATGTAAAGGACTAGTGGGAAACCTACTGTGAGCAAAAGGATGGGAGGGAATCCTCTCTATTTTGGGCCACAACCACTTGGAATTCTTTATGAGATGCCATCAAGGAACAATATTATCGTGTTGGGAGCTATGAGGAAAAGTACATACAATGGACTACACTGAAACAACAAAGGGATCAAGATGTGCATGAGATGACAAATATATTCCACACCTTGTGCACAAAATTGTGTATCAAAGATTCAGAGAAACATTTGGTGCTGAAGTACTGCATTTTTTTGCACAGATACATTCAAGAGGAAATGAAGTTCCTCAATATATCCTCACTTGGCGCAACATATCAATATGATGTCGAGATTGAGCAGAAGTTCAAACAAAATAAGCAAGACTTTGGATCTGTGAATCAGAAGCAAGGGAACAACACCCCCAAACTATAGAACAAAGGACAAAGCCAAGGTGGGGTGGCCCAGGATGACCCACCAAAGCTGCAAGAAAATAGCAACACTGCGAAGCCAAAGAAGGACATGGGAAAGTGGTGTGAGTTCCATAAAATCTCCACTCACAAGACAAGTGAGTTCGGGCCAAGCAGTCACTGGTGGCCGAGCTGAACGATTTTGAATCAGATGCATGCTTTGACTTTGAATCATAACCTGACAATGGGAATGATAAAGCGAAACATATTATCGATGCAGAGCCCAATGCCACTATAGCCACCACTAAGATCCAAAAGGAGAAACCAGAAGATCCAGAGGAGGGGGAGCGCCTCTTCCATTCCCAGATGTGGGTAAAGGGTTCCCGACTGCAGTTCATTGTCGAGAGGGGGAGCCAAAAAAATATCATTTCATCAAATTTCATGAATTGGTTTGGCTTTCTAACCACAACACACCCACAGTCATACACCATCAGGTGGCTTCACCAAGGACAGGATCTCTGCATCAGCCAACAGTTCTGGATTCCCTACATCATCAAACCCTTCAAGGTTGAGGTATTATGTGACATTTCTCCTCTTTATGTTTCTGATGTATTATTAGTCCAACCATACATGTGGAAGTGACATGTTGTGTATGAGTCCTGACCTCATGTTGTTATTGTTACTTTGGGAAATAAGTTATACAGGACACCAAGGGTAGCACTTCCTACCGCCATCACTTTGGTTGCTACAAAATAATGTAGTAAGATCATTTCCAAAGTTGGGAAATTTGTTTTCTTGATAGTCCGCCCTCAGGGTAGGAAAAATATTGTGGCCATGACCTCCAGACAGAGCTCCTCTGCATGATAAAAACATGTGGACAAGGTCGTGGAGGATTATGGGGACATATTCACCTCACCCGTAGGGATGCCTATGGACCAAATCAAGGGGGGGAAATATTTTAGCAAGATTTACTTGAAGTCCAGGTATTACCAGGTACCTATGAAACCCTCCGATGAGTGGAAAACTATCTTGAAATCCAAGGAGGGCCTTTTTGAATGGTTGGTCATGCCTTTTGGGTTGACAAATGCTCCTGCAACCTTCATGATGTTGATGGATGACATCTTGTGGCCATTCCCTAGCTCATTTGTAGTAGTGTACTTGGATGTCATCGTGATCTTCAGCTAGACTTGGGAAGAGCACCTCCACCACATCTGACAGGTCCTCCAAAGACTACGACAACAAAAGTTGTGTGCAAATTAGGAGAAGTGCACTTTTGGCATGACCCAGGTTCAGTATCTGGGATACGTTATTGATGAGTGGGGGGTGCATGTGGATCTAGCCAAGATCCAAGTAATTTGGGATTGGCCAGCCCCAACCACTCTGACAGAGCTTCATAGCTTTCTGGTTCTTCCCAATTTCTACCATAAGTTCATGTTGGGATTCACTCATATTGGTTGGCCCTTGAGCCAAGTAACCAAGGGAGGAGTGAAAGGATAATTATTTTTGTCTGAATCTCAATAGAAGGTGTTCGTTGAGTTGAAGAATCACCTATGCTTGGCCCGAGTGCTCACATTACCAGACTTTCAACAACCATTTGAGATCACGAAAGATGCCTCAGAATGCGCTATTGGGGAAATTATTACTCAATAGGGGCATCTAGTGACATATCATATTGAGACATTGTCCAACACAGTCCAGAAGTATCCCACTTATGATAAAGAGATGTATTCCATTGTGTAGGCTTGCCGATAATTGAAGCATTATATTTTGGGGAAGGAAATGGTCATCCACATAGACCATTGGACCCTATAGTTCATACAGACATAAAGGAAGTTGCAGAATGATTTCCATAAGAAGTGGTCCACATATCTACAATAGTTTCATTTCAACATCAAGTACAAGAAGGGAAGCACCAATAATGTTGCACACTGTCTCATCTAACTACCGATCTTGGTGCTAACCACCATGCACAACTCTTGTGGGCATGAGACTTTGGATTGGCTGCTTCTTTACAAGAGCAATCCAAAATTTAGCCACACATACAAGACGCTCTTGAAGGGTAATAAAGTTCCAAATTTTTACCTCCAACATGCACTATTATGTCACCTGGGACACCTTTGTGTTCCTTCAAGTCAGTGTGACAAGATTATTTGGGAAGCACACTACAGTCAAGTCGCTAGGAATTTTGGGATAGAAAAAATAGTGGCAATAATGTAGAAGTATCTCTATTGTCCAAACCTTTGCCTAGATGTTGGGAAGTCAATTAGATCTTGCAATGTCTGCGCCATTGCAAAACCTACCATTAAGAAGCAAGGCTCTATACTTCGCTTCCTACCCCTAGTTGACCTTGGGAATCCATCTCCATGGATTACATGTCGGGCCTTCCTTCTACTAAGCATTGCAACGACTGTGTTTTCGTGGTCATCGACAAATTCTCGAAGATGGACATTATGGTGACCTACAAGAAGAATATCACAGTAGAAACCACTTCTAAACTCTTCTTTGACTGAGTGTGGGTATACTTTGGGATCCCATAGTATATCATCTCAGATAGAGATAGTAGTTTCCTCAGTACATTTTGGTCCAGCCTCTGATCAATTCTGGCCACCAAGCTCACCAATTCCACAACTTTCCATCCCGAAACTGATGGCGAGGAAGAGGTCATCAAAAAGATGATCGTAGACATTCTACGCATGTATAACTCAAGTAATCCATGCACATGGAATGAAATCCTCCCCTACGTACAATAAAGCTATAACTGGCTCTCCATAACTCAACCAGCCACATCCCCTTTCAGGTAGGCTTGAGATTCCAGCCACTATGTCCCATTAACGTAGCCATGCTATTTACGACTACTTAGGCCGGTTTGGCTCATGTCCAGTCTGAAGCTGACAAGGCGAACAAATTCATTGAGCACATTCAACACATCCACTAATAGGTTCATGAAATATTGGACAGAGCCAATGCCAAGTATAAGCAGCAACATGATCAACATTTGGCGCCACACAACTTCCAGGTGGGCAAAAAAATGTGGCTACATAAGGAGCACCTCACTGGACACCACCGTAAGCTTCGCCCCCTCCAATATGGGCCATACACCATCACCAAGGCTATAGGGGGGAATTCCTTCAAGCTCAATATTACACCATTCCTTGGTCTGCACCCAGGGTTCAATGTGGACCACCTTCAGCCCTACTTCCCACCTCTATTGGACACCTCCGACATTGCAAAACAACTCATACCAACAGAGTTAAACCCAAAATGCATGGAACAGGATACCATGGATTGCATCATGGACAAAAAAATCGGGAACACTCACCAGAAAAAGATCCAACTTTATCAGATTGTCAAACTTGGCCAACTCCCGCACTAAGGCAAGTGGCTCACTAGGGACCAAGTTCAACAGAAGTTTCCTTATCTCATGGAGGAAATCCATGCAATGGAGACCATTGCTTCCTAAGTGGGAAGGAATGATCCAGTTGGATATTGGTGGCCACTTTCCTATTCAAATTAGGGCCCCACAATTTTTTCTTTCAGTTTTTCAATTTCCTTAATTCTAGCACAATTTACTATTTTTAGCATTTTTTCGGGTCCTGAACTTATGGAGACGTTTTAAGGCCCTAAACAACATTTTTTGGGAAAATGGGGAGCAAAATAGGTCTTAAATAAATGTTCCTCACATCAAAATTTGTCGTCCTCGAATAGATATTTCTAACAATGTATTGTGCACATCAAATGAAGATTGTATGCCAAAGTTACGTCCTCGAGAAATTGATGTACCAATTTACCCAAATGGGACCCACAATTTTGGCGCTTCATCTCCTCATGTTAGTTTTTTTGATATTTAGGGTTTTAAATTGTTTCTTAATAATAAATATGCCTTCAAGCCTCATTGTAATAGAGTTCAAAATCCTGTAGCTGCCACATCTCTTCTCAAAGATAAGCTACTAACACCCTGTCTAGTTTATTTCCATTATGTTTGTAATCATATTTCAGTTATGTGATATTAACAAAATGAAGTCTTATTTCTGCTACATAGTTGTGTTTATGTGTATTTATATATTTTATTATGTTCCTTCATAATTCCAGATCATACATGTTTCTCCCTTCTACAGGTGCCTTGAGTCTAGAAATCTGCGAAAATAAAAAAATATCTCCAAAGCTTCCTCTTCCACAAGCTTCCAAGGTAGTTCTAACTATTTACCATAGATAGAGATATTGAATTCTAATATGATCCTATCCTGGAGACTTTATCTCTTATCCCTTGAGCTCATCCTCCCATCATATGTGGTTTTCAATCTTATAATGGTAAATCCTAAACTACCACACTCATCCTATACATTTACTGCCTTCCATAGTATCACAATTGGCTTTTGAAGATTGATAGTGCCCTCATGTTGCTGCCTTGAACCTAAAGGAGTCATCATATTCATGCATTAGGGTTGATTTTGAAGTACGCTTTGTGACAAGGAAAAATAAGTCACCTTGGGGAGACATCTACAAAGTCAACTACTCTTTATGGTTGTAAACTCTCTCCTATATTTGTCAATACAAAGAGTATCTTGTTTTTTTATATATATTTTTTGTGTTATGTTTGCAGTCATGTATTTCAGTGTTATGCTGATTCATTGAATATATATTTTAGATTATGTTACGTAGATTTTGTGGATCCTTTTCTTGTTTTAGACATGTGTGCAAGTTATAATTAAAGAAATTGGAGCTAGAATTGGAGCTTACAAGAGAGGAGGAAATAAAGGCTTGCTATAGATTCTAGGTAGGCTTCTTGCTCATACTCTAATTTATCTAAGGAGAAATTCGTGATTTTAGTCTTTTTTTGTTCTCGATCAGACCACTAGATCTAGGGAATTCACTTTTGTCCTCAATTGTGAAAATTACACATAAAAAATTGGCAACCCCGTTGGGGAATTATTATTCCCTTAGTGGTTTCCTTGACCTTAGCATATTTTTCACCTCTTAAAGTGACCTTGATTTATTCACTCATAAATTGATTCACCTCAGGAAAACACTTTTTGAGATTTCTTTGGTTTTTTGTGACGTGTTTTGAATGAAACTTCCTCAAAACATCCCTTGATATGGAGAATGTTAGGTCCCTATATTACTAGTATATTCCCTTATTGTTGTTAGTGTAACCCCGTTATTGATTTTTGTATCCCTATAACCCCAAAATTGTTATTATTATTCCCTTACATTATTATTTTTAGGTTGGCTAGGATTATATTGTGACCTCATGGACTCCTATATATAGAATGAGGTTTTGGTCATTTGTATCATCTAAGAATTTTTCATTTATGTAATGTATTGGAGGTTTCCCCCTCGAAGTGGTTGATTTCTAAGGCGTTGATCTCTCTTTTCTTCTATTCTTGGAGCTGGTTTCATAACAATTGGTATCAGAGCTTTGGATTCTAGGTTTCACTGCTCCAAACAGGTCATCGTGTAATTTTCCCTATAACTGTTTTTCTATGAAGGCTCGGAAGCTAAAATTTTTATAGAGAGAAGCTAAAATCCTGAGGAACATCGTGTAAACGTTTTAGATCTTAGTTCGCAACCTTTTCGGAGATATGATCTGTGGAAGTTAGGTTTGTTTTAGGCTCCCTAATTTCACCTAAAGCAGGTCATCGTGGAATTTGTGCTATAAATTTTTTTCTACGAAGGTTCAGAAGATGGAATTTTTATAGAGCGAAGCTGCAATCGTGAGGAAGATATGATCTATGGAAGTTAGGCTTTTTTCAGGCTCCTGAATTTCATCTCAAATAGGTGACAGTGGGAAAATAATCATAACTCTCTCTCTGAGTGTCAGATTGGAATTCTGTAAAATGTTTCTACAAGTACACAGACTTGAGTTTCTTTTTTATCAATTTTAGAGTCGAAGGAAGAAACAATGACACGTGGCACATTGTACAAGTTCGCTCTACTGAACCCGTCCATAATTAGGTCATTGTGGGAGATTTGGCATAACTTTTCCTTCAAGAATCCAAATCAGGTCAGACCTGTGGAATTAGAAAGAAGATTCAGAGTGCTACTATAGGTCTAAATTTCAGATATTGAAGATCTGAAATCACAATGATAATTCAATTTCAATATCGAGCTCCTCAAAAGCAAGAAAAAGGTGTGTATTTTTTTTTTCCGAATTGCATAAGTCTTGTTTGAAGAATCAATTTGAATTGATTCCAAGGGCATATTGTAGAATAGATATTAGTATTGGATTCTAAAATTCCCCCTAAAAATAATTCAACACTCGTTAAGCCTTCAAAAGGCTCTACTAAGTCTCATTAAGATGAAGAAATGCAACATGACATATCAAAATTAGAAGAGCAAGTGCACCAAATCTTGCTCTCACAAAGAGAAAAAAAATTGAAATGGATGTTTTGAAGAAAAGCATTGAAGCTAAGATGGATGGTTTGAAGAAAGACGTGGAAGCTACGATGGATGGTTTGAAGAATGGTATGGAAGAAAAAATGGAAGGTTTTAAGGAATACATGGAAGGTTTGAAGGAAGTTTTGTCAAAGTTGATACAAGAAATGATTCCTAATGGTGAAAAGATAGTAGAGGAAACTCATGATGAGAAAAAAATAAATGTTAATAGTGATTTCATAAACTCCAATTTTGGATTAAATAACTACCATATTCCAAAGATGGATATGAGGAAGTTTGATGGCAAGGATACTGTAACATGGATACTACAAATGGAGCAATATTTTGATATCAATAATGTGCAAAACACACAAAAGGTACACATTGCAACTTTACATTTAGAACAAAATACATTGTATGGTATTGATGGCTTTGTTAACGTAAAAAAATTTCACTTGGTCAATTTTTACGGAGGAAATGATAGCACATTATGAGGATACAAAGAGAAACACCTTCTTTAGCCAATTGATAAATCTCAAACAAAAGCGTTCAATGGTGGAGCACATTGAGGACTTCCAAAAATTGAATATAAGGGTAACTGATATTCCAGAGGGACACAGGATTGATGTCTTCATAGGGAATTTAATGGATAACATCCAACATGAAGTTCATGTTTGGGAACCTGATTCATTGGAGAGGGCATTCTAGTTGGCAAGAAAAATTGAATGTAAAATTATGGTGACAAGGAAGCCTACCACTCACATCTATAAAGATGGAAGTGTTGCTACTCCTAGACTCCCACAACCTACAAGGTTGACACCACAATAATTGGAAGAAAAAAGAGCAAAAGTTCTTTTCCATAGTTGTGATAGAAAATACACTAAAGGTCATAAGCATGTTAGGAAGAAATTATTTTACATAGATTGTGAAGAGGAGGAAGAAAATAAACAAGAAAATTCAAAAGAAGAGGATATACATTAGGAACCAACCCTAGAAGAAGAAGAATTGAGTCTGACCATATCGTGTAATGCATTATCAGGAATTACCACTCCTCAAACTCTCAATATAGAAGGACATATCAAGAAGAAAAAGTTAATAGTGTTGATTGATTTGGGTAGTAACCATAATTTTATTCATTGTAAGGTAGCCAAGGAATTGAATTGTTTCCTATACCCAACACCAGAATGTCAAGTGATGGTTGCAAATACAGGAACTATAAATTGCTTTGGAAAATGCCATAATATCAAGCTAACCATGGGAGAATATATATTGAATGGTTCAATTCTTTCCATTCCAATGGGAGGTTTTGATGTTGTACTAGGATTACAATGGTTACAATCTTTGGGGATGGTAGCTTTTAATTTTCAGGAACTTTTCTTGAAATTTTATTTGGAAGGAAAGGAAATTGAATTACGGGGTATCACAGGGAAGCTAGGAAAGATAATGAGCTCTAATGTCATGACATAGCTTCTGAAGAAAGAACAACGAGGAATAATTGTACAATTATGCTCAGTAGAAGTTCCAACATCAAAATCATCTATTTCTCCAGATCTCCAGAAATTCTTGGACATCCACTCCAAAGGTGTTTGAAACTCCCAAAGGACTCCTGCCTATTCATGATCATGATTATGCTATTCATTTTATTCCAGGAAATGTTCCTCCAAACATCAGGCCTTACAGATATCCATATGTCCAAAAGAGAGAAATTGAACATATGATTGCAGAAATGTTAGAGGCAGGTATAATTCAACCTAGTCAAAGTTCTTTCTCTACTCCAGTAGTATTGGTGCATAAGAAGGATGGATCATGGCGCATGTGTCTGGATTACAAGGAGCTCAATAAACTCTCTATTAAAGACAATTTTTTCATTCCTATGATTGATGAATTAGTAGATGAATTACATGGAGAAATTTATTTTACCAAGTTGGATCTTCCTTCAGGATATCATAAAATTAGAATGAGGACTGAAGATATTCCAAAAACAACATTTCGAACTCATGAGGGTCATTATGAATTTTTGGTCATGCCTTTTGGCCTTACCAATGCACCTTCTACTTTTCAAGGGTTGATGAATTCCATTTTCAAACCCTTCCTTAGAAAGTTTGTGCTAGTATTTTTTGATGACATACTAATCTACAATAGATCTTGGAAGGATCATGTTCAATATGTTGATAGGGTGCTCAAACTATTGGAGGAGAAACAATTATATGCAAAAACATTCAAATATTTCTTTGGAGTACAAGAGGTGGAATATATTGGTCATATTGTATCTCACGAGGGTGTTAAGGTAGACCCTAACAAAATTAAAGCCATTAAGGAATGGAAAGTCCCCACAACCATAAAGCAGTTGCGAGGATTTCTCAGTTTAACAGGGTGTTATCAAAAGTTTGTTAATAATTATGGGATAATAGCAGCACCTCTAACAACATTATTTAAGAAAGATGAATTTTCATGGACTCCTGAAGAAACTAAGGCCTTTGAACATCTTAAAGAGGCAATGTGCTTAGCACCAGTCTTAGCTATGACAAACTTCAAAAAAACATTTATTGTGGAATGTGATGCCTCAGGAAACGGAATTGGTGTTGTTTCAATGCAAGAAGGAAGACCCATTGCTTTTGAAATTCATCCAATCAAAAGGAAAGTTTTTACAGAAAGATATTTATGAGAAGGAAATGTTGGCAATACTACATGCACTAAAGAAATGGCGATCTTACCTAATGGGAAGACACTTCAAGGTAAAAACTGATCATGATAGTCTTAAGCACTTTATGGAACAAAGACTATCTTCAAAAGAGCAACAAAAATGGGTCACAAAGATGTTGGATTATGACTTTGAAATCATCTACAAAAAAGGGAAGCTAAATGTTGTTGCAGATGCACTTTCAAGAAAGGATGAAGAGGTGGAAGCATTGCTTTGTGCCATTTCTATTATCCATCCAGATTGGATAACTGAAGCAAGGGATGAATGGAAGAAGGACAAAGAAGTGTGGACATTCATTCAAAATTTGCAGCAAGATCCTAGTACATCTCATACATTTAGTTGGAAAAATGATTCCTTATGGTACAAATATTGCTTATATATTTGCAAGAATTCCCAACTAAAACAAAATATTCTTTTGGAATTGCACACTTCTCCTTTAGGAGGACACTCAGGATTTTTAAAAACTTACCATAGTGTGAATAAATAATTTTTTTTGGGATGGCCTTAAATCTAATAATCAAAATTTTGTGGCGGAATGTTTGGTTTCCTAGCAAAATAAAGTTGAGACAATTAAGACCCCGGGTCTTCTACAACCTTTATCCATTCCAAGCCAAAGTTGGGAGGAGATTTCAATGGATTTTATCACAAGTTTACCTAAGTCCAAAGGAAAGAGTGTAATCATGGTCATAGTTGATAGACTTACCAATTATGCACACTTTTGTGCATTATCTCATTAATTTAAAGAAAGTACAGTTGCTACTGCATTTATGGAAACAATTCAAAAGCTACATGGAAACCCAAAGATTATTGTAAGTGACAGAGATCCCATTTTTATTGGAATTTTTTGGACAAAATTATTTTCTTGTTTGGGTACTCAACTAACTCATAGCTCATCTTATCATCCTCAATCTGATGGTCAAATGGAGATAGTGAATAAATGTTTGGAAGGATATCTTCATTGTTTGTATCTGATAAGCAAACACAATGGGTCAAGTGGTTACCTCTCGCTGAATGGTGGTATAACACTTCCTTCCATATTGAAATGACCCCATTTATGGCACTTTATGGATATCATCCACTGTCCATCACATCTTCTTTAAGAGAAAATTCTAAGGTTCAAGCAATGGAAGATCACATCCAGAATCAACAATAAGTTATCCAACTCTTAAAGGATAACCTAAATTTTGCACAAAATTGAATGAAACAATAGGTAGATCAACATCGCAACAAGAGAAGTTTTGATGTAGGAGACTGGGTATTTTTACGGCTACAACCATACAAAAAAATGTCCCTCAAGCAAGCTAAGAAGGATAATAAATTATCGGCAAAGTACTATGGTCCTTACAAGGTGTTGCAAAAGATTAGTACTCTGGAATACAAATTGGAGTTTCCTACTTCTTCGTGAGTGCATCCATTTTTCCATGTTTCATGCTTAAAGAAGGTTATATGGGACAAAATTATACTTCAAACAATATTTCCAGAACTTGATGAGGAAGGAAAAATCATTTTGGAACTTGAAGTAGTCACTGAAACAAGAACTCGACACCTACGAAATCGATCAATTTCAGAGTATCTCATCAAATGGAATAACTTACCCACTGAAGGTTCTACATGCGAGGATGAGAATTTTATACAGAAGAATCCGAAGCTACTCAAGCATTGAGGACAACACTTTTTTGAAGGAGGGGGCATGTTAGTCAAGAAAAATTTTAGGGGCTAATATTCGCAGGTGGGCTAATATTCCATGCTTTTTCCAAAAACAAATTTCGCCAATTTCCATTTTTCTAAAAATGATTTCACCCAAATTTTATAATATAAAATTATTTTTCCTTAAAAATTACCAATATTATACATTGTCTAATATAAAATAATTACAAATCTAAACATTTTTACAAAATTAGCATGAAAAATTTTAAAATTTGGATATTAGGGACTACTAATATTCGCTAAGGTTGCTAAACTTTAAGATAAACTTCCATCCTTAAAATTTTCCCTGATGTTAGGTCCCTATATTACTAGTATAGTCCCTTATTGTTGTTAGTGTAACCCCCTTAATGTTATTTTTTAACCCCTGTAACCCCAATATTTTTATTACTGTGCCCTTACATTATTATTGTTAGGTCGGCTAGGATTATATTGAGACCCCATGGACTCCTATATATAGAAGGAGGTTTTGGTAATTTGTATCATCTAAGAATTGTTCATTTATGTAATGTATTGGAGGTTTCCCCCTCGAAGTGGTTGATTTATAAGGCGTTTATCTCTCTTTTCTTCTATTAATGGAGATGGTTTTCTAATAGAGACAGAGCGCTTTAGCTCACTTGCTCCTTCTCTATACCCGCACTGCAAAGAATTGATGTTTGTTTTTGACCTGCGTTGATTCATGTAAGATGAAAAAAATTGCATTCCTTTGCCTTTATCTGTAATTTTCATTGGTCCAACAAGTTTTCCTTCTTTATCTGAGTGTATCCCTATCTCTGAAAAGCCTTCATTATGCTTTCTTTTAGTTTTACTATCCTTTGATGAGAATTTCTTTCAATTTTCTTTGTTCATGACAATTAGGTATTTTGCAAACTTTTTTCTTTATCATTGATTTGTTTGAATAAATTGATATTACAGTGATAATTCTATGTGATTTATTTTATTTATGATCTAGCTTCATCTCAATATTCATTGTATTTGAAGATTAAGAGGAAAGAAAATATTTATTTTTCATTATTTTCATCTAGAATTTTGTGTGAAATTTGGAAACTGGAGCAGTTGTATTTGAAAATTTTGATTAGGAAGTGTTTTTTGTTGTATTATTTTCTTATTGAATTATTGTTTGAATCTCATCATCTCATAAATAGTTTTTCATTGAAAACAAATATCTCTTATAATCATGCTAGATTTCATTATAGGGAATTCAGGTGAAACCCATGTTGAGCCTTGAAAACTGAAACCTGATTCAAAATCAACTCTAAAATTTACTGAAAAAATCTGAAGGAGAATTTGGAATATTAACAAAAACATCTAGAGGTATAGGCTAGAGACGTGTTATAGCATATTTAAATGTAGGAGTTGTAATTTTTTGTGAGCATTAAATTCTAGGGGTGATGTCTTGTTCCACATATGTAAGTGTATATGACTGTTCTTCATGTACCTTATGGTATATTGGATGGCACTCCATGCATGAAAATTATATGGGAAGGCTCTCATCATACAGTTACGCATTAGAAAACAATACTACAAACTTTTCTTCCACGTACCTTCATATATATATTTTGGAGGTCCCCACTAGGTTGTTATCCCACCATAAGTAACCGAGTCAGCTTCCTTGTACATTGTGATACATCGAACACAACATTAGGGGAGATTTCTTGCCTATTCGTAAATCCTTGGTTCTCCAAGGTGGTATATTGTAGTTCACATTTGCTTGGTAAACCCTTTTTACTAGTTACCCCTTTTTTATTTATTTTTGTTGTTAATTTCTAAAATTTACTATACCATCATGAAAAAACAATCCAAACCACCCCATAATTCACATATGATCTAGAAATTGCCTTCTCTTCTACCAGAGGCAACTCCTCGATGTATAAAGAAAAAAATGATGCAAACTACTGAATCTGGTACTTCGCGAACTAACCCTTATAGACCTCCATCTGAAATGGACCAGCCAAAATCATCTCTTCCTGTGGGTACTAGATCCGAGATCACTTCTCTACTAGCTAGTGACTCTAACATAGTCGAAATAGAAGCACCTAAAACTTATGATTACCTCATATTATTTAACTTGAGTTTCCTGAATTAGATACATTACAACTTTAGGTTATACAACCTAAGAACCTCAATTAATTACACATGTTAATTCAGGTTCTTCCTCTCTTTTTTCTCTGTCTTCGACCCAACCATAATCTGTATATCTTGGGCCTGACAGTGAACAAATTCGACTTGGTATTTTGAGGGTTGATTAGATTCCTCAAGAAGAGTCTCAAACTTCTTCTCCTTTTCATTTAAGAGGGATTCATCTCTATTAGGTCCCTCGTCCCCATACATCGATACAATATCCTTTCTCTAGTTCTGCACTTTTAAACTCTACCTTGAGTTTCCCTTGGCAATCCTCTTTGGGAAATTTAACCATGACAGAGTCTGCTATGGTGTCTCAACCCACATATACCACTATGAGTGAAAAAACCAATGTTACAACTACTATGTTTGTGACATCACCAGAAATACATTTGTATGGTGGCATCTGTTCCACCCGGCTGTGAAAATTATTATATCTGGAAATCTAAGCAATCCTATTGCAACTATCTGAGTTACTACAACTCCCTCTCAAATGATGCATTCGTTATCTTGCTAACATTGCTGTGATAACCATCTTACTTTGCCCAGCTTCCCGAGCTATTGAGAGAATCGGATGAAATCACCTAAAAATAAACAAATTTTTAGTTCATGTAGATCGATTCTGGAGATTCTGACTGCTGGTAACTACTGCTCTATCCCTCTAATGCACTGTGTTGCTACTTCTCTGCACTGCACAACACTACTCTACACTACACTACACGCCTGTGTAATATGTTGTTCCTACCTTGCTCTATGCTGCTCTAGAAATAGGTGTTACCAACTACTGAAACTGTCGCTCAATCACTCCTCGTCTCCTGTTGAAAATTCCTCCATCCCTCTACTGCAAATATGGGCTCCCGTAGCATGGTACTGATCCATGATGTGGGATCCTCAAGAATCTTGCCCAACTAAAGTTATAGATGAAATACATTTCAATGTCACCCCACTTCTCTCCTCGAGAAGTGTGGGCACTCATAGCGAATCCATTCTTCTTGATCTTTGCATCTACAACTTTTGAATCATGCTTCTTATCCTTGTCCTTTTTCTTCAAAGGACACTGTGATGAAAAGTATCCCATCTCAGCACATGTGAATAATTTAACCTTCAAGACATATCTCTTATGTCTTTGTTGCCCTTATTTCCCTTTCGATGCAAGGACTTCATTCTCCTCCTCCTCCAAACTCTTAGATCTACTTCTGCTGCTACCATGAAGCTTGCACTTTAATAGTTCTCTCCTCAGCTCTTCCTCCTGAAGTTCTGACCACATCTGCTCAAAACTAGGAAGTGTATACCTACCTAAAATTATTTGGAAAATAGCTTGCCACACCTCTGTGACTGTGTTAAGGGCTAGCCTCACAATAGATGTCGAAGATGGGGTGGATCCCATGGTTGCCAAATGATCTCGAATCTCCTGAAGCCTTGTAAGGAACGGAGCAATTCGCCCCCCCTTCTGCACCTGGACCAATTGAAGCTTCTTCTCCAAGTACATCTTCATGTGATTGGAATTTCATTCATGCAACAAGGACAAGGCCTCCCACATATGTCTGCCAGTGTTCTTGCCAGCTACATGAGAGACTATGTGATCCTTGACACCATCAAGGATCATCATCTTGGCCTTTTTCATATCAAACCTATACTTCTTACGTTGATCTAGATCTGAAGGTACAACAACCAGATTTTCCATGAATGTCTTGAGATCGTATTAATCCAGAAGGAATTGAATCCTTTCCTTTCCTGGATAAGCTGCTCAGATCCTGTAAAAATGTTGAATTCCTCAGCTAGGAACTCGCTCAGGAAGAATTCACTGCTATGTGATTTTTTCTTTCTTCGGATGCTTTTCTGCCTAGCAACTACTTGCAGAAAAAATGTTTCCCTCTGGATATGGATGAAGGTTCTGCACTACTCCCTCTACCTCAGAAAAATATCTAATCAGAAGTCCTAACTCTTTTTCAATTCACTCAGAGAGAGACAACCTCGAAAAAGTAGCCCTCCTGGCTAGAACTACACAATCCTCTTGGGAGTTCGATCTGCTGCTACTACAAAAATTTGGCCTTCTCTTGAGAGTCTGATCTGATCTTCCTATTTCACATCAAACACTCTAATACCATGTGACTATTCCTAGATCTCACAATCTAAGGAATATTACTGCAACTATCTGAGTTGCTTCTCCTATTATGTAAATTTCATTTACAGAATTATTTTAGATATGAATTATTGAAGTAACTACTGAAGCAACCTAAACTTAATTAAATATGATTCTGAAACAAGGAAACTAAGAAACAAATCAATCACACATAGGACACCTTTATTTTTTACTAAGTGCCTAGAAAAATTCAATGCGGGAAAATCAGTGCAAGAGATCTGAGGGTTTGTATTATTAAGAAATAGAAATTTCTAAAGACATCTCTGAATACCTAAAGGGTTATTCAGTTACAGAGAGAAATTATGGCAGAAAGAATTATGAGAACACCTCACTCAATCACTAGAAAATATGGCTAATCCGATCACTGGAAAAGCTACCTCTGGAGGTCTCTATGCAGCCTCTGTGTAGTTACTACATAGGCAATCACCTACTCTGAAACTAACGCATCACCCCCGAGTAAAGGATCGATCTAACTCCTGAAATCTCAGATCTGGGCCTCCCAGTCTCACACCTTGGCTTATGGCTTCTGGATCTAATCTTACAACTAAATCTTGGAAACCATCTAAGGCACTGTGAAAATTTTGCGTAGCCCTACATGGCTCTGCGCTGGATATGCGTCAACCTGATTGGCTCTATGATGAATTTTTTAGATGTCTTGTTTCCTCTCTCTACTGATGATTCTCCGACTGAGAAAATATCTCTCTCTGGATGCTATCTCTTCCTCTCACTGCACTGATTCACTTAGATTTGATCTTTGTCCGAGCACTTGCACTGTCAGAGGAATTAGATCTCAATATTCACTTAGTGTGTCTTTCCAAATGACCCTAAAGCCTTCCTTTATAGTCTTCTCATTGATAAATAAAAAATCAATATTAGATCTCTAATTAACGACTAAGATTATATTACACTTGATCCTTTCTTTTTCTAGATTATTCACACTCTGTTTTATTAATTCCCTTTAATTATTTAATTTCCCTAAGTTATAGTTAGGGCATCCATTAAAATAATTAATTACTTTAATAAAACATGATATGAGTGGAATTTTCACAAATAGTTTCTGGGTTCTTTGGAGTACCTATGTCTAAGCCTCGCCCCAAATTTTGGGGCTTAGAACACTTTCGATGCTACCAAAAATAAACATTGGTTACCAATCATTATCTGGTACCTTCTCTAGTGCATCCACCAGTCCATGGACTTCTTCCATGTCATCCTCTTCTATAATTCCATCTCGTACTTGTTTATTGAGCGTCGCACAATATTCTCACATTAATACATCACAAGCTTTAGTTGATCAAAAATATCGTATGTATGTCAGTGGCTATGGAAATATACAACAACCCACTCCACCTTATACTGGGTACCCTACTCCAAGAGGGAAGTTGCCTCCATATTCCCCTTATCGTTTTGTAGCAGGGAATCATATTTTCAAAATCTTCCAATCTCCTAACAAAATACTGCAAGATGGTGATCTACCCTATCCGATTCCAACATTTCTAGGAATGGCTGCCAATCCTTGGTGTCCAATGTTTCTTGTACAACCTGGTTCTATTGTAAATCAGTTCCAAACTTCTCAACTTGTTACAGTTATGCCCCATGTTCCTACTTGAAAACCCATATCTCAACCTGCTCAATATTTATCTCACATAATTTAACCTTTGCATGTTGCACTTATAACTCAACCTATTCTACTGTTATTTGTTACCTCTCAAGTCCCACTTACCCAAACTCTTAAAGGTGCCTTACAACCTTGACTGCCTGGTCAGACTATTCCTCAAATGCAAGTGAATCAACTTGTACATGGTAGGGTATATGCACAAACTGTCAAACTTTATGTAGGTATGATTCAAAAACCCTCGAGGCAACCATATCAAGGTATCCCTCAAATGCCTTGCCAAGTTCAAAAAATTCAAACCCAACCATTTCAAACTTTTAAGGATATCTTGGAACTAGGAAACAAGGTTATGTTTATCTAAGATAAATCAACACAAATGCATGTTTTTTGTACAATCTGATCAACTTCTCGGCTTTTTTGTGTTTAAACAAGGATTCCATATTGATCCCCTTAAAGTGCAGGCAATCCTTGATCTGCCTAATTTTTCCTCTCTTGTTCAGTTACAACACCTCCAACGGAAGGTTAACTTTCTATGGATATTTGTTCCTAGCTATGATGAATTGACCAAAGAATTTACTCGATTGTTGAATAAAGGGGTTCCCTTCCATTGGGACGACACTACCCAAAATACATTTGATGCTTTGAAATATGTTCTAGTTCAAGCATCATTGTTGTATCACCCTAATTATGAACATGATTATTTCTCATCTCTTGCCACTACAATTAATACCATTTTTATGGTATTGGTGCAAGAATACGACGTAGGTGATGAACATTCCATTTATTATTTGAGTCAAAACTTAAACGACATAGAAATAAAATATAATCAAATTGAAAAGTTAGCTTTGACTGTTGTCCAAAGGTTTCACCACTACATTATGCTTGGCAAGACTATGTTTGAATCTAATTATAACCCCATGACATATACCTTGTCATGAAAATTGCTGGGGGGGAGACAATCCAAACGGATTTTTATTCTCCAGGTGTTCTATTTGGAGTTCACCAAGTCCAAAACGAAGAAATCCTTAGTCTCTATCGAATTGATTTGTGACTTTCCCTCTTCTGAAACTGAGTCAACATCTGACGATTCTATTTGTGAAGTTGTTATTTCTAGTTGATTCATCTTATCCTTGGTATGGAGATATCATCATCTATCTCCAGACCCAGACTTTTCGGCCCAAAAACTATTGCACTAACCAACGATGTATTCGATATGAAGCTAAAAATTATATTATAATTGGAGAAAAACTTTATCATCATTGTATCAATACCATATTTAGGTGGTGCCTCACTCATGAGGAGGCCAAGAAATATCTAAATGAATGCCATGTTGGAGCATGTGGTGGACATATGTTTGGTTATGCCACTTGTTATAGCATCATTTCTCACCTTGACATGATTCATGATTGCTTTATGGCTTTTGGGCACCCATTCCTACAGACTTGGACAAATTCACTTAAAAACAGTGTAAAATCCCCCATACGCGACTATGCCCGTGATTTTCCGCGTGTATACGCGAGTCCAACTAGACTTTTCTGCGTATGCCATTAAAATGATTAAAAAATATATAAAAAATCCCTAATTTCACGCTGTGTCGATGGTTACTCAGGTAGTTCAACCACCCCAGCCCGTGGCCAACTGTTTCCAACTGCTGAAACTACTTGGAGGGACTATAAAAAGCCCTCATGTGTATGGCCTAAGGGAGAGAAAGAATTATTGATATTATACTCTGTTGGTATTCCCTATCCAAGTCTGATTCCTCGTGCCTCCTGCACTTTCCCAGTTCATTGTAGGAAACCCTTATTTCCTTGAGATACACATCCCTTTATATGTTATCTCATATGCACCAGTTTGGAAGGAGTCTTAGCGAGGCAAGGGCTGGACGGATCCGGACGACGGTCTGCAAAGGCCTTGGAAGGATCAGGTGATCTCTCCACTTGATTATTTTTGTACGTGCTATTTATAATACAGAAGTATCATGCTGTTCCCAAAATAAACGTGTTAGTGTATGCTTTTATGTATGATAATATTTGTTATACAAGCATTCATTATGATTTATTTAATGTTTTATATGAATCTCACTAACATTTAGAGTAGATATATGCTGTACAACCTGTCCTTTGTGCTGGTTTCTTCTTGTATTTCAGGTTAAGAAGGAAGGACGGTTGCTGGGGGTTTGGACCCCACGTGGATCTACTTCAAACGTAGGACCTACGGGTAACTCTCTCTTTCTGCTCTATTTAGTTTTTCTGAACGTGCATGGTTGTGTGAGTCTCTGTTAAGTAGCATGCCCCTGCTCTGTGGAGGTTGTATCCCAACCAACCTCTAGGGTGTTAATTCCCCGAAACAGAACTGGCGACTCCACTGGGGATCACATTCTTGTGATTCTCCTATTGGATTGTTTCAGCTATTTGGTAGGTTGCCAACAGTTTTATCTTTCATTTGCAGTCCAGTTTGTTTTCTTGCAGTCAGTCTGAAGTCTTGGTGTCTTTTCCAGGCTTGTTCTTTTGTTTTTTTTCATTATTTACCTTTGCATACGCGCCTTCTTTTGCACACAGTCGCGTATACACGCTAGTTTGTCTGAAGGAAACCGCGTATACGCGAGTTTCCCTTAGAACAGACGCGTATGCACGCTGGTTGCACAGCTGTGAAGCCGCGTATACCTAGGCAGATTTTGAATTTTTAGGATTCTTGAGTTTTTGGTCCTTTCTGGCTGTGGAGGCCTATGTCTACAGTGTCTCTGTACTTACTGGAGTGTGAAGGAAGTGGTTTCATGTCTTTTCTCTCTTTCGTTTGAGTGGAAACTAGTCTTTTGGCAAAAGTTTTGTTTCTGGTGCTGGCACTTCTGGATTGAGTTCCAAGATCGCTTTCTGAGCCTTCTTGGCTGTTTTGCTTTATCAGAACAGAGAGCTTCTGCTCACTGACTCGCTCCTATCTTTGTGTTGTGCTTTGCATTGCGATTTTTGCTTCGTTTTTGATTGGTTTTCTTGAGTTCCATAGGCTAGGTTTTTGTTGCAATTTTCGAAGAACTTTTCTTGCTTCTTTGGAGTCTTTTGTTGAAGCGAGTTTGCACTATTTTTCTAGGCTGATTGGCTGATTTTTTGGTCTTCCGTTGCTCTTATTGATCTTGCTACCATTAGCTTTATAAGGTTTGGGAGCATTGTTGAAGTTTGTGCTTGAAATTCGGTCTCTTTTTGGTTTGGATTTTGATAGTTGTGCTTGGTCTTTTCGAGCTCTTGTTTTATAAAACTAAAAAGCCCAAAAAACATTTGTTTTGCTTTTTGTTTTTGCATTTCAAAAACTCAAAAAACATTGTCTCTTGTTTTTGTTTTTGTTGTTGCATTTTCATTTTCGTTTGGCCATATCTTTTGGAGCTTTTGTGAAGTTTCTTGCTTCTAGTTTTCGGCTTGATTTTGAGGAGGAGTTGTCATTTGATTTCTTCTCCTTGTTTTTAAGTGTTTTTGGTGTCCTTATTTTAAGAGTTCTTGATTTCAAGAATTGGCTTTCTGGACAACAAATGATAAGTTAAAACTGAAGGAGCTTTTTGGGAAATTTCACTTTGTTTTAAGAGATTTTTTGCATGTTAGAATTTACATGCTTGTAGTGATTTGCATTAGGTGCATTTCAGCATTTAGTTAGCTTCTTAGTTTTTGTGAGTGTGAGTTTGCAATTCGAAAAGAAAAATACGATTTTTATTCTCGTAGAACCTGTATAGAGATTACTTTTCATCGAAAGACAAAGAAATGCATGTGCATGTAGTTAAGTTTTTATTAATTTCTTTTGCGTCAAAACACCATTGGTTTCATCTCCATATCCTTGTGACTTAATATAACAGCCCTTAAAATAAGCGATTTAATCTAAAATAAACTAGCAAGTTTTACTAAGTGTCAATCACCAACTAGCTAGGTTGTAGGGCCTTGGAATAGGTGAGAGGAGAGTTAACTCTCCAAGGCCGCTCAAACAAACATAGAAGTTGATTAATTGAGCGAAATCCAACTCCGTGAGGTGGACTGGGAAAGCTCTCATCCGAGAGTCAAGAGCGAGGGGAAGTGAAGGTTGAGAAGAGGGATACCCCCCCTCCGATTAGCTGAATCTGACCTCAAGACCGTTCCGCCCAGCTTCTGATACGGATTGGTGTCCATAGTTGCCACTCCTAGGTTCCACACAGGTGACAGCGGGGGGGAATACCCGTGGTACCTGAGGCAGACGTCGCATCACTTTCAACAGTACTTCTGGGGGGTGCCCTTGCGAAGCTTGGGTGCTTGAGCCGGAAAAGGCTGTTGTTAGGAGGTCGTCGTAACTGTTTCTGATACCTTCGCTAGTTTTTTTGGGCCCTAATCATCCCAGACTGCTTTCGGAAGGCCCTATACTTCGCTTTCCTGTATTTTGGTGTCCGGTCCTCATCACCCAGAGCGGAAATACTTGGAGGCTGTTTGCTTGCTGTATCTCAGGGATTTTTATTTTAGTGAGTGCTCTTTGCTCCTAGCTTGCCTAGCTTTTCACTTTTTTGAGTCTAATTTAATAAATCTATAAAAGTGGTTGATCAAGCGCCTCGACGTTCAAGGAGAATCTGCGGGTTATCTCCCGAGAGTGCAGAGCCTTCTTCGAGAAGGCGTAGGAGCGATTTAGCAGGTGGTTACCACCCTGTGGAGTCTGACGCTGTGGAGAGAGATCCTCCACCAAGGTCTGAAGGTTTCATAGCTGATTCCGGTGTCGATTCCGAGAGGAGCGTTCCGCTCACCTCGCGAGTGTTGTTTCCTCAGGAAGAAGATTTTCGGATAGAAGATATACCTGAGCCTCCTGCTACAGGTCCATCTCCTCTTCCTCCTGATTATCCGTTTGTTGTTCAGTACATCGGACCGGAGTCTGAGAGACCGTCGGATCTTCCGTATCATTCTTATCTTTCGATGGCCACGACTGGGAACACGGCTTCTATCGTGAGTGCTGCAGGCATTCAGACCCCTGCTTCTGTCGAGGCAGGGGGCACTATTGCTTCATCTTCGATTGCTTCTAGTGTTGCTATGTTTGGCTCTGGATTCACCCAAGCATATGCTTCCCATTCTGGTCCCTTCTGTTCAGGGATGTCCATTAGTGGAAATCCCTCTTCTTCCTTTTCCGCCGGTGCAGCTGGATCTACGCCCATGTCTAACATGGCTAGTGGATCAGCTTCGTTTCAGGGTTTCCCCTTTGGGATTGGACATATTCCCAGTTCCAATCCTTCTTTAGGGTCATTTCCATTTACGTCCCAGACCCAGAGTTTCAACCCTTGGTCTGGGGGGCAAAGTTCGACTACTTTTACGGGATGGAATCTTGTCTTTACAACGGCTGGGGCAGGCAATCAGTTCTTCGCAGGTCATCAAGGGAATGCTTCTTTCCCTTCATCGAGTGCTTATCAGTATTTTTCTCCTCTGTCTAATGCGTGGAACCCATACCACTACTTTTACGGGATGGAATCTTGTCTTTACAACGGCTGGGGCAGGCAATCAGTTCTTCGCAGGTCATCAAGGGAATGCTTCTTTCCCTTCATCGAGTGCTTATCAGTATTTTTCTCCTCTGTCTAATGCGTGGAACCCATACCAGGGGCTTTCCTCTTCAGTCAATACTTCAGCGGGGGGAACTGGTCTGGGTTTTGGTAACCGGCGTGGGGAGGAGGTTATTCTCCGTTTTCTACGAGTCCTTTCTGGCAGCCTGGTGCCTCATCAAATCCAGGCTATTCTTTTCAGAATGTTGGAAATCCATCCCATCAAGGATGGAATTCTCAGGCTCCGCCTCAATTACCGTTTCTGGCAACATTAAACTTGCCAGACTTGTCGAAGTTAACTAATGATCCGATTCGTTATAGTCCAGGGTGGCCTCCGGTCCCGACCAAACTTCCTTCAGACATTCCAAAGTTTGAAGGTAAGAATGGAGAGGATCCGGCAGACCACATCACCACTTTCCACTTATGGTGCTCGTCGAACTCCCTGATCGATGATTCGATTAGGTTGAGATTATTTCAACGCACCCTAACTGGAAATGCTGCCAAATGGTATATAGAGCTCACTGGGGGCAGTTTCACCACATTTGGAGAACTGGCTGTCACATTTCTAAACCATTTTCAGTTGCCTGTCAGATATGAGGCTGGGACCGAACTCCTGGCTAATTTTAAGCAGGATGAGGCAACTCACATTTCTGATCACATCCAGGAATGGAGGAGAAGGAGGAGGCTTATCAAAGCCCATATTCCAGGTGAGTTCCTTCTCGAGTGGTTTTTGAAATCTCTGCAGTCAGATATTTCAAAGGATGTATCCCTATCCGGGGTATTTTCTGAGGAGCAGGCCATCTTTAGGGCCTAGCAGTTAGAGTTGATCTATTCTCAGTCTGGGATGCTTTATAAGTATTTACCCAATGCTCCTCGCTCCAAATTGGATTTATCGAAACCCAAACCTGGTCTGCATGGTGACGGGCTTGTCGGATCGGTCAATAGTAGTGCAGCCAGCCTGCTTTCTCAATTGCAGCAGTTGTCTTTACAATCTGCTCCTTCTGGTCAGGCTGTGCCTGCTGATTCATCACCTTCCCAGTCTTTGTCCATAAATGCTCTCCAATCTTCTGAGCCCAAAGGAAATCAACAATCCGATGGGAAGAAGAAGGGACGTAATAACAAGAAGAAGGGCAAGAATGGGAAGGGCAATGTAAATAAAACCAACGAGCGTGTTGGTGAGGGTCAAAAGGAGAAAAAGAAAGTGAAGTTTCCATGCAAGCTTTGTGCTGGAGACCATCTCACACACCTTTGCCCTAAAATTCAGGATGCTCAGCGCCTGTTATCCCAGCAAGGTTCTTCTAGTTCCCAGGCTGTGTTAACAAACCCTTTTCCCCAAGGGCAGCAATTAGTTGTTGGCGCGAACCAAAATCCTGGGGCTTCCTCTGGAGGTGCCCAGGAAGGGGAAATTCCATCGAATATCTTTATGATGAGTGCTCACGTGGATGTCGCTACGAGATCCCATGACTATGGCGGAGAGGAATCTTCGAAAGCTAAGGAAGTTCCTGATGCTACTGAGCCGCTTCACATCACGAAGCCAACTGTTGAGTCTATGCCTCGGATGCCAAAAGCATCTTCTAAGCGGTCAACGATTAATCCGAACGCAAGAGCTGCCCAGAACTACTCGATTGTAGAAGATCTGGCGCAGAGTCCTTGTGCTATGTATGCTTTAGAGGTACTCCAGTCTTGTCCAGCTCAGCACAGTGCTTTGCTCGCTGCCATTGGGGCTGTTGATCCGAAAAATTCTCTTCTGATTACTTTCGATATGACTAACTTTAAGAAGAGACTTCCTCATCACATGGCATTTCATATTAAATCGTCGTATCGAAAGACCAATATCTTTCGAACGGTGGTCGATGAGGGTGCTTCTACTTGCGTAATGTCTCTCGCATGTTGGAAGACACTTGGATCTCCCAAAGCTGTTCCATCTAGCACTGTTCTTACTGCATTCGATGGTCATTCTCACAGACCCCATGGTATTGTCCCGGCTCTGCCCATCTGTGTTGGGGGCAAAACCGTTAACATAGAGGTTGAGGTAGTGGATGCAGCCTTGGACTACAACCTTCTGTTGGGGAGGAACTGGATTTATGAGATGGATGCTATTGCATCCTCACTATTTCGAATTATATGTTTCCCCCACGAAGGGAGGATCATTACAGTGGATCAACTGGACTGTCCTCCTGTAGACTTGGATGCGCCTTCTGACTCATCTGTTCCTAAGTTGGATAATACTAAGGCGCCTGTTGAGAATCTAGGAGTTGGAATGTATTCTTCCCTGATGGGTTCTTTCGATCTTCCTCCTCCTAAGGTGTCTATTAATGCTATTTCATCCTCCAGGGCTACCCTTCGAAGAGAGTTCTTTCGAAATCATTATTTTTCGGACCCTTGGACCTTACCTTCCCCAACTGCCACATTGGAGGAAGGGCAAGTGGGTGGAATGGCATTCCTGATTTCTGCAGCTGAGATTGCATATCAGTCTATTGTTGACACTGCAGAATCTGATCCAGCTCCTCTTTCATCGGAAGAGTTGGATGGTGATGTGGCTCCGGCTTGGACGCTTACTTCTTCTTCTACCCAGGATTGTCTAGATACCACTCTTCCATCTGAAGAGGCCATCCTGGAAGCGATGACAGGTATAGATAGACCGTGGGATGATTTGCATCATCGGTCTTGCTTCCTACCTGACTTGAGCGAAGTCGAAACAAGTTTTCCAAGTCCTCAGTCTCCTGGACCTGTTCACCCAGTCTTGAGCCCTTTAGAACCAGCACAGGTTTATGCTGAAGGGAACATGGCTGTGATCTCTCCTACTATCCCGGTGAACATTTCCAGGGATCCCAACATTATCGAGAATGTCTTCATTGGAGCTGAATGTTCCCGTGAAGAGATTCAAATATATACCGAGCTCTTCAAAGAGTATAGGGATGTTTTTGCTTGGTCTTATGAGGAAATGCCTGGCATAGACCCATCTATCGTCCATCATGAGATCAAGACGTATGAAAATGCTAAGCCGGTCAGGCAAAAACTTCGTCCGGTTAATCCTAGGAAGGCAGCAGCTATCAAAGCTGAAGTTGAAAAGCTGCTTAAGGCGGGATTCATTTTCCCAGTTCCTCTGACTGAATGGGTTTCAAACCCTGTTCCCGTTGATAAAAAGCAAGGAACGATTCGAGTATGCATCGATTTCAGAGACCTGAATAAGGCGTGTCCTAAAGATAATTACCCCACACCTTTCATCGATCAGATTATTGACGAGTGTGCCGGTAACGAGATTTTCTCCTTCATGGACAGTTTCTCTGGTTATAATCAAATTACTATCCGTCCAGAAGATCAACTTAAGACCACATTTATTTGTCCCTGGGGTATGTTTGCATATAAGAAAATGCCTTTTGGTCTTAAAAATGCTGGAGCTACCTTTCAGCGGGCCATGTCTTACGCCTTCCACGACATCAAGAAGATTATTGAGGCATATTTAGATGATCTAGCTGCTCATTCTCGAAAGAGGATGGATCATCCTGGTCACCTCCGAAAAATATTTGAAAGATGTCATTTTTATAAAATTCGTTTGAATCCGAACAAGTGCGTTTTCGCGGTTACATCCGGTCGGCGGTTGGGATTTATTATGTCTAGGGAAGGGATAAGGGTAGATCCCTTCAAGGTTGAGGCAATACTTCAGTTGCCTCCCCCGTCTTCAATCCGTCAGCTTCAAAGTCTCCAAGGGAAGTCTAATTTTCTTCGGAGGTTTATCGTCAACTATGCTGAGATTACAAAGGGATATATGAGACTGTTGAAGAAAGGAGTTCCTTTTCTTTGGGACGACTACGCTCAATGCTCATTCGATGCCTTGAAAAAGGCATTGACCTCTGCTCCTCTACTGAGTCCACCTGATTATAGCAAATATTTTCTTTTGTATCTGGCTACAGCAGAATCTACCATTGGTATGGTTCTGGTTCAGGAGGATGATGCTCTTGTTGAGTATGTTATTTACTACCTTAGTCGAGGACTGGTAGGACCTGAACTTCGATACACCCCGATAGAAAAGTTAGCCTTAGCAGCAGTTCATGCTGTGCAGCGACTCCGACATTACATTATTCTTCGCAAAACTTATGTCTTGGCAGCTGCCAATCCATTTCAGTTTGTCCTCAGCAGGCGAGTGATTGGGGGCAAATATAATAGATGGATTGTGATATTACAAGAATTTGATCTAGAGTTCATGTCTGCCAAATCCAAGAAGTCATTAGTCTTTGCGGAATTGATCTCCGAGTTGCCTTGTGGAGAAGAGATGATCTATGATGAGTCCTTTCCGGACGAACACTTGTTTTTGATCTCTCCACAAGATCCTTGGTATGGGGATATCATTGTATATCTCCAGACTGCGAAGTTTCCCTCTTCTTTTTCGAAAGATGAGCGTCGTAAGCTGCGTCACTTAGCTAAGAATTATCTGATTATTGGTGATGCTTTGTACCGTCGAGGGGTTGATTCAATCCTAAGACGCTGCTTAACTTTCGAAGAAGCTGAGGCTGTGCTCAATGATTCTCACGATGGAGCTTGTGGGGGTCATTTATCAGGGCTTGCTACAGCCCAAAATATTTTGCGTGCTGGCTACTTCTGGCCCTCGATTTTCAAAGATTGTATTGAATCGGTCAAGAAGTGTCATCCTTGTCAGGTGTATACTCGAAAAATGCGTGCTCATCCAGCTCCGCTTTTTCCAGTCGTTACTGTCGGACCCTTTACAAAGTGGGGTATGGATTATACTACTTGTAACCTGCCTTCGGCAAAAGGTCACAAGTACATTATCGTAGCAGTAGACTACTTTACGAAGTGGGTCGAGGCTATGCCTACTTTTGGGAACGATGGTGAGACTGCAGCTCTTTTCTTCTTCAACCAAGTTATCGCTCGTTTCGGTATACCTAGAGAGATTGTCACTGACCATGGCAGTCACTTTCAGAATAGTATGATGGCTGAGTTGGCTTTTAAATTGGGTTTCCGGCAGGAGCATTCATCTCCATATTATCCTCAGGCCAATGGGCAAGTGGAAGCTGTGAATAAATCCTTGAAGACAATTCTTCAATGGACAATTGATAAACATAGATCCAACTGGCATATTATGCTATATCCTGCACTTTGGGCATACAGGACGTCAGTTAAAACTGCAACTGGCTTTACTCTGTTTCAGTTATTCCACGGGGTGCAATCCGTATTTCCTATTGAATGCGAGATTCCTTCCCTTAAATTAGTTGTTGAGCTTCTTCCTGACACTTCTAGTCTGGCAGAGCGGCTTCTTCATCTGGAACATCTTGATGAGCAGCGTCGAGATGCCGCCACGTTGAATGAAGCGCATAAAAACCGAGTCAAAGTTCAGTACGATAAGGCAGTTAAGCCTAGGGTCTTTTCCGAAGGTGACCTTGTTTTGGTCTATGCCCAAGAAAAAGATGCCTTGGGGGCAGGAAAGTTTAAATCGATGTGGTATGGCCCCTATATCGTCAAAAAGGTCCTTAAGAAAGGAGCGTATACCTTGGTTGACTTCGAAGGGAACGAGCTGCCGGAGCCCCGAAATGGGCTCTATTTGAAGAAGTATTATGCCTAGGCTTTGGCCTGGCATTTTGCTTTGTACATATCTGTTTGATTTTCGATTTTTGATGAGGTGGTGATGTTTTTGATCTGCTTTGGCAGGTTGTGTTGGATGTCATGAGTCATTTTGGTTTCGCCGATGGTGCTAGTAGACACACCCGGAACTTAGCTTCCGCGGCTTGGGTGATTCATTATCCTTTCGGTCAGCTGTTGGTATCAAGAGGAGTCTGCATTGGTCCTGCTTCCAATAATGTAGCAGAATACACTGCAATCATTCATCTACTCTCGGAGGCAATATCTTTGGGTGTTGATTCGTTGGTAGTTTTCTTGGACTCCCAGCTGGTGGTGTCGCAGTTGAACAACACTTATCGGGTACGAGATCCATTTTTATTACGATTGTTCTTGAGGGTACGTTTGTTGCAAAGGTCATTTCAATTTTTAACATTCATTCATATTCCTCGAGCTGACAATTGGTTTGCTGACTCATTGGCTAATCAAGCTTTAGATTGGCATATTAATCATTCAATACAATAAATTTTAATCATCAAAACCATCATACATTTGATACATTTATCACATCACATCAAATATCGTTGTATATATCATCGGAGTGTCAAAAAACTTTACAAAATTTGGATCCATAAATGCCGTACAAAACTTGGGCTTATGCCCCATCATGTTCAGTCTCAAAAAAAGAATATACAGACATCTAACATATAAAATCTATCTACTCCTGAGGACCCTGCCCAGAAGTCGTGTTCCTATAGAACATAACTGCAGTGGCCACACGGCGGAATAGTCTAACCCAGTCACGGGGTACTCCTACAACCCGTCTCTGGACGGCTTCCGGCAAGTCCTCCACGGCAGCCATAGGGATTTGGCGGGTCAATCCCTCCAAGTTTCTCTGAACGGCCTGGAGTGTCCTGTCGGAATCCACTGCCTCCGCCTCACCTCTGCGGCGCTTGTGGCGCGGTAGGCCCTCAGGACGAACTGGTCCAACATCTGAAACATGATCATTTTTCATTGTCAGTCATTATGAATCCAATCCAAAAACATGTTTGTTTTTCATTTTTCATACATAATTGAAAAATCCAAAAAATCATATAAGTCAAAATTTTTTGCAAAAAACTTACCGACTGCTTCCCATGCTGCGCCGAGTGGAAGTACTAGATCTGGATCTCCTCGGAAATCCATCCCAGCATAGGGATAATCGTTCACTGCGATGATCTGTTCTCCCCACCATAGGAAGAACTCATCGTCCCACGTGGTTCAGGGTACTTCGCTGCCCCCCAGTCTCTTCATCATGTCTGCCCAACGGGCAATTCTTGGGTCCCGCGGGCTGCTGATAGTCGAGATGACTCTGGGTCTCAAAGCTGGAACCCTCTCAAAGAAGAATGTTGTCAAAATGGTACCATAGCCAAAGTGTTTAGTTTTTACCTGGCGAATAGAAGTCAGCTGTTGTTTCATGTTCTGTAGCAGGGATGTGCACCAATCGTAGACGTGAATCAAACACTCTACAGCTATACTCATTTGCGTCCTGGACGCCTGATGTAGTGAGGCAGATCCTGCCACTCTACCGATGGTGAAAAGGAGGATCTTCATGTGCAAATCCCTGATATCTCTAATTGCAATTTGTGTTCCAACCTTTTTGGAATTATCTACGCAATATAAGTGGACATAATCTTCCACAGTTAACCCTCCCAGGGGTTTTCCGTGAAGGTCTACTGGGTCTCCCCTCCTGGAGAGTCCAGTGATGAAATATATATCCTCCACTTCTATGCGTAGTGGCATCTGATCAATTATGAAGCAATCCCGATCTGGTTCCCAGTAATTTACGAGCATTTCAAGCAATCGCACATTACTTTTCATATTGGGCATTTTAAAGAATTTCAACAATCCGCAATTTCGGAGGATGTTTTGCGCTGCGTGGTCCTGCATGACCTCTTGGTCTACTGCGCTATGCTCACGTTCCCTCCATGAGATGGTCATCCTGAGAAATTTCATAAAAATTTGCATTAGAAACGCTTTTTTGCAATCGGACTTGCGCATACGCGACTTTTCCTATGCACAGTCGCGTGTATACGCGACTTGCATTCATTAAACCCGCGTATGCGCAGATACGCAATTTTTAGCAAGGGTTTCAAGGCAAAAAATCACTTAATTTTAATTTTCAAACGGACAAAATGAATAAACAGGATGATTAAGGAGCCTACCTGAAGTTTCGCTGAATTCCGACGGTGGGTTGTTCCTGATTTGATGAAACAAGTTTTTAGCTCCAGAGCTCTTTTTCCAAATCAGCTATGCAATAATGAACCAATTGAGAGGTAATTTGTGTATTTATGGCTAAAAATTGAAAATTTTCGCAAAAAATTTCCTTATTCTTATTTTTTCGATCTATCTTATGCTGTATAACTCGATTGCTTGGAAGTGCCCAGTTTGGTATGTTTTCAGGTACATTTTGACGATTTTGAGATTTTTCCCGGTTTTTGATCCATCATTTCCGACTCTTCACGGCAGGTATATGATCTTCACTGGCATATAGGTTAGGGAATCACTTTCCATTGCATCTTGCATTCTAGCCTCCATACTGATCACTTGCCTTAGGGTCGATCCCATCAGGTCATGAGTATTATACCATTTTCACTCGCCGATTTTTAAAATCATGACTTGATGGTAGAGCCTTCCTTTACATGGGCTTCCTAGTTAGTTCCTCGCTATCACTTGTTGCCCATGCCGCTTTTTATGTAGGCTCGGGAGTCCTCTTTAGTCCCGCCATGTCTTCTGTGTTGAAGCTTCATTCTTCTCCTTCATCACTTATCATTTTTCTGGCTTATACCCTAGAGGCTCCCTGGTGTCGTTAAGTTGTATTACTGCATTGCATATTGGCTACTTGTTTATCCCGGCCTTTAGCCGGCTTCATTTGGACTCGATGTTTAAGCCAACTTTTGACCTTGACTTTCTGTACAAGTTAACCATTGCATGCACTTAGCTATCACGACTTGACACCTTTGTACTCATGGATGGAACGTTCCTCTGAGTATCACTGACCAGTTTTCGCCACCTTGCATTGAGCATAGGATTGTTCCACTCCCAGGAACTAGTGCATCTGCTTTCTTGATACTCGTTCTATCCATTGTACCATAGCATTCTTTTATTCTTTTTCAGGCTTATTATATGAAAAAGACAAAAAAATCAAATATAACAAAAAGAGCGGGAACGGGATGTATCTTCATTATTTTGATGGCAGTACAGAGTCAGTTTGTCGCCCTTGAACAAAGCACATATACTTATATATTTCCTTCATTTGGGATGGTTCTAGTTTTGACCTAGGTTCAGCCTTTACCATGTTTCACTTGTCAGTTCTCCCCCGGTTGGTTATCTCTTCCAATCATATGGAGAGTTTGTTTTGCCTCCTGCAGGACAGACTTATACAGTGTCACTTTATACTGCCATGGTCATCATGAGTCATGCTTTTGTTCAAGGGAAGTCTAGCCTGAGTCGGCCATTCTGCGGTGTCTCTTGACTCATTATTCAGTTGGCCTTCCCGGTCTTGTCAGTATCATGTTCTATCACATCATATGTTTTGTTCTACTGCTCGTGCTGGTTTGAGAAGGTCCCCATTGACTTCTTGCCAGCGGGTTTGTCTCTTATCGACTACGACACATTCCTCTGAGAGCAAACCTAGAGCCGCACCTTGGGCCTATTTCCATTATTGATAGGTGACCTCGTGCTCAGCATTTGATCATCATCATGGGTCTTTTACTGAGTGGTTTCCCCTGTGTTCGATGTCAGCACACATTATCACACTTGGGATTCGTGCAGTACCTTGATTTCCATTTGACCCTATCGGTGGATTTCTCGCCTCTGTGTCAGCTTTCATTATTGGTTGGTTCAAAGGGTTTCTTCCGTGCGCTAGCTTCATCTTGTGCATGTCAGAAACGTACTTCGGTTTTGGTTCCGTTACTCTACTTCGTCCGATTCCTTCCAAATCTTGGCCTGCGGGTTACACTCGCGCTGGACTGATGTGGGATGCCTTAATGCCTTCCTTCCAGCAGATCTTTTCCCATCGACTCCGACTCATTGCTCTGGGAATAAGATCTAGAGTCTTTTTGTCAGTACCTTAGGGTTTGCAGTCATCAGTGGCAAACTCTTCGCTATCGACAGTGGGGATTCATCATTGCCTCCTGATTGGTAGATTCTTTCAAGTATTCGACTTCAACTCATTCATTCGCACTTGTCAGATTGTACTGGGGCACCTTGACACTCATTATCATTATCGGTGGGTTGTCTTGCGTTGGTTAACGGGATACATCAATGCCCGATAATCCAACGATTTCTCACATGGTCGACTTCAGCTCATTTATTCCCATAGTGTAGAATTGTGCCATAGTGATCGGTGAAGACCTCGGGTTGCATCAGCATGTTTCGGTTCACTTGTGACAGTCCTTTCAGTATCTTCCAGTGATGCCGTCCACCCTTATATGTTGCAGTTCAGCACAACAGCATCTTATATGTTGGTCCCCGAGTTGCGTGATTGTACCGTTTGATCCACCTCTTATGATCCGGTACTTGGAGATTCAGTTACTTATTTGATCAGACATCCAGTTGTACCATCTTTGATCAGCTTTCTATATGTGATACTTGGACATTGATTCAGACTTGTATTTCCGGGCCCTGCTCAGATGATTCACTATGTACTTTCAGTTCAGCTATACTTGTATACATGTTGGATCTATTCAGTACTTTCCATATGATGTATTTTTTGACTGAGCATGGGTATGCCCGCCTCAGCATGAGTTGACTCTCTGGTTTCTTTCATTGGTTTTTGGCAGGCTGAAATCTGGTGAAGTCCTCTCTTGTCCTTGCAAAGTTCTTTCTATGTGCATAATACATTTCGGCCATCATGTACCCCTTCTGACCTCATGTATTAGGGGGCATCTGTTATAGCATCATTTCTCACCTTGACATGATTCATGATTGCTTTATGGCTTTATGGGCACCCATTCCTACAGACTTGGACAAATTCACTTAAAAACAATGTAAAATCCTCCATACGCGACTATGCCCGTGTTTTTCCGCGTGTATACGCGAGTACAGCTAGACTTTTCCGCGTATGCCATTTTAATGATTAAAAAATATATAAAAATCCCTACTTTCGCGCTGGGTTGATGGTTACTCAGGTAGTTCAACCACCCCAGCCCGTGGCCAACTGTTTCCAACTGCTGAAACTACTTGGAGGGACTATAAAAGCCCTCATGTGTATGGCCTAAGGGAGAGAGAGAATTATTGATATTATACTCTGTTGGTATTCCCTATCCAAGTCTGATTCCCCGTGCCTCCTGCACTTTCCCAGTTCATTGTAGGAAACCCTTGTTTCCTTGAGATACACATCCCTTTATATGTTATATCGTATGCACCAGTTTGGAAGGAGTCTTAGCGAGGCAAGGGTTGGACGGATCCGGACGACGGTCTGCGAAGGCCTTGGAAGGATCAGGTGATCTCTCCACTTGATTACTTTTGTACATGCTATTTATAATACAGAAGTATCATGTTGTTCCCGAAATAAACGTGTTAGTGTATGCTTTTATGTATGAGAATATTTGTTATACAAGCATTCATTATGATTTATTTAATGTTTTATATGAATCTCACTGACACTTAGAGTAGATATATGCTGTACAACTTGTCCTTTGTGCTGGTTTCTTCTTGTATTTCAGGTTAAGAGGGAAGGACGGTTGTTGGGGGTTTGGACCCCACGTGGATCTACTTCAAACGTAGGACCAACGGGTAAATCTCTCATTCTGCTCTATTTGGTTTTTCTGAACGTGCATGGTTGTGTGAGTCTCTGTTAAGTAGTACGCCCCTGCTCTGTGGAGGTTGTATCCCAACCAACCTCTAGGGTGTTAATTCCCCGAAACAACTCCCGCTTGTAAGGCAAATTTTATTTGTTAATATTGTTGGTCTCCTATTGGGTGATTTAGATTCCAGCTTCTCAAGCATATCTTCAATGATAGTGTTGAATGAACTATGGGTATCCTACTTAAATCATCTACAACCTTATTTTATTTTCCCTTGATGTAGGATATTATGAAATCATATTCACTAAATGGATCACTCCAATGTCGTTGTGGAGCATTAAGGTCATTTTGGGTGCAGATATGCTTAAGACTTTTATGATTCCTTATTAATTCAAAATGATGCCCCATTAAAACTTCAACTAATTCCAAATCATGTGTGGCATAATTTGTGCAAATTCCATGATTGGAATCCTTCTACATAAACTGGTTAAGTTTCTTCTATTTTTTTACATAACTGAACAAAAATATTTATTGTTTTCTACAATAAATAACAAAACTAACACGTTGTAGTATCCACAAATATAAAAATGTTATAGAAACAAAATACAGTGAAGGTAAGAAATAACACACACACAACACAGTTATTTTTGAACAATTTCCCAGAAAAAACCCCAATTTGGGAAAACTGGTGTAGCAGCTGAGGGTTTGTATAATTAAGCAGTAATTTTTTGAATACAATCTTTGGATGCCTTACTAGTTATCTAATACATAAAATGAACTAGCGATAAATTTAGTGATATAACCTCACACTGGTATGGGAATATCTAGTAATGATATGACTAGGGATGAGCCCTCTATGTTTTCTCTACGCAATCTTTGCGCAGCTCTATATTACACCTACACTGTTACTGTGTCACTAATGTTGGGACTATGTCACACCTCCAATTTGATCTTCTACTAGTTAGAAACTCGATCCTCTGACCTCTCGGTCTCACACCCCAGCTTTCGGTATTGGATCTCAACTTCTCCTCAGCAAAACTTCGATCTCCCTCTGAAGCACTATGTTGCCTATGCATTGTCCAACATGGCACTGTGTTGCCTCTTCTGCACCTCTCTCTGCCTCCTCTGCAATGTATTCACCAGATCAAGAATACTTCCACCAAGAAACTATATTTTCCCCTCACTGCAAGAAATATCATTGATCTTCCTCCAACAACTGTTGCATTGCTCTCTTGAGAAATCAATCTCTAGATCTCTAATTTGATGTGTTGTCCAAATCCCCATCGAGCCTCTTCTTATAATCTTCTCATTGAAAAATCAATAGCCCAGACTAATTCCTAATTAATTCCTTAGATCATATTGACTATATCTCTGTATTTTTCTAGAAGATTCACACCCACTTTAATTAATACCCTTTAATTATTCTAATTTCCTAATTTTAGACTTAGGCATCCATTAAAAATAATTAAACCGACTCCGGGTGGGATTTCCCAAAACTATTTCTGGGTATTGTGGAATGCATATGTCCTAGCCTGATCCAGGTGGATATTGGTGGCCACCATCCTATTCCACTTGGAACCCCACCATTTTTTTTTCAGTTTTTCAGTTTCTTTAATTATAGCACATTTTACTACTGTTAGCATTTTTTTGGGTCCTGAACTTTCAGAGCCATTTTGAGGCCCTAAATTATGTTTTTTCGGAAAATAGGGAGCAATATGGGTCAATGGATAGATGTTTCTCACGTCAATATTGTATTCCTTGGATAAATATTTCTAACGAGGTATTGAGTGCATTAAACGGAGATCGTATGCCAAAGCTACGTCCCCAGGAAGTTGACGTACCAATTTACCCAAACGGGGCCCATAGTTTTGGTGCTTCATCTCCTAGGGTTACGTTTTTGAATGTTTAGGGTTTTCCATTGTTTCTCAATCATAAATAGGCCCTCGAGCCTCATTGTAAGGTAGTTCAGAGGCCTATATCTACCACATCTCTTCTCAGAGATAAGCAACCAGCGCCCCAGCTATAGTTTATTTCCATTCTTTCTGTAAACAAATTTCAGTTCTTTGGTATTAATGAAATGAAGTGTTATTTCCATTGCAAATTTGTATTTATATGTGCCTTTTGTTGCATTCCCGCATAAATTTGGATCATAGCCTCCTTGCAATTTTTCGAGGCTAGAGAAAACCTGATGCCACCATAAATCAACACACTCTCTTAGCTAGGAATATGCTCTAGTAATGTAACCTGTTGAAACATCACCTTGAATCTGTATCATCTCCCTCTGAATTGTTGATGTTTGACGTCACTTCCCACCAACTACCATGAAAATGTTGCATATATGTTGTTGTTGACTCTACATGTTGCTACCAACTACATCTGCACTGCAACTATGTTGTTGTTGCAACAAAAAAAAATCCAAAATATTGAACTAGCTATGTTCAGTATGATGCATCTGAATTTTTTACTCCTACTATTCACTGTGCTTAACCTCGGAAGCCTATGCATTGCTTCTCACTATACACTATTCCAATTGCACTGTTGCCAAATCTGCTCTATGATGCTCAAACTCTGGCGCTCCTAGCTACTACAACTATCACTTTGGCACTCCTCTACACCAACTAACACTGGTCCATCCTGGTACTTCTAATATGGGCTCCTGTGGCAAGGTATTGATCCAAGAGGTGGAATCCTTAAGGATCCCGCCCATCTGTAGTTCTCTGGAACTACATTACTATATCACCTCACCTCTCCTCTATGGGTATGTGGGTAATCATGGAAAACTCCTCCTTCTCGATCCCTGCGATTTTAGCCTTCTGGTCATGTTTCTCTTCCTTGTCCTTATTTCTCAGAGGACACTACATATCGTAGTGACCAATCTCACCATGCCTGAAACATTTGATCTTTTATACATCCATCTTCCACCTCCACTGCTCCTGCTACCCCTTTGATGCAAGAGTTGCATTCTCCTCTTCCTCCTTGGGCTTCATCCCATTATTGTTGTTTCCATCCAGTTTTCACTTGACCAGATCATGCCTCATCTCTTCTTATTGAAGATCAACCCAAATTCCTTCCCAATCCAGAATTTTTTCTCTACCCAGGATACTTTGGATGAAGGCTTGCCATTCTTCTGAGATAGAATTCATGGCCAATCTCACCATATTTGTAGCCTGAGGCACTGAGCCTACAGCTTCTAGTTGATCCTGGACTTCCTGAAGCCTCGTAAGAAAGGGGTCTTTGCAATCCCCCTTCTGCATCCCCATGGATCCCATCCTTTCCTCCAAGTACATATTCTATTGCTCGAAAGACCCCTGATACAACATGTCCATTGCATCCAACATTTCTTTCGCAGTCCCTTTGCAAAATATGTGAGAAACAATGTGATCCCTCACTCCGTCGAGGATCAGCCTATTGGCCTTTTCTATATCCCTCTTGTAGACTTTCAATGTATTTATATCTATAGGGACATCTATCAAATTATCGATTAGGGCTTTGATATCGTGCTCATCTAGAAGGATCAAGATCCTTGCCTTCTAGATCACATAGTTGGAGGCACCCTTCAATCGATCATGATCTCCCATACTGGTTGTTTCCATCACACCCAAAAACAATGTCTAAGTCTGCCTCTAACCCTCTATGCACCTGCTAACTGGCTCCACACACTCCCTGCTGGAGTGAGAAAAAAATATCTTGGCTACTACTGCTTTTGCGTGGGAAATTAAAATTTATGGGCCATAAATTCTCTCAGGTTATAATTCCCTTAGTGTGCTATTCTTCCCTTCTGACTCTTTTCTATCCCAGCAACTACTATAGAAAATCTGTGTCCAGCTAAATATCTGCTTTGCATTGAAGTTGTTGCACTACTCCCTCTTCCGTTGATAAATCTAAATCTAGAAAATCTTCCTATCTGTCGACTCACTCAAAGAGATATTTTCTCCTTGAGAATATTTCACTCTTGGCACTAAATTACGCTTCCCTTATGGGAAGTTGATCTACTGTCTACGCATCTCTTCAAGATCCCTCTTCAACTCTGCTTCTGAGCTCTTCTCTACTTCACCTGTGCTCTGATACCATCTGAAAATTCCACAATTGGAATCCTTCTACAACAATTGGTTAATTTTATTCTATTTTTTTATATAACTGAACAAAATTATTTACTATTTGCTACGATAAATAACAAAACTAACACACTATAGTCTTCACAAATATAAAAACATTGTGGAAACAAAATACTGCATAAGAAAGAAATAGCACACACATGACATCATTATTTTTGGACAATGTCCTTGGAAAAACCCAATGCAGAAAAATCAGTCCAGCAGTTGAGGGTTTGTATTATCAAGCAGTAGTTTTCTAAATACAATCTTTGGATGGCTTAGTGGTTATTTGATATAGAGAATAAACTGGCGAGAAATTTAGTGAGATAACCTCACACTGGTATAGGAAGATCCAGTACTGATCTGACTGGAGATGATCCCTCTGCAAAATCTATGTGCAGCTATGTGTCACACCTACGTAGTTACTATGTTACTACTGTTGGGACTGTGTCACACCTCCAATATGATCTTTTTTTAGTTGTAAACTCAATCCTCTAACCTCCCAGTCTCGCACACCGGCTTATAGTACTGGATCTCGACTTCTCCTTAGCAAAAATTTGATCTCCCTATAAATCATTGCATTGCCTCTACGTTTTCCAACGTCGCACTGTGCTTCCTCTTTTGCACATATCTTTTCCTCCTCTGCAATGTATTCACTGGATTAGGAATACTTCCACCAGAAAACTATCTCTACCTCTCACTGCAAGAAATCTACTTGATCTTCCTCTAGCAAATCTTACGCTGCTCTCTTGAAAAATCGATCTCTAGATCTCTAATTTGATGTGTTTTCCAAATTCCCATCGAGCCTCTCCTTATAATATTCTCACTGAATAATCAACGACCCAGATTAAGTCCTAATCAATGGCTCAAATCATATTGACTCGATCTTCATCTTTTTCTAGAATATTCACACCCATTTTAATTAATACCCTTTAATTATTTTAATTTTCTAAGTTTAGACTTAGGCATCCATTAAAAATAATTAATTATTTTAATAAAACTTTCTCTGGGTGGTATTTCCTAAAACGATTTATGGGTATTGTGGAATGCATGTGACCTAGCCTCCCTACAAATTTTTGAGGCTAGAACACATCTGATGCTACCAGAAATAAAAATAATTTATTTCATGGGTCTTGATTTTACGTGAAGCATAAGCGATAACCCCTCTATCCAGCATCAAGACTTCACCTAATCCTTATCCTGATGCATCTGTGCATACACGAAATTCCTTGTCCATGTCAGGCACATTTAATATTGGGGCAGTTGTTAATCGTTATTTTAGCTCATTAAATGCTATCTCACACTCACTTGTCCATTCAACCTTAACCCCTTTCCTTTGGAATTTTGTGATGGGATTGGATATCTGTGAGAATCCTTCTACAAATATTCTATAATAGCCTACCAAGCCCATAAATTTGTGTACTTATTTGACATTCTTATGAATAGGCCAATCTATTATAGTTTTAATCTTGTTATGGTCCACTGGAATTCCTCTTCCACTAGTGGTATGGCCTAGATATTGAATTTCCTTCTCAAAGAAATAACACTTGGTAAGTTTCCCATATAGCTTATATTATCTAAGGCATTGAAGTACCAATATCAAGTGCTATTGATGTTCCTTCTCATTGCGGTAATAAATGAGGACGTCACCGAAGAGCACTTGAAAAAAATTTCCCAGATATCTGCAGAAAACACATTGAAGTACCAATCTCAAGTGCTCTTGATGTTCCTTGTCATTGCAATAATAAATGAGGATGTCATCAGAGAACACTTGAAAAGAATGCCCCAGATATTTGCAGAAAACACTATTCATCAATTTCATGAGTTTGTCGGGGCATTAATCAAACCAAATGGCACAATGATAAACTCATTGTGTACATATCTTGTTCTGAATGTCGTATTAGGTATGTCCTCCTCTTTGATTCTTAGTTGATGATAACCTGATCGTAAGTCTATCTATGAAAATATGAAACTCCTTTTAGTTTGTCAAAGAGGTCATATATGCGAGGCATGGGATACCCATTTCAAATGGTGGCCTTGTTTAGATCTCGTTAATCAATATATAACTTAAGATCTCCATCCTTTTTCTTTAGAAAGATCACTAGCGCACCCCAAGGTGATACAATGGGTCGAATGAATCCTTTATCAAGTAGTTCTTAAAGTTGTATACTCAACTGATTAAGCTTTGGGACAATCATTCGATAAGGTATTTTGGATATGGTTTTTGTTCCCTGTTTCAAGGAAATGGAAAAATAAATTTCTCGAACAGGAGGCAAGCTTGGTAGCTCTGGAGGAAATACATCTGCAAATTCAGAATGTAGCAGGTGCATCTTATTAGAGGACTTCCCGTTGGCACGAACCATCTCTAATGCACGAATATTGCATCCTTTCCTCATACACTTATTAACCTTCTTGAATGATATGAGTCGCAACGTAACATCATGTTTAATTCCCTTGATTACTATTGGTTCTCCCTATTCATATTTGAAGAGAATTGTGGGTGAACTCTGGTAATTTGGAGTTTTGGAGCTCTTTCATAATATCGAGGTTTGTGTGTCTATCTTCGTAATTGAACTGAGAATTTAAGTCTTACCTTTGTTTTTGTTCCAACTCCCCTCCTTTACATGGATCATTTCTTTGACCTTTAAATTGGCTTGTGACCCAATCCTTAATTATGTTTGTCATTTCCCAAGGGAATGTAATATAGCTTGCTCAAATAAGGTTCTGATCTTTGTAGTGGAAGGAAGTGGGGTTTCCACCTCAGGGGTGACTTGGGTTTGTCTTCGACGCTTAGCAGCCATGATTTCCATGTATCAACCCCAATTTGAATTCCACGTCACTTCCAATGTTACATTTATCCAATACAACATTGCATAGCAAAATTCACTCTTACACATTGCGACCATATAATAAGACAATCAATAAAAATTCAAAAAATATGAGAATAATCTCAACAACCCGTAAATATGAGAATCATCTCAATACACATCATATATAGAGAAACAATACACCATAAACATTCTTCTCAAAATACATTTGCAAAAATCAGTTTTATTAAACCATTAATATTCATCTAACACAAGGTTAGTAACACCCATCTCTCCCTCATTTAAATATTTAAATTTAACTTTTATAATCCAATACTACTAATCAAGGGAATCCACCATTTCCCTATACAATTTTTTCAGATATAAATAATATATAATTATTTAACATTTTAAATACAATATAAAATAATTATATATTTTCGATAATAATTAAATAATAAAATTTTCAATAAATAATAATGATAAGCCTATAAACTTCCGAAAGGAAAAGAAATTATGCCTTTATCATTGTCCTTTACCCTTAATATTTTTTTGGCTCTATAAAATATTAGTTGGAATGAATTCCATTGTTTCATTTTAAATTAGGTGCACTCATTAAAAAAAAAATATGTTAAATATTAATTTGAATTCTTTTTTTTTGGGTCATTATTCAAAGATCCAAAAACTTAATGTATTTTCATGGTTTATGTGACTAATTGGAGTGAATGCAAATATGTAAAATTTATTTATAAATATTTAAAATAATTTAAAATGTAATATGACTTTTAACACTCTAATAAATAGCTTTACCTTTATCCAATTAATAAATCTCCAAATTTAAATTTTATCCATATAAAATATTTTAAAAAATAGTTCTGATCACTGCGATCACCGCAAACGTTTAGCATATTCCAAAAGAAATAATTATGAACGATAAAAAAAAATTATAAACCCCTAAGCTGAAAATACTTGCGGACGACACACTACATGTCCTAGACAGCGATAGTGGCTATGGGACCTCATTTTTTTAAATACCTACTTTAAAGACCTATTTTTTTTAAGTCATATGAGAGGTGTGTTATATGTATGCCGTAGTCTAACTAGCCGGAGGAATCGCCCTGAAAATCATGAAAATTCCGGTAAGATTTTCAGAAAATCCGGCAAGAATTTTTCTAAATCCATGTTATAACTATCAAAGTTTAATATTTTGGGTGTCCTACAGGTTTTTGATGGTGCTGAATCCATTTCCAATTTCAAAATCAGGATTCAAGCACTGTTTCTGCAAGATTTTAAAAAAAAAATTGGCCCAGATTCCGGCCAATTTTGACCGTCCGGGCAATTCCTCCGGCTTGTTAGACAACGCCTATATGTATTATATGTGCCTTGGGGTTAACGATGAGGTGTGAATGTCGATGGTCAAGCCTTGTTAGGATTTGGTATCGGCTTGTGGTATAACGTGCTAGGGATTTGAGTAGATTGTGAACCTAATTTTTTAATTTTTTTAAAAGAAAATTAATTATTTAATAAAAAGATTTATAATAATTATTTCTTTTATTTTTAAGAATATGACTTTTTCATTTTTAATAATATGACTTTTTCTTTTTTAAGAATTTTCTCCATATAAATATGAAATAAAAATTTCAATAATCATGAAATAAGATAACAAATAAAATTATTTACAATAATTAATCATGAAATGTTAACCCAAAGACTGACTATTTAACATAGAATTTTCAAAAAATACGAATAGAGATGACTTACTGTATCGACAATATTCTTTGTGTTTTTTTGAGTTGAATGCTCTTTGAATTCTTTTAACCACAACAAATATTTTTGAGATGACTCTCCATCTAACCATAGGCTCGGCTGCACATAATATTTCTATAGTTAACCACCTCCAAGCCCTCAATCAATATACTACTATCACGGAATCATTTGTCTCACAACACTCTTGGTTCTCCCAAGAGAATGGATGGAGGAATGAATGAATCTCATCCTTCTCATCGTCCATTAAATAGATAAAAAAAAATAGAAAAGGGCCTGCGTGTACACATTTCATTGTCAACATGCAACTTTATTTCTTTATTTTAAGTTTTACTTAATTTAATATTTCTCTTAATTTCACTCTTTCTTATTTATTACTTTTTATTAACTTTACTTATTTTATAATTCTCTTAATTTAACTCTTTCTTATTTTATTCTTTTGCACCTTTTGTTAACTTTATTTATTTTTACTATTTGTATAATTTACATATATATATATAACTCCATTTTATTTTTTATGACAATATTATATTTTTTATTATTATATTATCTTTATAATTTATTATATATTTACTATATTATATTTTCATTATTATTTATTTATTATTATTATATTTTCTTTATTTAATTTTTTACTATTTATTTGTCATTATTACCTTTTATTTATTGTTTATTATTTATACATTTATATTATTATTATTATTATTATTAGGGGACATTACATTTTTTTTTCTTTTTTCGCTTATGATAGGCCTCCAAATTAGACACAATTTAGGGCTCATCTAACATTTCTTAGACACATAAAGGCTATATTAAATCTCTCCTTCTACACTTATTAATTTTTTTTATCTTTAATACGTTATTAGGAATGTTTAGAGATAATTGCATATTATGTGACTAATATTATTTATTTGTGCATAATATTGAGAGAATATTGAGTAAATTAGAAATGAGATAATATAGGGAATTTCTTCCTACTACAATATGGACCAAGCTTGGATAACAAATGAACTAGATATCATGAAATTATTGACACATTCTAGAGCTCCACTAAATGAGAAAATAGAGGAATGTGTTCCCTATCATTAAATAAAGATTCCCCCGACTAGGAACCAAATCCACTTTTCAAGGGATTTTGGAAAGGAAAGTTGTCTTCTTTCAAGGAGGATGATTCCCCATCAATTTCTATAAATACTAAATCGAATTTTCCTCTAAGGGAATGTATTTCTTAGTCTTCTTGTAGAGAAAACTTGTTTTTTAGCAGCTCTACTTTCATTTCTAGTAAGGATGTATTTGGATTGACTCTAATAATGAATTTTGGTGCCATTTTTAGCTTCTGAAGCTTAGTTTCCTTCTTACGAATCTCAGTATCCTTGGGTTTGGTCATCCCATGAGCCTCAGAGCCCTGTTGTATGATTTATTTATTTCCTTTGAATGTATTTTTCACTTGCATCTCTTATTTCGACATTTAGTGTTCATGATTTCTTTGTTGTAGGTTATATTGGTTAAACGATTGAAGTGATTTTTTTTGTAGGTTATTTACAAATTCACAAGCATGGTGAATCCTTAGAACAACTTTGAAAACTCATATTCATCATTGATTTATTTGGATTGGTTTACTAGTTCACAAATCTAGAAATTTTTTAAGTCTCTTGTAACAAAATAGTAGTAATTTTCTGCTATATTTTATAGCATGTTAATGAGTTTCTTTCGAGTTGATTATACTTGGATTGAGTCCTAAAAACATTCAAGTTAATAAAAAAAAAATTACCCCATAGAATTTTCACTTGATCAGGTTAGGCATTTGGTAGGTTAACTAGCTCACTAATTCTTGAATTTCATGTTTTTGAAGTAGTAATTTTCTGTTATTTTTTAGAACATGTTAAAAGGGTAATTTTTAGTAATTTGACATGGATTGGAGTCTTAGTAAATCCTACTTAATAAAAAAATTACCCCATCTCATTTTCATTCGCTTTGCTTGGTCATTCGGTGAGATAAATTGGAGGACAAACTAGTAGGTAGATTGGGTATTTTAGTCTTTGCAAGTACAAAAATCATAATATTTTTGTGGTGTACAAGTACTATGGTTGATTTTTCAGGTTATTTTTGGCATCCTACATTCATCCTAACATCATCAGCCTCTTTCTCCTCACTACACAACACCCTCAAAACTTTGTCACCGAAAGTACATTTATGGGTCATTGAAGGACACAGTGAGCATTTGTTTTTGCGCAATATGGGCCTCTGAGAGATTATAAGCTTGGAAAAATCCTCATACATCCTTCATATACCTTCATCTACCCATTCCCACTTTTAAATAACCTTTTCCACTCTCAAAATACCCACGGATCCAATCCTATAGAAAAACAAGACAATCATGTGGCATTTTGTAGCAATCATGTAGTAATCTTGTAGCATCGTGTAAACTTGGCCAAATTTTCTCCAAAATCTTGATTTTTCCCTCTTAACATTGAATAATTACCCTTAGGCTTTGGAAACATGATTTAGTAATACTAAATACCACTTAGGACTTGTCTTTTTACCACTACAACTCATTCTAACAAATAATCATTAGTAAACAGGTTCATGAATTGAATGGCATATTGATGATTTTCATGATTACTTTATGAAGCACCTAATGAACTTTGTTACTAGGTCTAATATATTTTGAATTTAATGATGGAGATTTGGTTCATGCTCTTTACTTTATGCAATTAGAATATGTTTTCTTTCCTTGTCTTTTATTTCCTGCAATAGGTTAAAATTTCCATTTCAATCATTTCCATCAATTAGTTTAGGTTTTATTTCATTATATTCACTTAATTTCATGATATCAAGGAAATAAGAACACATTGCATGTTGCACATATAGTGTCAAAACCTCTTAAGTTTGTACAAACCTCAGGTTGATAATTTAAGTTGGTAGCCTTGGGAGTTGCAGCATTCTTGTTGCAATACCAAGGCTCATCACTTTTTGGCATTGTTGTCAGGGAAGTGTCAAAGTATGCATTGTTTTCTTCCCTAGTTTATTCATTTCTTTTACTTTCTGCAGATTAAAAAAAAAAAACATTAGCCATATTTTATCTCAAGAACAGAAAATTACATTGCATTAGAATTCTCATTCAATTTTTTTAATATATATATATATATATACCCCAACCCCCCACTTAATCATGTGGTGTAGTAAGAACCACATCACCATCCACTTTTCCAGGGATAAAAAGAAGAGGTGGCAGAGAAGGAACAATAAATGGATGGATATGATGATGATGAGGAAGATCCTCTTGGAATTCTCATTCAAGATACTAAGATCAGTGTTCATATGAAAAACATCCCTCCATATTTTCCTCCCAACTACCATGGTATGAGGTCAGAGGATCTGGAAACCTTTCTATTTAAATTTGAAATACTTTGTAGATCTTATGGTTACTTATTAAACACTCAGAAATTGATATTGTTTCCAACAACATTGAAGGATAGAGCCCTTAAATTGTTCATGAGTTTAGGAACCTATTCAATAAGATCACATAATGATACACAAAGTATATTTCTAGAAAAATATAAAGATCGTGATTTTAAAGAGGAAAATTTAGAATGACTCAAAAATAAGAAGATATCCTTGAGGATATAATAGAGATATTAATGTATAATGTTAAGAGGGAAAAATTACATCATTTAGGCTTTGACACATTAAAAACCCCCTTACTTAGAACAATTAGAGATGAGTGGATTGATCTCCTTTATCTCATGAGTATAGGTGATGTATATCAATTATAATTTGAAGGAATTTATGAAATATGCAAGTGGATATCAAGAGGAAGGACAAGATTAAGTGAATCAAGATCGAGATCAGTAAGTGAAGTTCAAATTGGAAATTTTCTCAATAGCTTTAAAATATAAATTATTAGCAATCTAAGTCAACAATTAAGAATGTTAAGAATTAAAAATGAGAAAAAAGAGGATGTTGATATTTTTGTTTTCCATGCATAATCACATGCTACTAAATATTTCCCATCATTACCAAGGTTGAAGGAATTTTACCGGGAGGAAAATGGAGCAAGTCAATCATCAATGTAGTTATGTTATGTAGCTCCAAGAAGACCATGGTATCCTAATCAACCTGGTATGTTGCAAGAACCTAATTAAAAATTTCAAGATTATGCACATCCATCTCAATGTAATTGGTATGCACCATTTCATTGGTAACCTTTGCCATCTCAACCCCAAAACCAATATTTGCAACAAGGTTGGAAAGTACCTTATGGGAGAAATCCACAATATCCTCAATATCCTTCATACACAACTCTGTGTTATCCTTACCAACCGCCTCCACCAGAACCACAACCCCAACCATATACATCTCAAAGATCCATTCCCACTCAACTACCTATACAACCATTTCAAAACCCAAACAATAAAGTAACTCAGTCCACATATAATGTTGAGGTACAACACTTCCAAACAACTCCTCTTGATATAACTTATATTCGTCTTGGCCCAGGAAAAGTATTGAAAAAAATATATTCAATTGATGTCTTCGAAGGACAACATTCAAAAAAAAAAGATTCAAATTAGGAGACCAAAAAATCATGGGCTGCACTTGATGAAGAGTAGAAATTAGAATCATACATTGAGGAAGTTTCATCATATTCACCATCATATCCTCTATGTGTTCAAGAAAATAACCATCAAAAAGAAAAATATCAGAATGGCATGGAAGAAGAAGATGCGCAAGATGATCTAGATAAGTAAGAGAACCAAGGGCATCACAACAATATCACGCTTTGGTTCCAGAAAATCGACAAGATGGAGTATCATTCTCTTCTTCAACAGTGCTTGATATCATCAAATTCAGAGTAGTTGGTATCTCATATTCAATTACATGTTAAATCATATATTTCGAGCGTACACGTGAATTTATTTGTCATCTTGTTATGCACATGGCTCCATTGGAAGTATTCCTATACTTGAATGATATTTTCTTCTAGTAGAGTAGGATAGAAAAAAAATGGAAAAAGAGGAAATAAAAATAAGAGAAAAATAAAATCTTAGGTGAAAACATCCTTTGAGGTGCCTAATATTGGCTCATGGATTGAAAACCTCCATGAAGTGATTACTGATTTGGGAAAACTAAATAAAAATAAAAAATAATAACATCTTAGGTGAAAACCTATTTTGGGGAACCTATGCAAACCTACTAGTTGAAAACCTCATTGAGGCAGCTAGTAGTTTTAGGAAAAAAAAGAAAAAAAGGAAACAAACGAAATATTATTCTCCCTGGGTATCTATCTTTGGTGAATGAAGGTTCTCTCCAAACTCTACCAGCAACAAGAACAAGTTAGCACCATAAGAAAACTTTAATAAAAAATATAGTCAAGGGAAGTCAAAGTTCAAAATTTCACCTACTTTTCTCAGATGCTCCAATAGGACCAAGGCCATGTCAATCTATCACCCTCATCTATTTCCAACATCCACCCATCATTCTCAAGCCTTTCCCATTCATTTTCCTCGTTGTCCTGAAGTGCTACAGAATTTTTTTTTTTTGCTACATGATTGCCAAAATACACATGGCAGAAATTTTTTTACCTTATCTCGAAAATCATGATTGGTCGATTTGTTTCATGGGGAGATGCATAGGGATGATAGTAACATGCTCAATAAATTTAAGCGAATTCTAGTGCACACTTTTCGATAAATTCTCCATCATCACCTACATTTATTTTCCATTTTTCTCAAGAGTCATGAATCCATTGGCCAATATTTTGTATGGGTATATGCATAAGGATGATGGAAACATGCTAAACAAATTTCAAGTGAATTTGATCTACTATTTGAGAGATATTGGCCAAAAAATATTTGCTACAAGATTGACACAAAATGCTACAGGATTGAGATAGAGTGTTGCATGAAGCTGTTAAGCATGTGTGAGGGAGGCAGATTTGAATTTTTTTCATCTGGGTGAAAGAGGAGTCTATAGGAGAGCTTGGTATCCATCCACTCCTTTAGCCTTCATTTTCTCTCCACTGTCCCACTAAACATTCACAAAATATTATCCTCCACCTCTATTTTTACCCATTACCATCACTAAAAGGCTCTCTAACTACCACTAGAAATTTTCCCATGAATTATCAAACTTTTTGAAGGCCACACTCAAAGAAAATTATGAACTTGATGGGCCTATGTGGCTGCTACAAAAGGACACACATTCATGTCACAACTTGCATAAACCCTACAGGATCAAATTTTTCAGCACTAGTTTGATAACTTTGAAGACCACAACACTTCAGAAGGCACAAAAAATAGGTTTGTGTAGCTACAGGGCTTCCTATAGGTTTCTATAGGATCATTCATCATGTGGAATCAACCACGCTTGTTCAGCTATAGCAATAGTACTTTGACAACCTGATCCACAGGAATTTCCATCAGCAAAAAAAATTTCAAAGCCAATGAAAGGATTACTAAATTTTATAAATCATACCTCAAAGGAATTTAAATATTCATATCAACATTCCACACACTTGTTGGACATATAAGTCGTTCTTGCGGACAAGACAGACTCCCAAGTGTCCTACGGACAGCTAGCAACAAACGAACAAACAAAAATATATTTTTCTATATATATTGCGATTCATAACTAAATTCTATAAAGGTTTTAACGATCTTACCTTTGATCCAATGCTTGTTTGTAGTAGTAGTACTTCAGTCGCCCTAAAGAGTTATCTTTGAAGATCTACAATCACAAACAAAAAAACATCAAATAGCACCTACATAGCATATATTCATAAATCATATCCATTATGGTGATCAAGGAATCCATAAAATAAACAATCAATTGACAGCTTATTAAGAAAAACAGATTTATTTGTATTAACTTAAATAAGGAAGAGCCTTACAACCGTGTCTGCCTTGATGTTGTACAGGTCCTCCTGGGGTCCGGAGTTAGTGTTTCCTTTACTCAGATCAGACTTTCACTCTTCAAAACGAGATACATACAGGTATGTAATCCTTCCCACATGAAATATTAGCTAAAAGGGTCTAAGTTTCAACAGCACTTCGCCTCCAACAATACTAAAACTTCAACTCATTAATGATAACCCCTTGAGGCTGCCCTATGCCTCTTTTTATAGTGGAGAAGAGGAGGTTACAGCTCCATACAAGAAGGGATAAATTCCTCCTCCAAAGGGATTAGTTCCTTACATCAAGGGGTGAGCTCCTTATTTGATGGGATGCATGAACATGAAAGGAGCGTACTTCCCACTATAGGAATGTTTCTAGAAGCTTCTAAAAATGGCTTTAATTGAGCTTCTAGATTTTATGTGTGCCTTTTCTAATATTTTATAGGGGTCCGCACTTTTAACAAGCAGAGAATGCGCTTTGCTATGCAGGATTTATAGCCAACAAGTGCGGGACTACAGGCAAAACTACGAGAAAGTGCGGTACCAGAGTTTTAAGGCTTTTATGAGCTTTTCTCTTAGTTTCAAGGCTTGAATTTGGGAACTTTGATATTGAAGACTTTCAAGGGAGTACTTAAAATGTCATGGTGACAAATTTCAGTGTAACAAATTTCCCCCTAAAGTGCGAATTCTGAGAATATTCGAAGAGTGATGTGCTTTATCATTTCAAAGATTAACCTATGGACACCCCAGTTGGAACCCTGTAAAAACATTCAACGCAACACACACACACACACACACACACACACACACACACACATATATATATATCATCGCTGAGGTAGGAATTCCCATACTCAGATCAAAAACTAACTAAACTTGTTCTAATACAGAAATGATTTTAATATTACATCAATAATGTAGACACGGCATGGATGCAACCATATGTAATGAATCATCTATTGCATAATAAATAATAAAACTCCTCGCAGTCTGGATGGTGGAAAATAGATCCGGGGTCTTGATTCTTCTTCCCGAACTAGTACGATTCTATCCATGCGATTAAATGTGTTGAATTCAAACATGGTAGAACCACTTGATTACCAGTCAATGATGTGAACTGTTAACGAGTGTGAGAGAAACCACCAATAATGACAATGGTTCTCAAAGTACTCAGTACAATCCACGAAATGCAAATATGTGATCTGAAGTCGAACATTTCACGGAATCGTTCGATCGAAGGTCAATGATGTAACTTGTCGTCGAAGGCGAGAAACCTACCATTAAGGCATGCAGATTCTAAGGTACTGACGGATTCTAGATCAATTTCCTAGATGATGAGCTATCGTCGATAGAAAGCGATCCGTCGTAAGCAAGCTCACGACACGAAACCATAGATCAAGTTTTGAAGAAATTTTTGCAAGGACTGACTCAGGGATGGTCAACGTGAATGGAGACAAGTGTTTGCAGATGAATGGTTTGTTTGAATATCCTCTTGAATAGATAACGACACTACAGATGGTTTGGTGACAGTTTCCCTAAGCTAATACCTAGAAACTGGCTGAAGACTTTCAATGTGGTTTGATTAACTTATAGGCAAAGGATTTCCCAACCCAGGTAGAAGTGCGACAAAAATTGTCGGGTTCAAGAGTGGTGTAATGCTTTTTCAAATCAAAGTATAATAAATGAATCTATTTTTCTCTCTTTCCCCCCACCATTTCTAGCAAGTACCTCTTTATTTTTTTACAAGCTTGACGAGGATAACATTTGCTTGTTTATAAGCTCATCCTTCAGATGAGTCCAAATTAGTTTAAAATCAAACCCTAAGAAGGAGTGTTCCATTCCTGTTTGTAATCGACAAGTCCTTTACTGTTAAATTTTAACGAGTCCAGTATAGGAGAAACTCGATGTTTTTCATTTTTAGGGAGTCAGAAGAAAAAATTAAGAAAACTCCGTGGGTGTTCTTTTTCGTAAATTTAGTCCCTCAGGCCCAAAAAAGGATAAAATAATGCAAGAGAGAACTTTATGACCATGATTAGTCAATGTATACCTTTTTCATAAATATTTCATTTCAGTCCGGAAAAGGGGTAAACTTATACTGAAAGGACGACCGTTCATTTACTTTAACGAGTTCGAATAGTCAATTACTCGGCGATCTTTTCATCTTTAGAGAGTCTGAAAAGGGCTTAAAAGAGGACTCCATGGTTTCACTTTTTCGTAAAATTTAAAGAGCCTGAAAAAGTGATAAAATTTTACTCTTCGTAAAAAATGACCATTTTGCCTGAAAAGTCCGTTATTCTGCACAAAAACTCGAAAAATTAAACATACCTGTTTCAATAATAAAGATATTTTGAAAAAATGATTTTTAAAGTGAAAAATAAACAAATTTAAAATTCATCTATTCTAAAAAACTTATAAAAAGGATTTTTTCAAGTTCATTTTTACCGTTTGAAATTGGAGTGAAGTTTTAAGAGCTCTGGGCAAAAAACGCTTTGGAGAAGATTCTGGGCAAACCGACCGTCGGATTAGAAAACCGTTTGTTTCAGGTAATCCACAACCTCCTTATCTTGAATTTCATCCATTAAATTTTTTAATTTTGGGTCAAAATTTCATTTTTGGGAGGACAATATGCCGAAAAATTCACCCTTGAGGGTCCGCACTTAATGCATTAGGTACCTGCGGACCCCGATATTTTTCTACAAAGAAAAATGGCGGGGCCCTGCACTTTTAACATAGGTCCCATGCATATCTACGCACTGTCCCTGAGCGTAAAGTGCGGAGGCGCCGTGGAAAATTTAAAAACATATTTTCTTCCTAAACTACCCAAATGTTTTGCTTGAAAATGATTCTAATCCTTCATTTTACTTGTTGTAAGACATCTACAATGCTTATTTGGTGAGAACAGGAGAACGAAGAGGTAGATGAAGCAGCGATAAATCATCAACCTACTTTGCAAGCCTTAAGAGCATGTGGGCTTTATAAATTTTGGGCTATCAGTGGCATGAGAGCTCAAGTGGATCTTCTTACTTGGATGGTAAGTAAATGGGATTTCCAGGACCAGTTTTTTGTGATCGGAGGTCACCGGCTCGAGAGTGAGCTGGAAGACATCTATTTTTTGACTGGTTTGTCCAGGAGAGGTGAACCATTATCTCTATTTGGGGCTAGGTCAGGTGGCCAGTCTGTCGCCAGCCTCCAATTAGATTTTTGCAATGATGAGGCCAATCCCCGAGACAAACAGATTGACATAAAGACTATCATCTGTCTAGAGCTGAAATTGATCACTTTTACCATTGTCAAGATGTGCGGAAGCGAAGCTTTACATGTAGCCACTGGTTATCAGATGCACATAACAGTAGATTGCTTTCGAGGCACCATATACAACTAGTGTGAGGCAGTGTTGGCAAATGTGAAAGGCCAACTTACCAGAGAAAAGAATGGGAAGCTAAAAAACTTTGGATATGGGTCCATTGTAGTCACCTTTGCTCTAGAGAGGATCCCCATGTTAGCCCTGCAGCACATTCCTGTCGATTCTGGTCGACCTCGAGAGCCTAGGATGGTTCGTTGGGTTGCTTTGATGGGCCGCCACAGTGAGGGTGGGGAGATTGTGAGATTTTCCTCTACATATTTTCGTTGGTTGGAACATCAACCTTTTCTTATAGAGGATTTTCCTTATGTTGGCATGGACTTTTGTGGCGACTGGGAGATACCCCTTCCTCCAGGAGCTCAGTGGGACGAGTTAGGTAAGAAATATTTTTGACATGTTCTAATTTCTAATTTTTATTTTTTTTTTAAATCATCCAAAACTGATAATAATAAAAAATTCAAATGCAGATGTGGGTCCAACTCGACCAACCATTCTCCGCCCCTTTGACCGGAGGCAAAGGGATGCAGCACCACCACCACCACCCCCACAGGATCAGACTGTAGAGATCCTGACTAACCTAGAACACCATCTTCAGTGGCTTACTATAGATATTCCTGACACTACTATAGATGATATCCCACTCCGGCTACAGATATATGTCATAGGTGTTCTTGGTCCATTCAGGAGATTTTTGACTAGGGTGGCACGAGAAGTGGTGTATTATCATGATCATCACCATGGATAGTGGCTGATTGACTTTGTAGACTCATTTTTGTATCACTTTTTTCCGATCATAAGGCATTTTGAGCATATGATCGAAGACGATGTATATTTTTTGAACACTACATTTATACTATGATATACTATTATTTCAGTTTACCTGTTCAATCATGTTATGAAATGTTGATTTGTTACTTTTTTATCACAAATGTCTATTTATAACATTAGAAGAAATCGCATCTGCTAATGTATTTAAATTTCTTGAAATGTGTTGATATTCAATATAATTGAATTCTTGTTCCAAGAGACGAACCCTTAAAAATAATCTTAATAATACTAGATTTATAATGGAATATGTTAGCCATCAGTATTTTTTACATGTTAGTGATGACTATATCTTCAGCTGAATTATAATAACCTTAATAATATTGGATTTATAATGGCATATACACGATTTAACTGTAACACAACGAGTTCAGAATCTAACTTAACGATCAAAATCCGAATTCCAAATGAAATGGATTCCGATAATAATCCAATAATTGCACTATATTCGGCAATATTGTTCGTTGTTTGACCGAGACTTACCCCATGCATTGATACTAAATCGTCAGTGGGTGAGTAAATAACCCAAGCTGCGGAAGAGATGTTCTGTGTACTACGACAAGCACCATCAGCAAAACCAATATACGTTTGAAAGGACGTCGACATCAGTGATATCAAAAGTATCCAGCTAAGCAGGAATAATAGTAAGAGCACACTTACGCTAGGCACATGTTTCTAATCTATAGCACACTAGCTAAAAAATAACTAATATACAGAGAAGATCTCCACACGAAGTCAAGCGTAATATCTCTTCAGATAAAGTCCATTTCTGGGTTTACCCAAAGAGACCCCGTCAAAATCAATCAATTCATAGGCCCCTTTTGCAAGTTGTCGCTTGACAATGTAAGGACCATGCCACATGGGCTCAAATTTCCCAGCCCCTAGTTTATCATTGGCTTGATCATAAATCAAAACTAGGTCTCCTTCTAAAAAATTACGAGGAGTAACACTTCTATCATACTGAGCTTTCATTCTTTTCGCATGAGCCTTGGTAGCTAATGCAGCGGTGAGCCGATTCTCATCTAATTGAGCCAAGTATAAAAAACGTTTCTCCTCTTCATAAGTGTTTGGTAATAAATCTATGGCTAGTTGGAGTGATGGTATCTCGCACAATGGGTAATATCACTTCTAAACCGTAAACTAGTTGAAAAGGGGTAAAACCTGTCGATGTTTTTGTGGAGGTTCGATATGCCCAAAGTGTTGAAAAGAGCATGGTGTGCCAATTCAACTTATGAATTCCAATGATTCGTTTGATCATGGTGAATAAACTTTATTAATCGTTTCAACTAAACCATTGGCCTGCGGATAATATGGTGTAGAACTGTCATGGCGCAGGTCAAGCTGGTCCGTTAACTCAGTCATCATGATATTTCGAAAATGGCTCATGTGATCAGTAATTATTGCTTGGGGTACACCAAAATGAGGAATCACATTATTGAATACAAAATTAGCTGTGGTTTTGCCATCTACCGCAAATGTAGGCATCACCTCGGCCCATTTGGTAAAATAATCTACTGTTAGAATAATGTACCCATGCCCCCCTGCCGAGTGAGGGTTACATGTAATGAAATCGATGCCCCATTTTGCAAAACGAATGACAACAATTATGGGGTGAAGAGGAGTAGCTCCGTGCACACATTTTTCAATCGAAGATTTGACAATTATGAAATTTTTGGACCACGTAAATAAAATCTTTAAACATAGATGAACAAAAATAACCTACGCGCAATATCTTTTGGGCTGTGGCGTACCCAGACATATGACCACCACATGCTCTGGAGTGACAGTCATTTAAAACCTTTTCGGCTTCTTCATGAGTTAGACAATGTCGAAAAACCAAATCCGCACCACGAAGGTAAAGTGTGTCGCCAACAATGTGATATTGTTGAGACTGAAAATGAAATTTTCGTCACTGTGACCTTGAAAGCTCAGGCCGAAAATATTGGGTTTGAAGATATACGATAATATCTCCATACCATGGATCAATGGTACTAATAAGAAACAAGGATTCATCCGCGATTGGTTGTTCCGCCACAGTTTCTATATCAGTACGTGGGAAATCACACATAAGTTCAGCAAATATCAATGATTTCTTGGATTTGGACTTTTCAAATTCCAAATCAAACTCCTGCAGGATAACAATCCATTTGGAGTATTTACCCCCTAGCAATTTTTTGGTCAAGATGTACATCATAGGGTTGCAATCCAAGATCACTGTCGTTTTGCGTAAAAGTATGTAGTGACGAAAACGTTGGATAGCTTGAACAGCTGCCAAGGCCAATTTCTCCACATGCGAGTATTTGATCTTAGTCGGATGAAAATTTTGACTAAGATAATAAATCACATGTTCACTATGGAATTCATCTTTTTGAACTAAAACCATCCCTATCGTGGAATCAGAAGTGGCGAGGTACAAAAAGTAATCTTGGTTGTAGTTGGGAGGATGAAATAACAGTGCATGGGTCAACGCATTTTTCAAAGCATCAAAATATCGATCAGCGACCTCATCCCAAAAGAATGGAATGTTCTGTTTCAACAACCTAGTGAAACCTTTCATTAACTCGGCGTAGTTAGGAATGAATCGACGTAAAAAGTTTGCTTTCCCTTGCAAATTTTGAAGTTGGCGAAGAGTAGAAGGAGGAGGTAAATTGATGATTTCCTCAACCTTTGATGGGTCGACACGAATGCCTACCTTTGAGACAATAAATCCCAATAATCATCTGGATTCTACGCAGAAAACACATTTGTGAGGATTCAAACAAATCTTATAGTGCTTACATCGCATAAATATGGCTCGTAAATGAGTAATATGATCTGCTCTGCGTGAAGAATGAGCAGGCAAATCATTGAGTTAGGGTTGCACAATATGCTTAATGTGGTGAAATGCATAAGACATGGCCCTCTGAAAAGTGGCACCAATGTTCTTAAGGCCAAAAGGTAATTTGCGATAAGAAAAATTTCCCCATGGAAAAATGAAAGTTGTTTTAGGTTGATTTGCAGGGAGTATGTTTATTTTATTGTAGCCGGAAAATCCATCCATGAATGAGAACATTTCACTTCTAGCATAATAGTCGATAATTTGATCGATGTAAGGGGTTGGATAATTGTCTTTAGGACAAGCTCGATTTACATACCTATAGTCGATACATACTCTTATTGTTCCTTGTTTTTTATTGACCGGAACAATATTAGATACCCAGTCTGTTAACAGGATTGGATAAATAAAACCTGCATGAAGTAATTTTTCAAATTTTTCTTTGATAGCGGTAACTTTTCTCGGATGAATCTGACATAATTTCTGTCTGACTGGTTTGGCATCCGGGTATGTCTTAATTTCATGTACAATGATTGATGGATCGATTCCTGGCATTTCTTCGTATGAACAGGCAAAGATGTCGCGGAATTCCTGAAACAGGGCCTTATATGCTTGAATTTCTTCAGGCGTACAAGAAGCACCTATGTGAATGTTTTCAACAATTCCAGGTTTTACTGAAATGTCAAGAGGAACCGTCGTAGAAATATTTTCTAAATTCAATTGAGAATTGGCATTGGAGAGAGGATTCTGAGGTTCTTTGACGTAATCAATGGTAAAAATAGAGGAAAAATCATTTTCAAAATGATCGAGGTCAGGTAAAAATGAAGACCTATGGTGTAGATCTTCCCATGGTAATTCATCTACCGACAAGAATTCACGAATATGCTCATCAGTACGGAAAAATTGTTGAGCAAGATTCGGAATTGGTGTCGAAGCTAAACTTGATATTGAAAATGAATCCTGATTGATCACATTAACTGGATCAAATTCGGTTGAAGGGGTATCAGAAAATGACTGTACTTGCTGATATGCTAGCTCAAAAGGACTCAAAGGCATCAGGCCCTTGAAAGAATCCAATTCTGATTCTGAAGGTACTATCCAAGGATCATCAAAGGAAATAGTACTTGATGTAATCATATTGATATTAGCAATAGGAGTTTGTACGTTAGGAGGAGGCAGGGAAAACGTTCCTAGTAAAGTTGAATCTTTAATCAAACCTACTCCGACATCCTTATAAGGGATAGTTGATTTTTCGATATGTTGAATACTATTAGTAGAAGTTGGGTTGGAGGAATAATATGAGAGCTGATCTATCTTAACGATCTTTCCTTTATGAGGAAACATGATGAGATGAAAGATCGATGATACAACAATAGTCATAGCGTAGGACCAATTGCGCCCAGGAGAAGGTTATAATCCAGAGGGGCATCAACCACTTCCACATCTAGATTAACCGTTTTACCTTCGACCTCTATTGGTAGATCTTGTAAAATACCATATGGCTGAAAACCTCTTCCATCAAACGCTTTGAGAATAGTTGGTGATTAGTTGATTGTTGGAGAACCAAGTGATTTCCAACATTTTATCGAAATTATACACGTAGAAGCCCCTTCATCAACAATAGTACGAAAGATACACTTGTTCTTGACTATTACCGGAATTTGAAAATCCATTTGATGAGGTAGGCGCGGTGTAAAATTTTCTAAATCGAAGATCATGAGGTTCGAATCCTGGAGATTTACAGCTCCTAAGGCTGACAAAAGTAATTTTCTTTGGGATGGGCATGATTGCAATACTTCCAAAGCCGACATTTCTGAAGGGGAAATTGCCAAATCTTCAACAATATTGTAATTCTGAGCAGCTCTCGCATGTGGATTGAAAGCTAATTTATGAAGTACACCTTTTGCAGGTGGTTTAATCACTAAGTCATGATTTTGTTTCTCGATCTGTAATGGATCAGAAACTGAAGGAGATGTAGTTGATGCAGAATTGGATGTTTCTGCTTCCTTACCATTATTTTTACTACCGTAATCTTGCGATCGCGTCGCAACCATTAAAATATCCTCAACCAGATTGGAGGAAGATCCGACCATGTTACTATCTTGAGTGGGAAACAGATCGTTCAAGACAGCAGGTATAGGTGAACCTTTAATGAATTTTGATACCTTGGCTCTATGCAGGCATTATTTTGTAAAATTATTCTGGTCACAGATGAGACAAGGATATTGAGGTTTGCATTTTTCATCAGTTGGTTCAGTTGTATCAGTTTTTTCTTTTGAATATTTCTTCTTTTTATTCTTACCTTTCTTCTTACTACCGTTTTTAGATTTGGCCGTAGATGTCTCTACAACATGGTTATCGACAAAAGTTTCTAGGGAAGAATCTCCTTTGGGTGAATCGGGTAAAGTGATAATAGGAGAAGTAGTCTTGGAAGACTTCTTCTTACTCTTACTAGTACTAACAGAACCAATTACACCATCAGCGGTGTGAGAGCCATATGGAGTTGCAGTTAATTGACCAGGTCTTGGTAAATCCGGGATTTTATTGTACAAAGTACCTGACTGAGTATAAACAAGGTCAAGGTACTGAGCCTGAGAAATAACTTGCTCTTCCGTAACAACGCCTCCTTTGGCCACATCTTCAGTAATTTTGGGAAATAATGATTTAATAAACCATTCAGAAAAAATTTGATCAGGAATAAAAACTTTCACTAAACGCCTTCTCGGTCTCCTTTCATGAATGTGATCAGATATGTATGTAGACGTAGACTGCTTTAATGAAGTCAGTAATTCTGTGCCATTGTCGTATCTGACAAGAAACTGAAAATGGGTTAAGAAATCTGTAGCTAACACCTTAAAATTATTAAAAGAGCCACCTGGTAACTCAATGTACCATTTGGTAGCTGGACCAATGAGAGTTTTCTGAAAAATACGTAATTGAACAGAATCATCGACTGGCGAATTGGATGCGCACCAGAGGTGATAAGTCATAACGTGATTAGACAGGTCCTCTCCCGACTTACCTTTGAATTTCGGAATATCATTGGGCAACTTATTAGGCATCGATAGCCAATATGGAAGATAAAAAATGGGATCGTTTGTAAGGTGTGACAGATTCGGTAAATCTGAAGTTGCTATGAATGGTAACCGATGGCTAGCGTCTTGATAACCTTGAGTGATCAAACCAGTTCCAGGAGGAGGATAGCTAGGATATCTTGGAATCGGATGTGCATTTTTAATCGTATAATCTCCTGGGTAACCAAGATTAACCAGACCATACTGGGGTTGTTGAGGTATTTGAAAAGTATACCTAGTGTACGGATGATACTGATACGTTGGATTTTGTGTAGCTTGACCAATTTGATACTGTCCCTGGTACGGTTGATAAGTAAACTGAGGTTGACTAGAAACAATTGTACTTGTACCAGTTTATCCCGTAGGCATCTCGGCCATAGTCTGACTTGTAGGTCCTGACTGTGGTATAGAGGTTTGAGGAATTTTCACTGATGCAGGGATAGAAGAAACCGGAGCTATAGATACTCCAGAACAGGTGTCGTAGGTTGAATAAAAGTTGCAGTAGCTGCAGCAGTTTGAGGTGGAGTCTGAGGTGTACTAAGCCCAGGCTGCTGAACAAAACCAGGTGCATGGATTTGAATAGTAGGCTAGACAGGTTGCTAGGTTGAACCATAAACTAAAGGCTATCCAGGTTGATTAGGTAACTGCACATTAGGTTGCATAGTCTGTTGAAATTGCGATGGATTCCACGCCATGTTCATTCCGGGGTATTGACCCGTAGAAGGTTGTACGTATGAAGGACCATAGCTTGGTTGAACGTAGGGTTGATAATTAAGTGGTAAATTTCCAACTCCTTGTAAAAATGATTGACTGGAAGGCGGTTGGAAACCTTGAGTTGGGTACTGACCTTGAGGCTGATAACCTTGAGGCACATACTGAATCCGAGGTTGATAAGGACCCTGAGGAATATACTGAGTCTGGGGTTGACCTTGGGTTATGTACTGTTCTTGAGGTTGATAACCTTGAGGTATGTACTGTCCTTGAGGTTGTTCTCCAGGTAAATAATACTGTCCTACAGTTTTTCCTGGTAGAAAATAACCTTGAGGCTACCCCCCAGGCGGTAACTGACTACCTTGAGGTTGAGGATTTGGAATATTACCAGACATCATAAAAATTTGCTCTTCATTCGACGTTTCAGTTTTAGTTCCATTCATACCAGTTGATAACACTTGTTCAGTTGGTCGAGGATTTTCTCCTGAGAAAGTACCAGAGAGTGACTGGTACCTCGAAGGAACAGAAGGACCACCATATAAAAATGTTTCCGGTGATTGGAAAAACATAGATGACTCACTTGACATGATTGATGAAGGATAATAACCCCTTGGTGTAGGATGAAAAGGAATTCGGGGTGATGAAAAACTAAGACCCGGGTTCTCTAAAAAATCTGTCAATGACAAGTACCAGGCATCACTTCTAAAAGGACTGTAGAATATAGATTCACGTTCCCTAAGATTCAAAGTCTGTTGGGTTTCGGGAAGAGTTACTTCTTCGTCTGGATCGACAAGTTCTTCAATGGAAATAAGGTAAGAAGGAATATTTTCAGTAATAATATGTCTTACCCTAGGTGAACTAGGATCACTAGAAGTTGGAGTAAAAAATCCTGAAGATGGTTCCAAAACAGTAGGTTCAGTGTCAAGTTCAAAAATTTCAGGTTCTTCAGTGAATTCACTAGAAGGATAAATACTACCAGTAACTTCAGAAACTGAAATCAGCTCTTGAATATGCTCTGTTGTTTGTAATTGATAATCAGGGTGAAAAATTATAGACGACTCTCCTACTTCTGTTGATCTAATTCTACTGTCAGTAGGCGATACTAGAGCTCGCAGCCCTTCAAGTTGGCTTGGTGTATATTTAGGGGGCTTCCCCTGAAGTTTGCGCGATTGTCTCGGTAATTCAGCCACGATTAAAATTTATTAATCACACACAATCAAATGAAAATTTCAATGAAAACTTTTAGAGTCACTAAGGAAACAAACAAATGAATCACATGCCTAAAAATCTAGGAGATCAAACCACACACAAATAGTAACTTCCCACACTAAAAACACTAGTTTGTGATGAAATCCAACGTCGTAGTATTTAATGCAGAAAGGGCGGTTGGAATAGTTACCCTGACAACCTGCTTAATGATACAGACTAGTGCAAGCTTCTCCACTTAAACCATCTTGAGTGAAGATGACCCTCCAGAGAGTCCAAGTGAGTCTAGTCGACATCTGCTCCAGGTACAATGGGTTCTTTCCACCACTGTCACCTTAGGAAAAAACCGTAAGATTATGGTCACTATGGTTACCGACAGTAACTAATATACCTGGGGGAACAGTCTACAGTCCGACATACACGCAAGGGCAGAGTAAAAAAGCTCAATCCCCTTGAAGGCTCCTTGACATAATCCAAGGTATACCGAAAAGTGACCCCAGGCTCCTCGACAATGGTCTATCCGAGGTTTACCGTTGTTAATACGCGTAAATCTTCTATCGTTCCCAATGAGATAGAATTGATTATCCCACTGGTTAAGATATGACCTCATGCTTGACTCCTTTAAGAGGAGCTTCCCAGAGCATACAAGCAACTATTGGATTTTTTTCCTACCACAAGATTAAATACTTGTTTGTTTTAGCTGTCTTGGAGAGTTTATTACTCCCTACTCCAAGACACTAGCCTAAGCTATATTGGTGAAAAGAGCCCTAGAAATGTAAAAGTTACTAGGTTAATTTTAATTAAGCGTTGATTTTAAGAGCTATTTATTAATACAATAGGTACGAGAGTGAAACTGATGACGTGTATTGACTCGACTCAAAACGTACTAAAAATGCATCTACTAATGAGAAACAATTCGTTTTCTTTCAATGAATTCTAGTTAAAGGGAAAGTTAAGAAATGCAATCTTTTTAAAACAAATCTTTCCTTTAAACAAGAATAAATGAAAAAAAATCTAATTTCAATGAGAACTCAAACTGATCTATGCTCAATAAAAATCCCTTTTGTTCAATATTGAAACTGCAAACTAAGCTTTTTCTTCAAAAGACACTACAATTTCTAGAAAAGCACTCAAAGCTAAAAACACTATTTTAAGATCTAACAATTCTAAGACTAAAAATGAATTAAAGCTTCAAATTTTTTAAGGATGTCTTACTTAGCTTGTGATCTAACTAAGAAATTCTTTGCTTGAATCAGAAAGAACTTGAAAAAACATCCAATTTTCGTTTTTTAAGTGAAATTCCAAACTTATTAACAAAAGTTTTTCAAAGATGTGCAAAGGAGAAAAATGGGATCTAAATCTCACAAACAATTTTTGCTAAAATGCCAGACTCAGCAAGAAATTAAGGAAACACCAGTGATCTAACGATATACCAAGGTTTCTAATCTTTGAGTGGGATAAAGACAAAGCAAAAATTATTAAAATATGCAAATCTTTCAGAACATCAATCAAAACTAAAAGTGCTGAAATAAAATCTTAATCAAGGCTTCCTGACAGAAGACACAGGTTTGGGTAATCACTGAGAACCTAAAAAACTAGTCCAGAAAAGAAGATTTTAAGTTTTTTCAAAAATTTGACAGGGTCCGCAAGATTTAGTGCAATCCAGTGTGGTCCCGCACTGTGGGTATAGGAAAAGTGCGGAACTGCCCACACTGTCTCAAAAGGAAAAGAGCGGACACAAGAAAACAAGAAAAAACCAAAAAATTCTCAAAAATTTCTCAAGGATTCTATAGGGATTAACTACCCAAGCCAATATAAATCAATAAAAATCAGGAAACATAAGTTCATAAATCAAAAGTAAAAGAAATCAAAGCTCAAATTCTTCCTCAGTGGAGTCGCCATTTTTTTGGACAGATTAGTCGTTCTTATGGACAAGACAAACCTCCCAAGTGTCCTACGGACAACTACCAACAAATTGACAAACAAAACTATCTTTCTCTAGATATATTTCGATTTATAATTAAATGCTATAAAGGTTTAACGATCCTACCTTTGATCCAACGCTTGTTCGTAGTAGTAGTCCTTCAATCGCTTGAAAGATTTCCCTTCGAAGATCTACATTCATAAACAAGCAAACATCAAATAGCACCTGCATAGCATATATTCATAAATCATATCCATTATGGTGATCAAGGAATCCATAAAATAAACAATCAATTGATAGCTTATTTAGAAAAACATATTTATTTGTATTAACTTAAATAAGGAAGAGCCTTACAACCGTGTTTGCCTTCATGTTGTACAGGTCCTCCTGGGGTCCGGAGTAGGCGTTTCCTTTACTCAGATCAGCCTTGCACTCTTCCAACCGAGATACATACATGGATGTAATCCTTCCCACATGAAATCTCAGCTAAAAGGGTCTAAGTTTCAACAGCACTTCGCCTCCAACAGTACTAAAACTTCAATTCATTAATGGTAACCCCTTGAGGCTGCCCTATGCATATTTTTATAGTGGAGAAGAGGAGGTTACAACTCCATACAAGAAGGGATAGAGTCCTCCTTCAAAGGGATTAGTTCCTTACATCAAGAGGTTAGCTCCTTATTGGATGGGATGCATGAACATGAAAGGAGCGATATTTCCACTGCAGGAATGTTTCTAGAAGCTTCCAAAAATGACTTAAACTGAGCTTCTAGATTTTACTTTCCCTTTTTAAACTTTTGCAGGGGTCTGCACTTTTAATAAATAGACAGTGCGTTTGGCTCCGCAGGATTTATAGCCAAAAAGTGCGGGACCGCAGGCAAAACTAGGAGAAACTGCGGTACCAGAGTTTTAAGGCTTTATGAACTTTTCTCTTAGTTTCAAGGCTTGAATTTGGGAACTCTGACATTGTAGACTTTCAAGGGAGTACTAAAATGTCATGGTGATAAATTTCAGTGTAACAGGGGGTTGAGGATTCTTTTGATGAGCTACCTAAAATGGCTCATTTCATTTGGATGATAGCATGGGTATGGGAGTCTCTCATTGGTCATGAGATCCCCTATGCTTGTCATAACTCCTATCTTGAGGAGGCCATTGGATAGCAAAAATGTTTCCACTTACACCTTCCACCTTTTCATGATGTGAGCCATTTGGTTTTGCATGCTTGGGAGAGAGTATTGGAGGGCAGATTGTTTTGAGCAGTGGTGGGAACTATTGATGAGGAGGCCACAAGAGGAGGAGGGGAGAAATTTCTCTACACTTATACAGTTTCTTGAGGACAAGCAACATTTTGGAGGGGAGGACTGTAATATTCCAAAAATTTAGCCTCCAAGCTAAATGGAATATTATAGTTGTTTTATCACTATGTCGGTAAATAAATGGGTGGGGAGGCCCATAAGTCTCTTGAGTAGCAATAAAAACACTCCTAATGTGAAAGGGGGAAGAATAAGCAGCTGGATTAAGCACCTCTAGGTGTGAATAGGGGCTGGATCATGTTGATTCAGTGAAATTTGACCAATTCAACAACGCTCTTTAGGTAAATTGAATATCCTTGATGAACATCGCAATTTTAGTGGAGGACAACTTGCATGAGCTTGGTGGAAAATATGGATGGGACCCAATGTGGAGGGGATAGAAACCATTGTGATTCATGTTTTTATTATCATTGCTATTGGTCTTTTTATACTTGCTTCCTCTTGCTGTTTAGCAGGGTTGCAGTGCTGTTTAGCACAAGGGTGTTCCTGGTTGGGAATCCCTACCTAATCATCAGGGATGGAGAGGTTATTTGGGCTAAATTTCCTCATTCCAAAATTTTGGCCAAGCTACCTCCTTCAGTTACAATGTAGTTTCTGTTTAGAGCTGGGTTGTGCTGCAGGGTGCAGCAAAGGAGGATCTCTTAGAGTCATTTCTGGGCTTGTTCTTTAGTGGAGAGGTTGTCTATTCATTGGAGGTTCTCTATTAGGCTAGTTATGAAGTACAAGGGGTTTGTTTGTTTTTGGTTGGGAATCATTAAATGAGAAGGTCATGTGAAGCGAAGGAGGAAATAAGTGGAAGGATGTTTTAGCATGGGAAGATAGGTAAAAAAACAATGCTAAACCATTGGGCTATGGTCATAAAAGGGTTTATTTGCACAAAAAATATTCAAGGGTTTCCATAGGGCAAGTCATCTATATCAGAAGATATTTTAAGTTGATTTGGTGGTATGAAACATTAAGAAGTGTGGTGAAAGAAGAAAACATGTAAGAGAACAAAGGGTAGCCTAAAGATCAGGTAAGGACTTTGAACCTATCCTCCTTTTGGCATACTCCCAAAGGAAAAAAAATTAAGATAAACATAAAAAGTAACCTAAGATCAGGTAAGGACTTTGAACCTATCCCTCTTTTGGCATACTCTTAAGGGAAATATTCAAAACAGCTGTTTAAGAATAAACAAGGGACAGGGCTAACCATAAACTTCCTTGATTAAGACTCTACTTAGCATGCAGTGAAAATATCATTCGAGAACAACATCTCAAGTTCTACTCAGCAAGACATGGGCTCACCAACATTCCTTGACTGGTTATACTCTATTGAAATCATTCCCAAACACACATTTCGAAGAAAACATAGAGATAAAGCTTATCAGTTAGAAATAGGGTACTTTAAAAGTAAATCCTAATCTATATTTGCTGTTCTTTATCAGAGAATATGAACATAGTGGAAACATAAGGAGAATAACAATTACAGTAAGAATGACATCACCAATGATTTAGATCAGGATCCAGTGAATCTGCTTGTCTATTTGATGTGAAAAACTAGTTACATACTTTGAGTCTAATAACTTTTACAGTCTGATACTTCTTTTCCCAGCCTACTATGTTACAAACTACTCAGAAACTCTTACTCAATAACAGTTCAACAATTAAAAATTTTCCAACCCTTTACAATGAATCTTCTGTGAATACATATAGGTGAGAGAGGAAGAGTGTTGAAGGCAAAATCATAAATATCAGTTAAGACAGAGGGGGAGGGGTATTCGAATGCCCATTCTGCTTAATAATCATAGCATTAAATTTTTGTACCACTTTAGTAGTTTTCCTGTCTTTGAGGCAAATCTGGTAGGCTGGTAATAACTCCGAAGTGTGTTCTTTGAAACTAACCGTGGCCTGAAGTACTCTGTTTGACCTCTATGACAAGTAAACTGTCCTTTTTTGGGTTTTGCAGCCCCATGACTGTGTAATAACTGTTCTGACAGTTTTAAAGAGTTTCTACCATAAGGATGGCTGTCACGGTGTCTTTGAAAGAAAAAGTAGACTACCAGTGTCCTTTCTGGTCTTCACTTTAATCCTTTTGTGGTGCACAAGTGGCTTTAACTGGCGCTGGAAGGTTTTTCTATTCACTAGTGTTCATGAGACACTGATAAAAAGTAATAATAAAACCTGAATATCCCTTTTTGCATGTCTAGCACCCAATATCATCATCCTTGATTCCTGCTACTGATATTTGGCTGGAGGAGGGCCTGCGATATTAAACCACCATTTAAAACCTACACACAACGATAAACATTAAGAAATCCTACGTTTTTGTGGTTTGACTACTTCAAAAGGCTCAACAAGGGGTTATGGAGCAGTGAGGAGGTGAGGTGAATGCAGCGGGGAAGGGTTTCATGGCGCAAAACCATGAAAACCAGGGTCAAAACAGAGTTTTGTGCAAAGAACTTGAAAGTGGTTTTGGGGAATACACGAGGTGGTATTCGCATGGGGCATGGGCAGTAAGTGGTAATGGGCTAAATGAATGCGATACAACTTAGGTGCCGATAAGCGTCCACCTATTGCACGTGCAAATAGCTTGTTTGGGTATTTTGGAATTTTGGACAGGAAACGGGTTATGAGCTGTCCAATTCGTGGGTTCCAGATCTATGGTGTAGAGTGAAGGCGACAGACGAAGCTGCATGGTCGTGTGGGACCGATGGTGACGTCATTTATTTTGTTGGGTAGTGAAATGTTATATGCGTGATGTGAGAATTGGTTGGGTGGAGTTAAAATGTGAGGATCAATGGGAGCCGTCAGATCTAAGAGATCAACGGTGGAGATCGAACGAAGGCACGATGAAAGGCCCCAGCGTGGTCGGGCGGGACCAGCGGAATTATATGGAAAATTGAAAGAAAATATTCATAGCGGGGGCACTTGAGATACGAACGGGTTTGTGAGTCGGGTGCCTCTGCATTAATTCTGGACCGTCGGATGAAGATCTTCTGTGGTCAAAGAGTCAACTGCGGGGGAATTCATATTGTTAATATTTGTGCTGAAAGTGCCCGCGGGTGAAAGGAAGGGGAATCAATGTGAGTCGTCGGATCTGTGAGATATGCTTAGAGAGAGATTAGTATAATTGGCTGTTTGTTGCTAGTTACCTTTTGTACTAGAGAGATCAGTCTTGTCCGCAAGACGGATTAATCTACACAACAGCTGCAGATTGGGAATAATATGAGTTATTACAAAAATGGAGCTATAGAAATATGTCTAATAAAGATTTAAAAAACTGAAAATTAAGTTAAATATGCAACAACAACCTTATACATCGTTTTATGGGCAAAAAGGTGGGGAAAAGTGATTATTTTGGCCCTAAAATGAGTATATTCAAAGATCTGTGTAAAAATAAGGGAAATGGCGGGAGGTTATTTTTGATTAGGTCATGAGGGACCTATTCTCCAAATTTAAGCTCAAACAAATAATTCTAGCTAAGTTAAACAGTTCCTCCTTCCCAAACTAGGCTAGAAAACCCTTATTTCCCATGGCTTAAATTATGCAGAAAATGGCTGAAGCATGGAGAGTGTAATTTCTGAGGGTTTTAATTGAAATAATTCTAGAAAATTAGTATGGAAACTTAGAATATGAATCATATGGTTTACATTAGGAAAAACTGAGATTTACACAAAGAAAGGCCTCCAAATGAGGTGTTGCAACCATGTGATGAGAAAAAAGAGCTAAACAACGTAATTTACAGGTGGCTAAAGTAGAGTTTCATTATATTTTATATCTAAAATAGATCTTAATATAAAATCCCAGATAAGAATGGGATCTATATTCAAAAAGAGATTTTTAGTACATTCCCCTTAGGGATCTTAGCAAAAGATGAATAACAATGAATAGATCTGAGATCTACACCATAGATCTGCAGTAATCTTCAAAAATTTCTGAAGAATATGATGCAAAACAGATCAGATCTGAAATAGGACATGTATTGGTTGGCCAATCCACGGATCACCTCAGTGAAGGAAAGGAGCCCTTTGACCGGAGATCTCTCCTCCAAACTGATGCAAAACCCACACTCCAACTCTGCCTACAAAAAGGACATAGTTTCTAAAGCTAAATGCATATACTAAGTAAAATACACTTTGGCCTCATGCCAAGATAAGGATCTGAAACTCTGGTGATCTAGAACACTCTTGCCAATGGGTTAGAAGACTTTCCTAGTGAAAAGAGGGGCTAGATATGTACAGATCTGAGAAGATCTATCTTCCACTTGCTGCATCTCACTTAGACAATGGAAAACCTCACTATATTTACGCTGCCAAAGAGAAATGGATCTTGGCCAATGCTAGATAGTGGACCAATGCAACACAATCTCCTCCAGGAGACCCTCAAGGAAGGAGGAGGAATTCCTAAACAGGAAATTCCTCTATCTATCTAAAAAACCAAGAGTTTTTGAGTTGCTCAAGCAATCTCAAAACAAAATGATCATCAAGAACCTTTTCCTTGAGCCTTCTCCTTCCTTTTATAAGATGAAAATGTGCAAAACCCTAAACCACCTCAAATGAATCAACCCCTTTCACATGGGATCCTCCTTCTAGAACTGCGTCGGGTCTTCAAAGTGGTTCAATGTATCTAGTCTGCTTGGTGATTTGGTCCTGTTGACCAGGCCAAATAGCTCAATCTTGTTCACACACAAGTGGATTTTATTGAGAAAGCCCTGATTTCTCTCTCTTCACATTGTGAATTGATTTATTTTTATTTTTTAGGAGTTTTTCATGTACTCCTTTACATTTTATTCATCAATAAATAAAATTAAAAACATAGTGAAATGTTCGTATTAGCTTGGGCTAATTAGGAAAATTACACGTTTTGTTTGTCTTGTGCATGTTTGATGGCGATTTTAAAGATAAAAGGCCTTCCCACTGTCTATGGAGGGACAGGGTCGAAGATCACCATCTTTTGAACACTAATCAATAAAGAAAAGAAGCTTCCCCAGTGAAAAATCTGGTTTTTTAATCATTGTTGCAAAAACATTGGTTAATTAAGTCAAAATCCCCGCGCGCTAAAGCCACCTATCCACTACAATAAAAGAAAAAGACAATGGAGATTAAAGGTTGAAGGATGAAGACTAAAGTCAAGGATCGAATATTGGAAGACTTAACTCTGCAGTTTAACAGTTTAAAGCTGTGTATAAAGGGAAAAAGACAATATAATGCATTATAAAGGCTTAAGGTGAAATTAGAGCCTTAAAACAGAATATTAAAGCCTAATCAAGGTTTTAAAAGGCATGAGGGATTAATGAATAAAATAGTTGTTAAAAAGAAAAGGAGATAAAGGCAGAAAAACAGAGTATCAAGGTATAAAGAGGCAGACAGAAGATTTAAAGGATTAATTAGCAGATCAAGGCTAAAAGGCCTTAAAAAAAAGTTTTATGACAAAAGCAAGGCAAAATAGGCTTAAAGATAGTCTCAGATACATCAAAGGAGTAGTTATTCACTTAATAAATCAAAAGTGACACCTTTCACTTACTTTATACCTCAAAAGACGAATAAATAGTTATGACACTAAAGAAGATATTATAAACTGTTAAAAAGTTATTATAAGGACAGAAAAAGGCCTCAAAAGTCAATCTTTTCAACTATTTCATCCTTAGGAAGTAAAGACCGATTTATTACATAGAGAAGTAGTTGAAAGACATTCCTACCTTATGCCTTGCATGGTTTTAAGGATAGGAGTGTACTAACTATGTAATTTATAACATTTTAAACCCTAAATGGTTCCACCTCCTCATTTGCAGTATAAATACTCCACTGGAACTCATTGTAAAGGTGGGCATTTGATAACTCTTTGAAGTAATACATAGTTCTACTGAAGTTGAAAGATATTTGATGTTTTGGAACCTGTGGATGTTTTGACCTGTTTGTGGTTGGAGAAAGTTCTGTCATTGGATCCCTGAGCTTGGTTGTTGGTGAAGTATTCTAAATTGTTGATGTTTTTCCTGTTTTCCATTCTGTTTTCATCATTTTCTTGCTTGCAGTAGAGTAAAAAGTTTAGGCTAAGAAATGTCTCCTAGAAGCACCTTAGACTTGTTTACTCTTCCCTGTCTTCATGTTTTCATCTTCTGAAGGTTTATTAAGTAGTTTGACTGCTTTTCCAACCCTTATTCTTGTTTATTTCCTAAATAGTCCAATACAGTGGCCTCAAGAATGATTTATGGTTCTTCGTGCTACTTGCTGCCACTGGAAGAGGTCTGCCAAAGAGGTCTGTTTTGATCATACCCTTTGTACTTGCTCAAATAATTGTTTTGAAGGTATTTATAGCTATAATCACAGATTTTTAGGAGTTTCCTCTTCTATGAATGCAGTTATTTGTGAATCTTGAATGTTTTCTTATCCTTGAAAGTGAAATATTTGATGAAATAGAGCATTCCTTGACTCCTAGAATTCATTTTTAAAAGTTTGTCTTGAAATTTTTATTTGCTGAAGTAGGATTAGTAGAATTCATGGTTAGCCCTGTCTATAAAATACTTCTTCATGTTTAAATGATTTTTTAAGTCCCTTTGTTGAGAAGTACATATAATTAAGGATTCTTAATTTCCCTTAGTTCTAATTTTCATTCTAAAACCTTAATGTTCATTCCATTTCACCTGAAAACTTTGTAGATCCAATAGCCAAGTTAGATTTTCCCTTTGTACCCCTGATTCACCTAAAAAATTGTTACAAACTTCTACTTGACTCCATTTCCCAATAATTTAGAGATTTCCCTTTCCTATATATGTTGCTTAGATCATCATGTCCCATCAAACAATCAAACAAACTCATGCTTAATAACTAGCCTAAGATCAACCTTTTACAAGAAAACAAGTCATATCTTTGTAAAAAATTAAGAGATCCCTCTCTGAGACTAGGAGGGCTAGATCCTAGAGCTCTAAAGACTGGTTTATAAGTTTCCTTGTCATTTAGTATGCCAATCTGCTAAATCACAGGATCCCAACATTCTGGCGATCATGGTGGGACCTTTTTGAGTTAAAGTCCCTAAACAAGACACTCAGTATTCATTCAAGTGAAATATAGCTTCTTCAAGCACTACCAGCATAATGGTAATCATGTTAGGATCTGTTTGAATCAGTGGAAATTTAAGTAACCCTTAGGATTCTAAGAGACTCTTATCAAACCTTGAAGAAATTAGCTAAGTAAGCCATAGAGTAGACTTTGTTTGTTTCAACACCTTAGCTAAAGTGTTGAATCAGGTATAGGACACTCTCACAACCAGAAAACCACATAAAAACTTAGGAAAACCCAAAACATTTCATATTGGTTTTCAAATAAACCATTGGTGGTGGACCACAAAAAATTTTACCTTCAGAAAAGCTAAAAATTTCTACCTGGCGACTCCACTAGCCCCAGTAGGCCTATTTCCTTACTAGTACTCCATATTTCCTTCAGATTGTGTTAACCAGCCCTGAGAAAGTTTAGAAATCTAGTTCCCTATTATAGAGATCACTGTGAGAGGAAAAATCTTGAAAAGTAGTCCTAAAAAACCTCTCTAGATTTTGGAAACTGAAATCTAGCTTCACATATGATCAACAATAGATCCCATCCAGATCCTAATCCTCCTACCATAGTTGATAATCCAGGAAGGATTTTATGGCAAAATTCTAGATCAGGAAAACCAACTAGTGATAGGACCATCCTAAGAACAAGATCTGTCCCTAAAGATCTTACAGTCTTAGAAGATCCTCACTTTGACTTACCTTACACAAAGAACCTATTCAGAAATAAGTCTCAAAGTGATTTAAACCAAGCTGATTTGGAAACCATAGAGTTGAAACAGATCTTTAGCTGAGAAGCTTCACCTTCTACTCCACCTGATTCTCATCTTCTTCATCATTTCAGCTCCTTCCATAACAAATCTGCTCATCATCAGTTTTCCAGCCCAAGTGTTTCTTCCACTCTTATCCACACATCCATTGTTCAAAACACTCCATTTCAGCCCAATTTCCCTCTTGTAAATGCACCTCTTGTAAATCCCCCATTATTTCCTATCATGGCAGCATGGTATGCTCCACTTGTGTTACCACAACCTCTGGTGCCCTTACCCAATTATTACCAATCCAAAATTTCCCATTTCACTAGAAATGAACCTACTACTGCCCAACAGCATGTAGATAAAACACATGATGCTTTTGATTACATGGAAATAGAAGAAGAGACCATTAAGATGAGAATTTTTTCTCAAAGTTTAGGAGGAGAAGCTAAGAAATGGTTTAAGGGCTTAGCTCCTCACAGTATTAATGATCTTCCTTCTTTATATCAAACATTCATAAACAAATGAGAAATTAGGAAGAACCCTCTCCAAATCCTTTCATAATATACCAATCTCAAAGAAACAATGGGGAAGGTGTCTAAGAGTATTGCTCTAGATTCAATAGTGTTTATAATGCACTTCCCCTAGACATGAAACCTCCATTAGGCCTAGCCTTAGATAAATTCCCAGAAGGCTTTGATTCTGAAATGGCCTACCAGCTAAGAGAAAGAGACCCCTCAACTTTAGAAAATATGCAGAGGGGAGCCTTAAGTGTAGAAGGAAATTTGATTGAGAAGAGAGGTAGGTTGAGAGTAGAGAAAAGAGTTACATACAGAGATGATACCATGCCATCAACCTCATCATCATAAATTAAAATTGATAACTTAGTGAAGGTAATGGAGAGGATGCTTGAAAAGATAAATCTGAATGATAGAGTGCCTCCTAGAGAAAACAAAAATAGAAATATAAACCAAAATATTAGAAGAGACCCTAATCAAGATAGACAAAGAGATAATGACCAATAGATTAGGCCTCCCTTTCAACAAAAATATATTGATCAAGAAGAAGAAAGGGAAGTTGAAAGGTTGGAAGAAAATCATGTGAATCTGATAGGGTCTGATAGTGAGACATATGTTTTTCTCATTGAAGGCGAACAAGGATTCTTCTCTTTAGAAAAAATTGAAAACAACCATGAATATTCTGAAGATTACGGATTGGGGTTTGAAAATGCAATCATGGAGGTACACAAACAATATAATCTTAGAAGCAAAGGTAGCCCAGAAATTCTTAATGACAAAAACACTAGTACTGCTATTAAGAAAACTTCATAAAATCAGCCCAAAAAGAGAGCCAGTAACATCAACACTGTGACCAAGAAAAATGATATAAATGAAGACAAAAAAAGTCAAAAAAGTGTTGAACAAATATGCCCTAGTACTTCTGCTAGTGGCCCTAACAAATCTGTCCCAAATAGCAGTCCAAATAAAAATCAGCAAATCAGAATTGCTGAAAGAATTGTAAATGACAAAAAAAATGTAAATATGTCAAGAACAATAGTTCCTTTCACCCTTGAAGGGGAAATTTCCAAAATGAAAATCACCATACCCTTAGCTGAACTAGTAACTCAGGATGTATATAATAACCAAGTTTTGAGAGCTTTAAATATAGGCGGTGACACTGATACTTTAAATTTGACAGATGATAAACCAGAATTATTGTTTGGTCCTGAAGTTGAAGGAAAATACCAAGAAGGGGATGTCCCTCCCTTCTATGTCAGCCTGAATATACATGACAAAATATTTCATAATTCCATGCTAGACTAAGGTGCTTCATACAATCTTATGCCCAAAGTAGTAATGGAAAGCCTAGGCTTAGAAATTACTAAACCATATAAAGACCTAGACTCCTTTGATTCAAGCAGGGTCAAATTCTTAGGCCTAATCAAATATTTGTGTGTCAACTTGGCACAAATTCCTACTAAGAGTTTGGTAATGGACATAGTAGTAGCTGACATTCCACCTAAGTATGGCATGCTTCTATCTAGATCATGGGGAGCCAAACTATAGGGGAGCCTTCAAATGGACATTTCCTATGACACCATCCCAGTTTTTAACCAAACTAGAAGATTATACAGGGAATCCCACATGAAATACATGGTGAGAAAAATATATAGACCAAACAATTCTCCTATCTACTCTATCCATTCAAATTTTTATTCCTTTATCTTATATAATGAAGATGAAATCAACCAACTAGAAAAGGAAAACAAAGGAGAATTCAGTCTACCAGAACAGTCAAATCTGCCATCAATTCAAGAAAAGAACAATCCAGATTTTAGTAGCCTTGAACAATAGAAAGGAAATGAAAATGAGATTGAAACACCTTGGAAAATAAACTTTGATGGCTCTTGTAGCAAAATAAGTGCAGGGGCTGGTGTATGGATACCGAACACAAACAAAGGATTTTCCTATAAACTAGATTTTCCATGCACAAATAACATTGCTGAATATGAAGCCCTCCTTATTGGCCTATACTTACTCAAAAATTTAGGAGCCAAAATAATATTAGTCCAAGGATATTCTGAGCTTATTATCAGATAGATTAAAAGGGAATATTCAACCAAAAACCCAAAACTTAGAGAGTATAGAAATGCTGCCCTTGATCTCCTAAAAACCTTAAAAAATATGAACTCATTTTCATCCCAAGAGCTCAAAATCATCTAGGAAATGAACTTGCCTTTGCTGCTAGTAATTATAAAATACTAGAGGCAAATGAAAAATATGATATAAAGGTAAAAAACAGACCTGCAATACTTGACAATGAAGATTACTAGCAAGTTTTTGAAGGAGACAAACACATAGATTATTTTCTACAGTCAAAGAATGACTTTGCTATACCAACACCTTCTTCAAGCCATGAGGAAAACTATTTTAATGAAGAACAAATCCCTGAAACAGAGCTGTCCTTTTCTGCTGATATAAACCATTTTGAGCATCCTTTTAGAGAAGAAATAGTTGACAAAACATACCAGAAAGACCTGGAAGTTTTACAATGTAAAAATGATACAATTCCAAGAGGTCTTACACCATTAGAATAGCTTTTTGATTTCAATGATGTAGCTAAAGAACCAATAATGGAGCCTATAGGAACAAACATAGAAGAACATAACATAGGCAGCATAGCAGAACCCAAGATGATAAAATTATCCAGCACTCTCCCAGCTCATATCAAATAGCAATACATAGAAATTTTCAAAGAATTTAAAGATGTTTTTGCATGGGGATACAAGAATCTAAAATCGTATGATACCAACATCATTCAACACAAAATTCCTCTTAAAGAAAATAAGAAACCTTTCAAACAAAAACTCAGAAAGATAAACCCTATTTTATTTCCTTTAGTTGAGAAAAAGATTAAGAAAATGTATGATGTTGGGATCATAGTTCCTGTCAGGTATTCAGAATGGGTTTGCAACTTAGTGTCTATTATGAAAAAGACTAGAGAACTTAGGCTCTGCATTGATTCCAGGAATCTAAATCGAGCCTCCCTTAAAGATAACTATCCCTTTCCAAAAATGGATCATATACTTCAAAGGGTGGTTGGGTCTAAAAGAAATTCACTATTGGATGGGTTCTCAGGTTACAATCAGGTTTTAGTACTCCCAAGTGACCAACATAAAACTGCTTTTACTACACCTTGGGGTACATTCATGTATGTAAAAATTCCATTTGGTTTAATGAATGCAGGGGCCACCTTCCAAAGAGCCATGGACATAGCCTTTTCAGAAGACATAGGCTATTTTATAATCATTTACCTTGATGACAACCTGTTTTCTCTAAAACTGATGATGAACACTTGATTCATTTAAGAAACGTTTTTGAGAAATGTAGGAAATATGGCCTATCTTTGAATCCAAAAAAGACACTCTTTGGTCTCCAAGAAGGAAATCTTCTTGGCCACATAATTTCTGAAGAGGGAATCAAGGTAGACCCTAAAAGGATTGATGGCATATTGAAAATCAACCATCCTAGAAACCTCAAAGAATTACAATCTTTCATTGGGAAGATAGATTTTTTAAGGAGATTCATCCCCAACCTTGGTGAGCTATTAGGAAATATCACAAACATGCTTAAGAAAGAGGTAGGTGTGAAATGGACAATACAGGCTAAACTATCATTTGAACTAGTGAAACAAGCTTTAACTCAAACACCAGTTCTCATAAGTCCTAATTTTACCAAAGATTTCTATATCTTTTCCTTTGCATCTGAACATACAATAGCTGCAGTATTACTGCAAAAGAATGACATGGGGCATGAACAACCTATATCATTTTTTAGTAGGGCCTTAAGAGATGGTCCACTCAAGTATAACATCATGGAGAAACAAGCATTAGCCTTGGTAAAAGCATTGAAAGACTTTAGAGTCTATATTCTGCATTCTCACATCATTGCTTTTGTCCCACATACTGTTGTTAAGGATATTCTAAGTCAAGACCCTAATGGTAAAAAGGGAAAATGGATTGTTGTTATTTTAGAATATGAGTTAGAAATCAAGCTTACCAAACTAATCAAAGGGCATGGATTAGCAAAACTCATGGCTAAATCAAACTTCCAAGAACTAGATATTAATATGGTTGATGTCTTAGAAGAAACAGAAGAATTTATAGCTCCATTTATTGAAGAAACTTTTGTGAATTCACCTTGGTATGTTCATATCATATATTTGCTACTTTATCTGAATACCCCTCCTTCTCTATCTAAAAATAAAGCTAGATTTTTGAAGCAGAAGGCTTTAAATTATTGCATACTAGATGGGGTTTTATATTGGAAGAATGTAGTTGGAATATTGCTTAAATTTTTTCTTGAGGTTGATGCAGGAAAAATCATGCATGAGTTTCATGAAGGAGAATGTGGTGGACATCTGTACTGGAAGACTACAACAAATAAAATCGTTAGATCTGGTTACTATTGGCCCACCCTTTTCCCAGATACTCAAAAACTTGTCATGAGTTGCCATAAGTGTCAAATTTTTGATGACGAGAGAAAACTCTTACCTTTACCCTTACATCGCATCAGTTTTGAGGCTCCCTTTCAACAATGGGGCTTGGAATTCATTGGGGAAATTCACCCATATTCATCAGCCCAACATAATTGGATCCTCACTGCCACTAATTATCTTACCAAGTGGATAGAAGCCATACCTTCTAGGAATGCTACTAACTCTGTCATTATCAAGATCCTTGAAACCAATATACTATCCAGATTTGGTTATCTTAGAAAATTTATCATAGATAATGCTGCTGCCTTCAATTCTAAAAGAATGGTTGACTTCTGCCATAAGTATCATATTACCTTGGGTCATTCCACTGCCTACTATCCTCAAGGAAATGGATTATCTGAATCCTCCAACAAAAGCCTTGTCAACATTATCAAAAAACTGTTGGAACAGAATCAAAAATAATTCCATATTAAGCTTATTCATGCTTTATGGGTTGATATATTAACCACCAAAAAGTCAATAAACATGTCCCCCTATCATCTGGTTTATGGCATGGATCTAGTCTTCCCAAACTCTTTAGGAGTTCCAGCCATGAAACTCCTCCAAGAAGTACAATCTGAGGAAAATGATATGCAGAGAAGAATCAATCAGACCATTCATTTACAGCAGTCAATAGAGGAAGTGTAAAAGAGAACAAAAACAGTCCAAGAAAGCATCAAGAAATTATTTGACAAGAGGACTAAAGAAAATGATTTCCAAGTTGGAAATGTAGTTCTAAAGTGGGATTCTAGAAGGGAAGAAAAGGGAAAACATGGAAAATTTGAGAATCTATGGAAAGTACCCTACATTATTCATTTTATCAGGGGTCATAATGCATTCCTTCTGCAAGAGCTGAATGGAGAAGATCTATTTTGGAGGTCGTGTCAATGGCAGGATGCTCAAGCACTATTTCTGCCAAGAATCCTGAATTTCAAGGCTTTTATTTTTCACTGTATATAACATTTCTTGTAAATTTCAAAAAGGAAAAAAAATATACAAAAACAATAGAAAAGAGAAAAGAGGGCAGATAAAAAGAAAAAATATACATCCCCATACCCAAAAAGGAGAGTTTTCTGAAAGTCAGCAAATCTACTGATTAAAAAATGATATATTGTTCAGTCATCTAGCCTAATCATGGCTGAACATACTTTAAATTTATGTTGATAAGTTAGTAGAAGCACAGATTGATAATATTTTTTCAAACTTAGCTTATCAGTAGAATAGATTAGGATAGAAAGAAAATGGTTCTAAAAAGCTCAAAATCTAAACCAAGAAAAGGAAAAAGATAGCTGTAAATAGATTAAAACCAGAGCTAGAAAAAGAATAGAAGGATGTTTATAATTTTCAGATCTTAAGCCTTCACAATTTTGTTTTATTTTTCTGCAAATAAAGTCTATGTGCAGCTTTTACATACAATCATGGACACCATAGCAGATCAGAAAGTATAATACTGATTTGACTATGTTTAAATTTCCTGTTATAGAAATAGAGAATAAAATATGTCAAACAACTTAATCTTAACAGATATTAGCTTAGGTAGAAAATAAAGAGTTCAATAGTTTAATCTGGACTCTTGGAAGAAATAAGGATAGGATTAGATAGTTTGTTTTTTGTTTTCAAAAATAAAATTTCAAAGAGTTTGCTAGTTCAAATGCACTCAAAAAGGAAGAAAAAATGCTAGGACAAAGTGTTGGGAAAAATACTGAGAGGGGGGCGGTGAATCAGTATTTACAGCATATTCAAAACTTTTACTTTTTCTTACTTCTAAAGCCCATACGCTACTTTCCTTAAACAGACTCGCGTATATATGCGGATACCATTTATCAAACTCGCGTATACACAGATATCTAATTATTTCATTAGTTCTTCACTTAAATCATTCCATCATTCAATCATCAGATGATTAATAAACAGTAAACATGTGTAGTAAGAACAGAGTAAACCATCACACAAAGCATCACACATGAACGCCAGGATTTTTAGGTGGAAACCCAAGTCGGGAGAAAACCACCGCTACAGTTGCTCAGCCTTCAATATTTTATTATAGAGAAAACATCTTACAACATATGTGTCATGCTAGACTCCCCTACCTTGCAAGCAGTACCCACCGCGCTGCTACCAGCCTCTCCCGGAAGGGAGATCCAACCGACTCGTTTACCAAACTCTCCCCCCCGGAAGGAGCTACATTTCACGTTTCCGCTACCAAATTTCACCTGGAAGGGAGCTACGACCCCCTGACTGAAGGCTACAACCTTCAACACCACCTTGGACCACGTTTCATCAATTTTCACACTGGATCCAACAACTTCAATAGAACACAACTTGTAGGCCACGTTTCATCATATTTTCAGACTGGACCCTCTTCATATATTTAAGCTCAATCATACAACCAACAGATACTTATCAATTCAGACAACACAGATCAGATAGCAGTAATACAGCAGAACAGATCAGATGTTCCATACCCCATGCTTCAGCAAACCCTAGTTTGCATACGCGCTTTCACTTCACTTATGTCACGTATATACGCGCTTCCGTCCACACAAACAAGCGTATACCTCTGTACATATTTCATTGCGCATACGCGCTTTTACTTCAGCGAAGCCGCGTATATACGCGCTTCCTTTGCGGCGAAGTAGCGTATAGATCTTCAATCATTATAGAGCAGCATACTTCTTCAGATCTGATATTCAGTTCAGATATACCCTTTTACTTCAGACAGATGTTCGTCTCAATTCAGATCTAAGCCTTCCATAAGTAGATCTAGTAGATACAAGTACATTTCAGATCTAGATCCCCTTCTTCATTATTGGTGCATCATACATTCAGATTTATCATCAAGTGTAACCCTTTCCATTCAGATCTACTTCAGAGAGAAGTATTCATTCAAGCTCAGACATCTTGCACCCACACTCATGATTTGCATAATGAATTTCATCTCTTTATATAGGTTTATTCTTTTTCAATACCATGAGCCCCTTTTTCAATACCATGAGCCAAAACAATACCATGAGCCCAAAACTACATTACTTCCGATGGTATTCCTGGACGGGGTCAATTAGGCGGATCATTACCCAATACAATGGGTCAACACCATGGTGGTTACCCCTGGTTTTGCACTTTATGAGCGCTTTTTGCCCATACGCGACTTGGAATGTTCTTTTCCGCGTGCATACGCGACTTCCCTTAGACAGATCCGCGTATGCCTTGAGACATACTCTTTCACCATAGATTTAGCACAATCTAAATTCCTTTCTTCACTGCCTTCTGTACTCACTGTAGATACATCAGATTTACTTCATTAAGAACATATTCTATCAAGCACAAACTTCATTAAGTAAGTTGCTATCATCTTCATCAAGTGGTTGCCATTCAAGGACAACACTAAAGATCATATTAAGCTTCACATCAGATTTACATCATTTACCAAGTCCATCAAGTCAAGAATAAATTCATCAGGTGTATTGCCATCAAGGACAACACATGCCAAAACTCCCATGTCTTCATCTTCATTCAGTGGGTTGCCATCAAGGACAACACTCTGCATCATATTGCCAACAATCTTCCCCTTTGGACTTGATGGCAACCACGATGGTGTTTGGTTACCACAACAGATAGGTACATTAAGAATACAATGACACCATGTCACTCTCTCCATTTTTGACACCATTCTTTCTCTTCATTCAAACACCATGTCACTCTCCCCCTTTGACATCAAGGGCAAAGGGCGGATAAACAATCAACATACTCTCCCCCTTTTCTCCTCATGTGGAAGTTGCGTTCTGCAGATCTGATATATACTGAAGTGACCAAGCTCCCCCTGAATTCATGCTGAAGTTTCAAACATATTTTTTAATGAAGTACATGACTCTATGAAATTCCTATCACCAATGACTCATACTTACATCAAAGATCCATCCAAGTGGATTTACATATGAGACTCGACTACCCAACCAAGTGGGTTTAGACATTTCAACTCAGCTACCCAACCAAGTGGGTTTACAAAATTTGACTCAGCTACCCAACCAAGTGGGTTTATAAATTTGATAAGTCCTTGAATATTACAATTTTTCATCATGGGTCTCAACAAGACCTTTTCATCAAATTACAAAAATGACCATTTAATACCAACACCAGAAAGTCCTCAAGAAAGAGAACATATTTCAGAACCATCATAATGCCAACAGTGCATTATACTCAGCAAAGCCACTCTCCCCCTGAAAATGTGCATCCAAGCATCCTTTCCATATGACTAAGGCTCCCCCTTAGTTTGTGCACCCTGAACACTTTCACCAACAAATCATCAAGGCATCTTTATCAAAACATTAGAAATAGAATTACGAGAACTAGAACACCACCAGAGATACCAAACAATATCAGAGATACCAAACAGCACTGCAGCTGTGCTGAAGAGAGCTGACTCCAAGCAAAAAATTTGTCAGCAATCAGACATACGCGGTTTTCTGTGCATCAACTCGCGTATATACGCGACTGTGTTTCAGGAAATCCGCGTATCCAATGCCATCTTCTAAATTTTAACCAGATATGATCCTCTGTGAGAAAAAGCCAGTGTTCAGCTTCTTTATGAGATATTTGAATGCTTCCCTGGACTACAGAACAGTGTAGTTGTGTCTTCAAGTGTCATCCACTGGTTGTAGCATAAGCCCATTAGTAACCAAGCCTTCAGATTCTTTGCAGCATCAATACAATCTTTCCAAGAGAGATTATCATACCAGAACACTATTTTCAACTTTGTGTCAATCATCCATGTGGTCCAATATCACCATGATCTTCAAGATTTAACATGAAGTAACATATGTAGGCAAAAGATCTCAACCATAGTAACAAACTCTGCATGATCTATTCTTATTTTCGAATCAAACGACATCCAACTCATCCATGTGTGAGCACAAAAGATACTTATCAGCAACTAAAGCTCAAAATATCATCATAATAAACCATGTACCAAGTCATCATCGTTTTGAGCATGAGCATCACAATAACCAAAGAATAAGCAGTCATAGTGCCAACAATGCAATCATTAGTATTCATCCTGCTGCTCCCCCTGAACCAGTGCTCCTTATCAGCAATTCATCGGCAACAATCTCTGCATGATCTGTCCTTGTCTCTGAATTATAAGACTTTCATCTCAGCAACGAATAATGAAGCAAACAGGACTCATCCATAATCTTCAACATAATAAACCATGTATCATATTATCATTATTTAGAACTGATAAGTTAAGCTGGTACAGAGCCAAAACTATAGTTATTATCAGTCATACTGATGCTCCCCCTGGACCTCTGCTCCAGATCTTCAGCTATCAGATAAATTCTCTTATCATCAATGCATACACGGCTGTGTTTGCTGGAACTCGCGTGTATACGCGACTTTGTTTCATCTAACCCACGTATGGAAAGTGAAATATAGAAAATTTCACACCTTCATCTCCTCCTGCAATTTTACCTTCTGTTCCTGTCTTTTCTTCACACCAGATGCACTGTCAGAAATGCATATAACCAGAATAATCAAATCAACCATGAGAGACATCATACATTGCTCCCCTTGTGATGATACATTACTAAATTTGATAATGTATCCCACATCATTCCTGCAGTCAATCATAGAAGTAAGCTTCAGAAGCGGATGACTGTAATAGGGTCAGAATTCCCTACGTTTCTGATCGGTCATCCATCCTTTTCCAGATTTGTTTGAACTTTCTATTTGTGTGCTGAAAATTGTCCACTTTCTCAGATCTGTTCAACCTGCATTCCTTTTCTACATGTCCATACTTGTTATAAGAATAACATCTCATGTGTCCAGAGAAATAAGCATAAGAATCATAATGAGTATTTCTAATCTTTCTCCTTTTGCAATCAACTGCTTTATGTCCATACATGTTACATGAGAAACAATATCCCCTGAAGAAACTAGAGTACTTTTCTGAGTAGAACCTGTTTGTTTGTGGCTGAAATGATTTTCTCCTGCAATTTGCTGCAACATGCCCATAATTATGAAATTTAAAACATTCAACGTTCTTGAATGAATTCTTTTGAGAATTCATGATTGTTGGTTGATCTTTTATTTCTTTCAACACTTCAGGTTTTGCATTGACATCCTCTGAATTTTTAGCACTTCCTTGTGAGCTAGATTCACCTTTAACAGTTTCATGGAAACCAAGACCAAGTTTGATAGCAGGAGACCTTTGATTACTTAGAATATTGTCCAAAGTGTTAGTACTATCTTGAAACCTCAAAAGTTTAACCTTTCTTCTAATTTACCTTTGAGAATGTTTACCTCAACCTCCAAGGCTTGACATTGCTTTGTCATGCTTTCTTCTTTCCTTCTTCCATCTTCTACTTGATCCTTCAGATTTAGGATCTCTTCTTTCAACCAATTTTCGTTTTCTTCACATGTTTGTTCTAGTTCTTCATTCTTCTTATTTGATTTTTCCAGATCTTCTTTGAGAGATATGATTTCTGCTTCAAGGCCTTCCTTTTCAAATAATTGTAGAGGTTCCTCATTTTTCTTACTTGATGCTTCTAGATCTGCCTGCAGAGAGATGATTGCAGCTTCAAGTCCTTCATTCTTCTTGCTTGATTTTTCAAGATCTGCTTCTAGTTCTTTAATTCGATTGGATGCATAAGTATGAAACCTTTGATACTTGTCCACCTGTCCATTCAACATTTCTATTTGATCTTTCATTTGAGAGGTCATCTCTTTGTAAATAGAATCTTTCGTATCAATTTCATTTTGTTATTCTTCAACTTTGATCTTGATAGCTTCCACAACTTTACTATCTTCACTATTGTTTGCACAAAGAAGAGTATTACAAGTGGCCTTCTTCTTTTCCTTCTTTGCCATGAGTATTTGTAGAGCTTCGTCAGAAACTTCTGGATCCATATTGTCACTTTCACTATCATAATCTTTGCACATGCAATTAAGTAAGAGACAAGAACAACGATTAATACCTGGTTCATCTTCTTCAATTTTTGCTATACATGATTTCTGAGGTATCTCCTTGTTTCGAGTAGGCTTCTTCTTTTGCTTGTTTGCCATGAGCACTTTCAGATCATGGTTAGAATCTTCTTCATCTTCACTGGACACTTCATCATCATCTTCTTTTGCATAATAACTCTTTCTCTTTTCAAAATTTTTCCCTTTACCATGCTTTTCTCTATAAGGACATTTAGCAGCATAGTGACCAACTTTTCCACACTCAAAACATTTGAAGGGAAGCTTACCTTTGAATCTTCCAGTACCTAGTTGGAGCTTTCTCACGAAATTCACTTCTTCTTCATCGGATATATAGCTGGATTCTTTGACAACTTCCTTTTCCTTTCCTTTTGTAGATGCCTTAAAAGCAGCTTCTCTTACTTGAGAAGGGCCTCCTTGTCTCATTTCAAAAGCAATCAGAGTACCATGTAATTGAACAATAGTAAGAGTTTGCAGATCTTGCCTTTCTTCAATAGCTGAAACTTTAGAGTCAAATTTTGAAGTCAACGATCTTAAGACTTTTTCCACCAGAGTAGTATCAGTTATGGTTTCACCCAAATTTCTCATTCGATTTACAATATCATCCAGACGTAGAAAGAAATTGGCAACACTTTCATCACTATGCATCTTCAAATTTTCATATTCAATTCTAAGAGTTTGGAGTTTTGCACTTTTTACCTTTGTGTCTCCTTCATAGCTTAGAATGATTTTGTCCCATATTTCTTTTCCTGAATGTAGCTGCATCACTTTAGCAAATTCTGATTCAGACATGCTTCCTAACAAGACATTCACCGCTTTGGCATTGATTTCATACTTCTTCCTTTCTGCTGCATCAGTAGGAATACTTGCTGGGTATTGATAACCTTCTTCCATGATTGCCCATACATCTGCACCAAGACTTTGCAGATATGCTTTTGTTCGTACCTTCCAGAATATCAGATTGCTTCCATTGAATAGAGGTGGATTTATAGACATCACTCCTTCTTGACTTCCCATTGCGACGGATCTCCTTCAAGTGATCGAGCTTCTGCAGAAGAACCTGCTCTAATACCAATTGTTGGGAAAAATACTGAGAGGGGGGGGTGAATCAGTATTTACAGCATATTCAAAACTTTTACTTTTTCTTACTTCTAAAGCCCATACGCTACTTTCCTTAAACAGACTCGCATATATACACGGATACCATTTATCAAACTCGCGTATACACAGATATCTAATTATGTCATTAGTTCTTCACTTAAATCATTCCATCATTCAATCATCAGATGATTAATAAACAGTAAACATGTGCAGTAAGAACAGAGTAAACCATCACACAAAGCATCACACATGAACACCAGGATTTTTAGGTGGAAACCCAAGTCGGGAGAAAACCACCGCTGCAGTTGCTCAGCCTTCAATATTTTATTATGCAGAAAACATCTTACAACATATGTGTCGGCGTTAGATTTCCACACTAAAGACGTGTGCACCACCTGCGCTCGTTTACTAGCCTCTCCTGGAAGGGAGCTCCAACCCCCTGACTCGTTTACCAGCCTCTCCTGGAAGGGAGCTATGACCCCCTGCTCTCGTTTACCAGCCTCACCTGGAAGGGAGCTACGACCCCCTGACTGAAGCCTACAACCTTAAGCACCACTTTGGACCACGTTTCATCAATTTTCACACTGGATCCAACAACTTCAATAGAACACAACTTGCAGGCCACGTTTCATCATATTTTCAGACTGGACCCTCTTCATATATTTAAGCTCAATCATACAACCAACAGATACTTATCAATTCAGACAACACGGATCAGATAGCAGTAATACAGCAGAACAAATCAGATGTTCCATACCCCATGCTTCAGCAAACCCTAGTTTTCATACGCGCTTTCACTTCACTTATGTCGCGTATATACGCGCTTCCGTCCACACAAACAAGCGTATACCTCTGTACATATTTCATTGCGCATACGTGCTTTTACTTCAGCGAAGCCGCGTATATACGCGCTTCCTCTGCGGCGAAGTAGCGTATAGATCTTCAATCATTATAGAGCAGCATACTTCTTCAGATCTGATATTCAGTTCAGATTTACCCTTTTACTTTAGACAGATGTTCGCCTCAATTCAGATCTAAGCCTTCCATAAGCAGATCTAGTAGATACAATAGATACAAGCACATTTCAGATCTAGATACCCTTCTTCATCATTGGTGCATCATGCAATCAGATCTATCATCCAACTGTAACCCTTTCCATTCAGATATACTTCAGAGAGAAGTATTCTTTCAAGCTCACATTCGCACCAATCCTCATTTCGTATAATGAATTTACCCTATTATATAGGTTTATCCTTTTTCAATACCATGAGCCCCTTTTTCAATACCATGAGCCAAAACAATACCATGAGCCCAAAACTACATTACTTCCGATGGTATTCCTGGACGAGGTCAATTAGGCGGATCATTACCCAATACAATGGGTCAACACCATGGTGGTTACCCCTGGTTTTGCACTTTATGAGCGCTTTTTTCCCATACGCAACTTGGAACGTTTTTTTACGCGTGCATACGCGACTTCCCTTAGACAGATCCGCGTATGCCTTGAGACATACTTTTTCACCATAGATTTAGCACAATCTGAATTCCTTTCTTCACTGCCTTCTGTACTCACTGTAGATACATCAGATTTACTTCATTAAGAACATATTCACTACACCTCATTATACACCACTTTCATCATATTGCCATTCAAGGACAACACTCAGCATCATATCATTTCACATCAGATTTACATCATTTACCAAGTCCATCAGGTCAAGAATAACTTCATCAGGTGGTTTGCCATCAAGGACAACACATGCCAACAATCTTATGTCTTCATCTTCATTCAGTGGGTTGCCATCAAGGACAACACTCTGCATCATATTGCAAACACAAAGTAAGATTGGTGAGGTAGAGATGCTGTTTGAAGAAATTACATGTTACAGATTGACAAAAGTTGTCCTTTTAAAGAAAGATTAGTAAGAAAAGAAGAAATATGCCTAATAGATAAAGCACTGGTCTACTGAAAGCCAGAGATTAATAAGCTGAGGTTCTGGACACCTAAAAGAACAGCTGTCCTCCCCAAGTGGAGCCACTGTTAGTCATCCATAATTTTGATGATATTCAAAGATGACTAAATTACCAATCCTAGATTTCTCGAAATAATATTTCAAAGAAACATTATGAGTTCTAGAAATCGCACTGCCTTCATCATTCTGAGTCTGTCAATTCACCAAATTATTCATCCATGTCTCCTAAAAGTTTATCCTGCTGTTTCAAAGAAGGAAGCTCATTTCAGGCTATTTATTCCTGTTTTTATTAGTCCATTTCCCTCTAAAAATAGCGCATTTTCCCCTTCTCATTTTACCCTAATTATTTAAAAAAACCTTCAAACATGCCTTTTAAACTCATAAAAATTCCTTTTCATGGTTTAAAAACCCCCATTTTTCCTATAGGAACACTAAAAAACACCTACAAAGGCCTCATTTTAGGCCTTTTTTCTTATATTAAGGTTTTTGGTTTTTAAGCCCCTTCTGGCTTAGCCCCCAGCTCCTTCTCTGTCATATGACCTAACCCCCGCAACCTGGCACTAAAATCCTAGCCACTAGCTCCTTTTTTCTCTGCCATTGGTCCACTACTCCTCCACAGGACCACTGCTCTAGCGCCCCTCTTTAAGCCCCTGTCGGCATCGGTAAATTCACCTTTTTCTTCGTTTCACTTTTATTTCTCCCCTGCCGATGCTTAACCTCCGATTGGATCCCCACCATCGATCTACCAATATCGACGGTTGTTGGAACTCCTCCCACATCCCTCCTCCTAGCCCTTTTTCTTAGCCCTCCACACCTTGCACCCGGTCCTTTTTTCCCCACAGGACCACATCCCCCTTCCTTTTTCCCTTACCCCACTCCATGACTTTTCCAACGCATCCTCGACCGCCAATCTATCCAATCCGATGACTCTTATTCCCTCCCATTAAACTTTTCTCTTGACTGTTAGCACCCTGTAATCAGCAAGATTGGAAAAAGTCCGACTGCAGGGAGAACATCGTTTCAACCACTTTTGGATTCTAGGATCTATCCCTCCTGAATCCGGAGAGGGATCTCTCCAGTAAGTGCAAAGATTTATTTGTCTTTGAAATCTTGGGTAATGATATTAGGCTAGTTATGAAGGCTAAGGGTTTTGTTTTTTTTTGGATGGTTGAGCATGATTACCGTTTAAGGTGGAGAGTTCTAAATGCAAAGAGTTTCAAAGGTGAGAATTTGCAAGCAAATAGAACAAGCTTTGGCCAAGAAGATAGATAATAAAAGGTTTTAGTCCATTGGGCTATGGAGTCATAATAGGGTTTAATTGAAACAACAAAAGGAAAGAGTGGTCCATGGGGCAAGTCATCTATGTCTAAGGTTCTCTTTAAATTTTTATTTATGGAATGAAATGGGACAAAAAGAAGGGGAATTAAACAGATGAAGAACAAAGAGAAGCCTAAGATCTGGTAAGTACTTTTAAACTAGGCAGCTTTTGACATACACTTAAGAAAGACATACAAGAAATCTAAGATCAGGTAAGTACTTCTAAACTAGCCTGATTTTGATGCACTTTCAATAGAAAACATTTAAACACAAGGGAAACACAAATGAAAACAAAAAATGGCCTAAGATCTGGTAAGTACTTTTAAACTAACCATCTTTTAACACATTCCAAGGGAAACATTCAGACAGTCTTTGGGGATAAAAATAGGACCAGGGCACACCATATCTTCCTTAGTTCATCTCTACTTAACATATACTGAAAATAACATTCAAGAATAACAATTAGCTAAGGCAACAAGACGAGGGAACGCCAGCATTCCTATGCTTCAACTGAATTAAATCATTCCTAAATAACACAGGTTGGAAGAAAACATTCAGATAAAGATTTTTAGTCAGAGAAGGGTATTGATATACAATAGGTCTTAACTCTATGCATGTTTTTATTTATAAGAGAAGATGAACACAGTGAAAACAAAAACAAAATAACAAGTTACAATGAGAAAAACATCACCGTCAACATAGACCAGAATCCCATAAATCAGCTTGTATTGATGCTCCAAACCAGTTACAGCTTCAAGTCCAATGCTTTAGTTTAGAAATCATATACACTTCCCAGACTAAATTATCTATTACAAGCAGAGCTCCAAGAGCCAGTGAACATTATTTACAGGTAGAAGTCTCAAGCTCAATTACATTTCAAAGTTCAGCAACTAACTCAACCAACCCCTCTCTCATCTTTTCCAGTAGTATTTATAGAAGAATGAGGAGGTGAGATCCGATAAGAGATCTAAAAAGATAATTAATACAGTCTTAATGGCTTCTTGGCCTTTGGGGGGCTCGATGAAGAATCTTACATAGGTGTTCTCTGTATTAAATTATTTACATTAAGATTTAAGCTCGGTGGGAGCTCTTATTGACTTTTGAGGCTCTGTGTGATGTCAAAGTAACTCTGCTGATATTTTGTCACTAAGTTTGTTTGCATAATTTAATCTCTGGCTTCACTTTGAGACAAATATCTGATCCTGATCAATAACTTCGGCTTCTGTTTAAATGCTTTGAGGCATAGGTGGCACTGTGGTAGCTGGGAGGAATCAATTTTCCTCAGATGTGGCAGTGGAGGCTTTCCTGTTGATAAAAAAATTATGATTTTTCTTTGAACTGTCTTTTAGTGGGGAGGATTAGGCTTTTGATAATCCATCTTAGCCGTAATCCCCACAGATCTGTCTTCAATCTCATGTTCTAGTGCGTTCCCGTCTTCGACACTGATACTCTTTGATTTGTGCTTGATTCGCCGTGTTTGTTGGTGTGCAGGGATGCGCAGGGGTTGTATGGCATCAATGCCTCATGAATCATTGACGAAATGTGGAGTTGAAACCTGCGAATGATTCCATTTGATGAATTGAAGGCGGGAGGATTGTCACCCTCAACCTTTGAAAATCTCTTCAGCATAGTGGAAAAACCATTTAAACCCTGCAAGACACGAACAACGTTATAAAATCCCGCATATGTAGGTTTACTGCTTCGAAAGGCATGTGGAGAGAGCATGGCCATTGGATGGCATCATCCAACGGTCGAGATTGATTAAAGGAGGTCAGAGGGAAAACAGAGGAGGAATTAAATCAGAATCGTCGATCGCACAGAGATCGATGGTCAAGAGCGAGGGTGAAAAGTAAAAAAGAATGAGTCGCTCTATTTGAAGAATAAATGAAAAATGGAGAAAAAAGGGTAAAAAAATTTGTTTTGGAGAAAAATGATTAAAAAATGAGTGGGGAGCTCGGGATGAACAGGGGCCGTTAGATGAGATCAGGCCACGTGATCAACAGTGGAGATGTTTTTGATAACCGCGTCGTACCACGTTTATCTTACGGGCTTCTTCAGAGCGCGATAACCATCCGATGAGCTGGCCTTAGATAGGATGGCGCACGCTAATATCGGGTCAAGCCAATATCTGACCTTTAATGCCCGAGGAAAACAGTATCACCATACTGCCTAAGGCCACGTGTCGGCCGGTGGCGCTGATCGCTGCCAAACGGAGAAAACCGCCTCCCTCTCAAAAGCGGTGTGATGAACTCCGCCCGGTTTTCTTTTTAATATAATGAAAATAAAACATTAAAAACCCAAGAATTAAATATACACAAAGGTTTGTGTCGGGAGGTTTTATATTAGCGATTTGGCTTGGCGCCCGTCTGCGGGGCCATGGTCTATATGGAAAGCAATATGACTAGAGGTTTTATGCACAGGTCTAATCGGCATCGGAGATTTCAATAAAGGGGAAGACTTACGCACTGTGTTACCTCCGATGCGATAAGTGCCATATAGCTCAACGCCTGGTTCCAGTGCCAGGGCATATGGAGTGGAAAAGGCTAAGGACTTGGCCCAAGGGGGCCTTAAACCTTTACACCAAAATATGTATTTCTTATGAATTTTTCAATGTTTCTCAAGGGTTTTGAGGGTTTCGATAAGGCAAAGAAGGAGTCTTGAACCTTATCATAGGGGTTTAGATGGAGGGGAAAAGGGGAAAAATATGAACATAAAGAATTTTTTGGGTAACAAAGGGATAAAAATGAGGTTAGTTTTGGAAGTGGAAGGAAAGGGAAAATGGTGTTTGCAGCAGTATTTTGTCTTTGAAATCAACATAATTTCTGAGCGTAAAATGGGCATAGAAGTGAATATTTGGACAGAGGCGTGAGGCCTTCAAGAGTCTTCAAGAGGTAACACTTTTTAGCAATAAAATTTGTTCCTTGAAGACTTCAAAAATGTTTTAGCCAGCATTTGATATACCAAATTTTATAGCTGGCTAACACCGACCATCAAACACATTTATCCCTGCCATTGATCTGGCCACCATGCTTCCCCTCTTTTCCCTATCCTCCTAACTTAAATATATCATTTCACCCTGCGCACTGATCCCCACCGTCGATTTATTTTAATCCAACGACTCTCGTTTGATCCCTACACCCAACCCCTCCGGACCCACTTACCCCATTGCTTGAACTCCCATCCAATCATAGCTTGCCACCTGTCTCCCACTAAACTCCGACCCGCACAACTTTCCATCGTGCTCCTCTCTGCACCGTCGGATCTTCCCCTTCCCATCCGATGGCGCATATGTGATATCGCGCGCATTTGCCTCCCGAGGTTTAACACCTCATTTCTACGTGAAACCACCAGTTTCCTGAGGGACGCGCATCATGAAATGATTTAGTCACGTTCGATACACGCAAAACCACAAACCACCGTTGTCCCGCGCAAAAACCACTGGTGGTTTTCCAAAACAACGTTTTTCCATTTTCACACCAAAGTCATTTTAAAGCCCATTTCTTTGCGGTTTTCTTCATAAATCCCTTCTGCGCATTAATTTTCTCATCATTACTCCTTCCACTTACGCCTGACCTCTGTAAAGAATTTTGTTCAACACACACAAGGTTTTATTAACATTTTGTTTGTCTTGTGCAGGTTTGATGGCAGTTTTAAAGATAAAAACCCTTCGCACTGTCTATGAAGGGACAGGGTCGAAGATCACCATCTTTGAACACTAATCAATAAAGAAAAGAAGCTTCCCGGGTGAAAAATATGGTTTTTTAATCAATATTGCAAAAAAATTGGTTATTCAAGTCAAAACCCCCGTGTGCTAAAGCCACCTGTCCTCTACAGTAAAAGAAAAATACAATCGAGATTAGATGTTGAAGGATGAAGAATAAAGTAAAGGATCGAAGATTGGAAGACTTAACTCTGCAGTTTAACAGTTTAAAGTAGTGTATAAAGGGAAAAAGACAATATAATGCATTATAAAGGCTTGAGGCGAAACGAGAGCCTTAAAATAGAAGATTAAAGCCTAATCAATGTTTTAAAAGGCATGAGGGATTAATGAATAAAACATTCGTTAAAAAGAAAAGGAGATAATGGAAGAAAAATAGAGTATCAAGGTATAAAGAGGGAGATAGAAGATTTAAAGGATTAATTAGCAGATCAAGGCTAAAAGGCCTTAAAACATAGTTTTATGACAAAATCAAGGCAAAATAGGCTTAAAGATAGCCTCAGATACATCAAAGGAGCAGTTATTCACTTAATAAATCAAAAGTGACACCTTTCACTTACTTTATACCTCAAAAGACAAATAAACAGTTATTACACTAAAGAAGATATTATAAACTGTCGAATAGTTATTATAAAGACAGAAAAAGGCCTCAAAAGTCAATATTTTCAACCATTTCATCCTTAGGAACTAAAGACAAATTTATTATACAGAGAAGTAGTTGAAAGACATTCCTACCTTATGCTTTGCATGGTTTTAAGGATAGGAGTGCATTAACTATGTCATTTATAACATTTGCAGTATAAATACTACACTGGAACTCATTTTAAATGTGGGCATTTGATAACTCTTTGAAGTAATACATAGTTCTGCTGAAGTTGAAGGATATTTGATGTTTTGGAACCTATGGATGTTTTGACTTGTTTGTGGATGGAGAAAGCTCTGTCATTGGATCCCTGAGCTTGGCTGTTGGTGAAGTATTCTAAATTGTTGATGTTTTTCCTGTTTTCCATTCTTTTTTCATCATTTTCTTGCTTGAAGTAGAGTAAAAATTTTAGGCTAAGAAATGTCTCCTAGAAGCACCTTAGACCTGTTTACTCTTCACCACCTTTATGTTTTCATCTGTTGAAGGTTTATTAAGTAGTTTGACTGCTTTTTCAACCCTTATGCTTGTTTTTTTCCTAAATATTTCAATACAGTGGCCTCAAGAATGATTTATGGTTCTCCCTGCTACTTGCTGCCACTTGAAAACTGTTTCTGAAGTCTCCCTTTAAAGTACCATTGTACAAAGTCTGCCAAAGAGGTCTGTTTTGATCATACCCTTTGTACTTGCTCAAATAATTGTTTTGAAGGTATTTATATCTGTAATCACAGATGTTTAGGAGTTCCCTCTTCTATGAATGTAGTTATTTGTGAATCTTGAATGTTTTCTTATCCTTGAAAGTGAAATCTTTGATGAAATAGAGCGTTCCTCGACTCCTAGATTTCATTTTAAAAATTTTGTCTTGAAATTGTTAATTTTTGAAGTGTGATTTGTAGAATTCATGGTTAGCCCTGTCTATAAAATACTTCTTCATGTTTAAATGATGTTTTAAGTCCCTTTGTTGAGAAGTACATATAATTAATTATTCTTAATTTCCCTTAGTTCTACTTTTCATTCTAAAACCTTAACATTCATTCCATTTCACCTAAAAACTTTGTAGATCCAATAACCAAGTTAGATTGTCCCTTTGATACCCCTGATTCACCTAAAAACTTGTTACAAACTTCTACTTGACTCCATTGCCCAATAATTTAGAGATTTCCCTTTCTTATCTATGCTGTCGATATCATCATGTCCCATCAAAAAATCAAACTCATGCTTAATAACTAGCCTAAAATCAGCCTTTTACATGCAAACAAGTCATATCTTTGCAAACAATTGAGAGATCCATCTCTGAGACTAGGAGGGCTAGATCCTAGAGCTCTAAAGATTGGTTTATAAGTTTCCTTGTCATTTATTACACCAATCTACTAAATCATAGGATCCCAACAGCTGTAAAAAGTGGCCGCAAGTACATGGACTATAGTTTTCGGTCTATCAATTTCAGAGCCAAAGGAGGAAACAGTGACATGTGGCAAGTCGTACAAGTTCACTCTATTGAACTAGTCCAAAATTGGGTCATTGTGGGAGATTGGACATAACTTTTCCTTGAATAATTCAAATCAGATCAAACCTATGGCATTTGAAAGAAGCTTCAGAGGGCTACTACAAGGCTAAATTTCATATATTGAGGATTTGCAATTATAGAGATAATTCAATTTCAATATCGAGCTCCTCAAAAGTAGGTAAAAGGTGTGTATTTTTTTTTTTTCCAAATTTCATAAGTCTTGTTTGAACAATCAAGTTGAATTGATTCCAAGGGCATATTGTAGAATAGATATCAGTATTGGATTCTAAAATGGCTCCTAAAAAGAATTCAACACCTATTAAGCCTTTAGAAAGCTCTAATATGACCCATGAAGATGAAGAATGGCAATATGACATATCAAAATTACAAGAGCAAGTGCAACAAATTTTTCTCTCGCAAAGAGTAACAAAAAATGACGTGGAAGTTTTGAAGAAATGCATGGAAACTAAGATGGATGGTTTGAAGAAAGGCGTGGAATCTAAGATGGATGGTTTGAAGAATAGCATGGAATCTAAGATAGATGGCATGGAATCTAAGATAGATGGCATGGAAGTTGGCATGGAATCTAATATGGATGACATAGAAGCTAAGATCGATGAGAAAATGGAAAACAAGACATGGAAGGTTTGACGAAGTTGATACAAGAAATGTTTCCTAATGGTGAAACGATGGTAGAAGAAACTCATTATGAGAACAAAATAAATGTTAATCATGATTTCATAAAATCTAATGTTGTCGGGAAGAACCACCATATTCCAAAAATGGATATGAGGAAGTTTGATGGAAAGGATCTTGTAACATGGATACTATGAATGGAGCAATATTTTTATCTCCATAATGTGAAAAACACACAAAAGGTATGCATTGCAGCTTTACGTTTAGAAAAAAATACATTTTTATGGTATCGAAAGCTTTGCTCCCGTAAAAAAATTGTCACTTGGTCAATTTTTACGGGGGAAATGATAGCACATTATGAAGATACAAAGAGAAACAACTTCTTTAGCCAATTGATAAATCTCAAACAAAAGGGTTTAATGGGGGAGCACATTGAGGACTTCCAAAAATTGAATATAAGGGTAACTGATATTCCAGAGAAACACAGGATTGATCTCTTCATAGGTACTTTAACGGATAATATCCAACGTGAAGTTCGCGTTTTGGAACCTGATTCATTGGAGAAGGCATTCAGGTCGACAAGAAAAAATGAATGTAAAATTATGGCGACAAAGAAGCCTACCACTCACTTCTATAAAGAGGGAAGTGTTGCTACTCCTAGATTTCCACAACCTACAAGGTTGACACCACAACAATTGGAAGAAAAAAGAGAAAAAGGGATTTGCTACAGTTGTGATAGCAAATACGCTAAAGGTCATAAGTGTGCTGAGAAGAAATTATTTTACATATATTGTGAAGAGGAAGAAGAAAATGAACAAGAAGAGGATATACACCATGAACCAACCCAAGAAAAGGAAGAAATGAGTTCGACCATATCGTGTAATGCATTGGCAGGAATTACCACTCCTCAAACTCTCAAGATAGAAGGACATATCAAGAAGAAAAAGGTAATAGTGTTGATTGATTCAGGTAGTACCCATAATTTTATTCATTGTAAGGTAGCAAAGGAATTGAATTGTTTCCTATACCCAGCACCAGAATGTCAAGTGATGGTTGCAAATGGAGGAACTATAAATTGCTCTGGAAAATGCCATAATATCAAGCTAATCATGGGGGAATATGTATTGACTAGTCCAATGCTTGCCATTCCTATGGGAGGTGCTGATGTTGTACTAGGAGTACAATGGTTACAATCTTTGGGGACGGTAGCTTTTAATTTTCGAGAACTTTTCTTGAAATTTTTTTCAGAAGGAAAGGAAGTCGAATTACGGGGTATTGCGGGGAAGCCAGGAAGGATAATAAGCTCTAATGTCATGACAAAGCTTATAAATAAAGAACAGCGAGGCGTAATTGCACAATTATGCTCACTAGAAGTTCCAACATCAAAATCATCTATTTCTGCAGATCTCCAACAAGTCTTGGACAATCATTCCAAGGTGTTTGAAACTCCCAAAGGACTCCCACCTATTCGTGATCATGATCATGCTACTCATTTGATTCCAGGAATTGTTCCTCCAAACATCAGGCCTTATAGATATCCTTACGTCCAAAGGAGCGAAATTGAACGTATGATTGCAGAAATGTTAGAGGCGGGTATAATTCAACCTAGTTAAAGTTCTTTCTCTGCTCCTGTAGTATTGGTACACAAGAAGGATGGATCATGGCGAATGTGTCCGGATTATAGGGAGCTCAATAAGCTCACCATTAAAGATATATTTCCCATTCCTGTGATTGATGAATTATTGGATGAATTACATGGAGAAATTTATTTTACCAAGTTGGATCTTCGTTCAGGATATCATCAAATTAGAATGAGGACTGAAGATATTCCAAAAACAGCATTTCGAACTCATGAGGGTCATTATGAATTTTTGGTCATGCCTTTTGGCCTTACCAATGCACCTTCTACATTTCAAGGGTTGATGAATTCCATTTCAAACCCTTCCTTAGAAAATTTGTGCTAGTATTTTTTGATGATATACTAATCTACAACAGGTCTTGGAAGGATCATGTTGAACATGTTGACGGGGTGCTCAAACTATTGCAGGAGAAACAATTATATGCAAAAAAATCCAAATGTTTCTTTGGAGTACAAGAGGTGGAATATCTGGGTCATATTGTATCTCATGAGGGTGTTAAAGTAGACCCTAACAAAATTAAAGCCATTAAGGAATGGAAAGTCCCAAAAACCATAAAGCAATTGCAAGGATTTCTCGGGTTAACAGGGTATTATCGCAAGTTTGTTAAGAATTATGGGAGAATAGCAGCACCTCTAACAACATTATTGAAGAAAGATGCATTTTCATGGACTCCTGAAGCAACTAAGGCCTTTGAACATCTTAAAGAGGCAATGTGCCTAGCACCGATCTTAGCTACGCCAGACTTCACAAAAACCTTTATTGTGGAATGTGATGCCTCAGGAAATGGAATTGGTGTTGTTTTAATGCAGGAAGGAAGACCCATTGCTTTTGAAAGTCGTCCAATCAAAGGAAAGTATTTACAGAAACCAATTTATGAGAAGGAAATGTTAGCAATACTGCATGCACTAAATAAATGGATAACTTACCTAATGGGAAGACACTTCAAGGTAAAAATTGATCATGATAGTCTTAAACACTTTTTGGAACAAAGACTATCTTCAGAAGAGCAGCAAAAATGGGTCACAAAGATGTTGAGTTATGACTTTGAAATAATCTACAAAAAAGGAAAGCTTAATGTTGTTGCAGATGCACTCTCAAGAAAGAATGAAGAGGTGGAAGCATTGCTTTGTGCCATTTCTATTATCCAACCAGATTGGATAACTGAAGCAAGAGATGAATGGAAGCAGGACAAAGATGTATGGACACTCATTCAAAAGTTGCAGCAAGATCCTAGTACATCTGATACATTTAGTTGGAAAAATGATTCCTTATGGTACAAAGATCGCTTATATCTTTGTAAGAATTCCCAACTAAAACAAAAGATTCTTCTGGAATTGCACACTTCTCCTTTAGGAGGACACTCAGGATTTTTAAAAACTTACCACAGGGTGAAGAAGAATTTTTTTGGGATGGCCTTAAATCTGATATTCGAAAGTTTGTGGCGGAATGTTTGGTTTGCCAGCAGAATAAAGTGGAAACAATTAAGACCCCAGGACTTCTACAACCTTTATCCATTCCAAGTCAACGTTGGGAGGACATTTCAATGGATTTTATCACAGGTTTACCTAAGTCCGAAGGAAAGAGTGTCATCATGGTGGTAGTTGATAGACTTACCAAGTATGCACACTTTTGTGCATTATCTCATCCATTTAAAGCAAGTACAGTTGTTACTACATTTATGGACAGAATTCAAAAGCTACATGGAAGCCCAAGGGTTATTGTGAGCGACATAGATCCCATTTTTACTGGAAATTTTTGGACGGAGTTATTTTCTTGTTTGGGTACTCCATTAGCTCATAACTCATCTTATCATCCTCAATCTGATGGTCAAACTCAGATAGTAAATAAATTTTTGGAAGGATATCTTCGTTGTTTTGTATCTGATAAACAAACAAAATGGATCAAGTGGTTACCTCTAGCTGAATGGTGGTATAACACTTCCTTCCATACTGCAACAAAAATGACCCCATTTATGGCACTTTATGGATATCATCCACCATCCATCACATCATATTTAAGAGAAAATTCGAAGGTTCAAGTAGTGGAAGATCACATCGAGCATCAACAAGAAGTTCTCCAACTCTTAAAGGAAAACCTGAATTTGGCACAAAATCAAATGAAACAATAGGCATATCAACATTGCAGTGAGAGAAGTTTTGATGTAGGAGACTGGGTATTTTTACGGTTACAACCATACAAACAAATTTCCCTCAAGCAAGCTAAGAAGGATAATAAATTATCACCAAAGTACTATGGTCCTTACAAGGTGTTGCAAAATATTGGTACTATTGCATACAAATTGGAGCTTCTTGCTTCTTCATGAGGGCATCCAATTTTCCATGTTTCATGATTAAAGAAGGTTATAGGTGAAAATATTCCAGTTCAAATAATATCAGCAGAACTTGATGAGGAAGGAAAAATCATATTGGAACCTGAAGTGGTCATGGAAACAAGAACTCGACAGTGACGGAATCGATCAATTTCAAAGTATCTCATCAAGTGGAAGAAATTACCCACTGAATATTCTACATGGGAGGATGAGAATTTTATACAGAAGCACCCAGAGCTACTCAAGCATTAAGGACAAAACTTTTTTGAATGAGAGGTGCATGTTAGGTCCCTATATTACTAGTATAGTCCCTTATTGTCGTTAGTGTAACGCCCTTATTGTTATTATTGTACCCTTGTAACCCCCATATTTTTATTATTGTGCCCTTAAATTATTATTGTTAGGTCAGATAGGATTACATTGTGGCCCCATGGACTCCTATATGTAGAAAGGAGGTTTTGTAATTTGAATCATCCAAGAATTTTTCATTAAATGTATTGGAGGTTCCCCCCTTGAAGTGGCTTATTTCTAAGGCGTTGATATCTCTTTTCTTCTCTTTTTGGAGCTGTTTTCACAACATCATCACAAAATTTCAGAGCTTGGTTCACTATATTTTCGGAGATATGATCTGTGGAAGTTAGGTCTTTTTCAGGCTCCCGAATTTCATCTCAAAGAGGTGATCGTGGGAAAATATTCATAACTCTCTCTATGAGCATCGGATTTGAATTCTATAAGAATTGACTGGACGTACACGGACTATATTTTCCTTTCTATAAATTTCAAAGCCAAAGGAGAAAACAGTGACACGTGGCAAGTTGTACAAGTTTGCTCTACTGAACCAGTCCATAATTAGGTCATTGTGGGAGATTGGACATAACTTTGCCTTGAAGAATCCAAATCAAGTCAGACCTATGGCATTTGAAAGAATCTTCAGAGGACTATTGTAGGGCCAAATTTCAAATATTGAGGATCTGAAATTATAGAGCTAAGTCAATTTCAATATCGAGCTCCTCGAAAGCAAGTAAAAGGTGTGTATTTTTATTTTTTTGAATTGCATAAGTATTGTTTGAATAATAAATTTGAATTGATTCCAAGGGCATATTGTAGAACAGATATCAGTATTAGATTCTAAAATGGCCCCTAAAAATAATTCAACACCCATTAAGCCTTTAGAAGGCTCTACTATGACTCATGAAGATGAAGAATGGAAACATGACATATCAATATTACAAGAGCTAGTGAAACAAATTTCGCTCTCGCAAAGAGAAACAAAAAATGACATGGAAGTTTTGAAGAAAGGCATGGAAACTAAGATGGATGGTTTGAAGAAAGGTGTGGAATCTAATATGGATGGTTTGAAGAATGACATGGAAGCTAAGATGAATGTCATGGAAGCTTGCATGGAATCTAAGATGGATGACATGGAAGCTAAGATGGAAAACATGAAGAATGATCTAAAAGTAGACATGGAAGGTTTGAGAAATTTGATACAAGAAATGTTTCCTAATGGTGAAAATATAGTAGAGGAAACTCATGATGAGAACAAAAAAAAAAGGTTAATTGTGATTTCATAAACTCTAATGTTGGAGGGAAGAACCACCATATTCCATAAATCTATATGAGGGAGTTTGATGGAAAGGATCCTGTAACATGGATACTACATATGGAGAAATATTTTGATCTCAATAATGTGCAAAACACACAAAAGGTACGCACTACAACTTTACATTTAGAACAAAATACATTTGTATGGTATTGATGGCTTTGCTCTTGTAAAAAAATTGTCACTTGGTCAATTGTTATGGACGAAATGATAGCACATTACGAGGATACAAAGAGAAACACTTTCTTTAGCCAATTGATAAATCTCAAAAAAAGTGTTAAGTGGGGGAGAACATTGAGGACTTCCAAAAATTGAATATAAGGGTAAATGATATTACAGAGGAACACAAGATTGATCTCTTCATAGGTACTTTAAAGGATAACATCCAACATGAAGTTCGTGTTTTGGAACCTGATTAATTGGAGAAGGCATTCAGGTTGGCAAGAAAAATTGAATGTAAAAGTATGGCGACAAGGAAGCCAACTACTCACTTCTATAAAGATGGAAGTGTTGCTACTTCTAGATTTTGACAACCTACAGGGTTGACACCACAACAATTGGAAGAAAAAAGAGCAAAATGTCTTTGCTACAGTTGTGATAGAAAATACACTAAAGGTCATAAGTGTAATGAGAATAAATTATTTTACATAGATTTTGAAGAGGAAGAATAAAATGAACAAGAATCTTCAAAATAAGAGGATATACACCAGGAACCAGCCCTAAAAGAGGAAGAAATGAGTCTGACCATATCGTGTAATGCATTGGCAGGAATTACCACTCCTCAAACTCTCAATATAGAACGACATATCAATAATGAAAAGGTAATAGTGTTGATTGATTCAGGTAGTACCCATAATTTTATTCATTGTAAGGTAGCCAAGGAATTGAATTGTTTCCTATACCCAACACTAGAATGTCAAGTGATGGTTACAAATGGAGGAACTATAAATTTCTCTGGAAAATGACATAATATCAAGCTAACCATGGGGGGATATGTCTTGAATAGTCTAATTCTTTCCATTCCTATGGGAGGTGTTGATGTTGTACTAGGAGTACAATGGTTATAATCTTTGGGGATGGTAGCTTTTAATTTTCAAGAACTTTTCCTGAATTTTTTTCAGAAGTAAAGGAAGTCGAATTATGAGGTATTGTAGGGAAGCCAGGAAAGATAATGAGCTCTAATGTCATGAAAAAGCTTCTAAAGAAATAAAAACGAGGCGTAATTTTCCAATTATGCTCACTAGAAGTTCCAACATCAAAATCATCTATTTCTGCAGATCTCCAAAAAGTCTTGGACAATCATTCCAAGGTGTTTGAAACTCCCAAAGGTCTCCCACCTATTCGTGATCATGATCATGCTATTCATTTGATTCCATGAAGTGTTCCTCTAAACATCAGGCCTTATAGATATCCTTATGTCCAAAAGAGTGAAATTGAATGTATGATTGCAAAAATGTTAGAGGCGGTTATAATTCAACATATTCAAAGTTATTTCTCTGCTCTTGTAGTATTAGTACACAAGAAGGATGGATCATGGCACATGTGTCCAGATTATAGGGAGCTCAATAAGCTCACCATTAAAGATAAATTTCCCATTCTTGTGATTGATGAATTATTGGATGAATTACATGGAGTAATTTATTTTACCAAGTTGGATCTTTGTTGAGGATATCCTCAAATTAGAATGAACACTGTAGATATTTCAAAAACAACATTTCGAACTAATGAGGGTCATTTTGAATTTTTGGTCATGCATTTTTTCATTACCAATGCACATTCTACATTTCAAGGGTTGATGAACTCCATTTTAAAACCCTTCATTAGAAAATTTGTGCTAGTATTTTTTGATGTTATACTAATCTACAATAGGTCTTGGAAGCATCATGTTCAACATGTTGACAGGGTGCTCAAACTATTGCAGGAGAAACAATTATATGAAAAAACATACAAATGTTTCTTTGGAGTACAAGAGGTGGAATAAATGGGTCATATTGTATCTCACGAGGGTGTTAAGGTAAACCCTAACAGAATTAAATCCATTAAGGAATGGAAAGTCCACACAACCATAAAGCAGTTGCAAGGATTTCTCAGGTTAACAGGGTATTATCACAAGTTTGTTAAGAATTATGCGAGAATAGCAACACCTCTAACAACATTATTGAAGAAAGATGCATTTTCATGGACTCCTGAAGCAGATAAGGCCTTTGAACATCTTAAAGGGGCAATGTGCCTAGCACCGGTCTTAGCTACACCAGACTTCACAAAAACCTTAACTACACCACACTTCACAAAAACCTTTATTGTGGAATGTGATGCCTCAGGAAATGGAATTGGTGTTGTTTTAATGCAATAAGGAAGACTCATTTATTTTTAAAGTCGTCCAATCAAAGGAAAGTATTTACAGAAACATGTTTATGAAAAGGAAATGTTAGAAATACTACATGCATAAAAGAAATGGTGAACTTACCTAATGGGAAGACACTTCAAGGTAAAAAATTATCATGATAGTCTTAAACACTTTTTGGAACAAATACTATCTTTAGAAGAGCAGCAAAAATGGGTCCCAAAGATGTTGGGTTATGACTTTGAAATAATCTACAAAAAAGGGAAGCTAAATGTTGTTGCAGATGCACTCTCAAGAAACAATGAAGATGTGGAAGCATTGCTTTGTTCCATATCTATTATCCAACCAGATTGGATAACCGAAGCAAGAGGTGAATGGAAGAAGGACGAAGAAGTGTGGACACTCATTCAAACGTTGCAGCAAGTTCCTAGTACATCTGATACATTTAGTGGGAAAAATGATTCCTTATGGTACAAAGATCAGTTATATCTTTGTAAGAATTCCCAACTAAAACGAAATATTCTTTTGTAATTGCACACTTCTCCCTTAGGAGGACACTCGGGATTTTTAAAAACTTACCACTAGGTGAAGAAAGGTTTTTTTTGGGATGGCCTTAAATCTGATATTCAAAATTTTGTGGTAGAATGTTCGGTTTTCCAGTAGAATAAAGTTGAGACAATTAAGACCCCAGGTCTTCTACAACCTTTATCCATTCCATGTCAATGTTGGGAGGAGATTTCAATGGATTTTATCATAGGTTTACCTAATTCCGAAGGAAAGAGTGTCATAATGGTGGTAGTTGATAGGCTTACCAGGTATGCACACTTTTGTGCATTATCTCATCCATTTAAAGCAATTACAGTTCCTACTACATTTAAGGACACAATTCAAAAGCTACATGGAAACCCAAGGGTTATTGTGAGCGACAAAGATCCCATTTTTACTGGAAATTTTTAGATGGAGTTACTTTCTTTTTTGGGTACTCAATTAGCTCATAGCTCATCTTATCATCCTCAATCCAATGGTCAAAATGAGATAGTAAATAAATTTTTGGAACAACATCTTCATTGTCTTGTATCTGATAAAAAAACACAATGGGTTAAGTGGTTACCTCCCGATGAATGGTGGTATAACACTTCCTTCCATACTACTGCAAAAATGACCTCATTTATGGCACTTTATGGATATCATCCACCATCCATCACATCATCTTTAAGAGAAAATTCGAAGGTTCAAGCAGTGGATGATCACATTGAGCATCAAAAAGAAGTTCTCCAACTCTTAAAGGATGACCTAAATTTAACACAAAATCGAAGGAAACAACAGGCAGATCAACATCGCAGCGAGAGAAGTTTTGATGTAGGAGACTGGGTATTTTTACGTCTACAACCATATAAAAAAATGTCCCTCAAGAAAGTTAAGAAGGATAATAATTATCACCAAAGTACTATGGTCCTTACAAGGTGTTGCAAAATATTGGTATTATGGCATATAAATTGAAGCTTCCTTCTTTTTCACGAGTCCATCCAATTTTCCATGTTTCATGCTTAAAGAAGGTTATAGTTAAAAATCTTCCAGTTCAAACAATATTTCCAAAACTTGATGAGGAAGGAAAAATCATATTGGAACCTGAAGCAGTCATGGAAACAAGAACTCGATAGCTAAAAAATTGATCAATTTCAGAGTATCTTATCAAGTGGAAGAACTTACCCACTGAAGATTCTACATGGGAGGATGAGAATTTTATACAGAAACATCTAGAGCTACCCAAGCATTGAGGAAAACACCATTTTGAAGGAGAGGGGCATGTTTGGTCCCTATATTACTAGTATATTCCCTTATTGTTGTTAGTGTAACCCCCTTATTCTTATTATTGTACCCCTGTAACCCCCATATTATTATTATTGTTCCCTTAAATTATTATTGTTAGGTCAGCTAGGATTACATTGTGGCCCCATGGACTCCTATATATAGAAAGGAGGTTTTGTAATTTGTATCATCCAAGAATTTTTCATTCATGTAATTTATTGGAGGTTTCCCCCCGAAGTGGCTTATTTCTAAGGCGTTGATATCTCTTTTCTTCTCTTTTTGGAGCTGGTTTCCCAACAATAGCGAACCCAGCTAAATATCTGAAGCATGTAATAAGTCATAAGACTCAAACATAAACAATATTTTGAATGCCTCTCATCACTGCCATCCCTTCCATTATATTCTTGGTGATCTTCCTCACCCTTGGCCCTACTCATTTATGAGGTTACTTCCATGCAAAGACTCCTCCTCCAAAACTGTGTTGTCCCCACTAGCTCCACTCTCTGCTTTGTCAGTGCTATTGATTTGGTCAAACTTGATCTAGTACACATGCATTGCTCCTTTTCACACCCAAGGTGGATTTATTTTGTCTATCTAAACTGATCCACATTCACCCTAGAATTGTTTTATTCCTACTAAAGAGATTTAAGGGTCTCCTTACCCCATTTATTCTTCTAGACTGAAATTAGAAGCAACATATAATATTCCAACTAATAATAAGCTAATTGGGAATATTACAGGGATCCTACCACTGACTTCCCCACTATTCTTGAGATAAAATCCCATGCATTGTTCCTAATAATGCAGTAATACTCCTAAACCATGACATCAACCCAAGCTAGCTACTGCACTTCTTCCTCAAAATACAATTGTTATATATCAATACCTTCACCCATAAGAGTGTAACATTCCCAAATTTTCACTTGATATTTGGAATATTAGAGTTCTTAAATTTCTTAATGAATTAAGTAAATAAAAGGGTGGAGGGACCCATAATCCTCAATATGAATAAACATCCACTTTTTTTGTGTGAATGTGGATTAATTAAGCCTAGATCTACATAATGATGTAGTTGAGCAACTACTAATGTGAATGGAATTGGAGATTATGTCTCATTAATTGAGATAGATCATGTAGGTTGATACAGTCAACTAAGATCTTGAACATGTCAAATAGAATATCATGGAACATTCATGATAAAGTGATGGAGGATGTTGTGCAATTAAAGCACACATGATGGAGAGGGTGTACATTGCACCTAGACATGATGGATGATTTGGTCAAACAACGCAGCCAAACTTGGAGGATCTTGTCCATATGCACAGCGCAGTCTAGATGAGGGCCAAGGCATGGGAAGGCTCAAACATTATATAAAGAAGATGAAGGCAAGGATGAGACCATGCTGGTGATTCTTGATGTTAAGGTTCTTTTCAAATATGGAATTTTTATGTGACATTCCATTGCTTTCTTGGGTTGTTAAGCAGATATTGCAAGTGTTGTTTAGCACAGGGTGTTCCTGATCAAGAATCCCACCTCTTTCTTATATTAGCTATAGAAAGAGTATTGTACTTAATTCTACATCAGGAATTGGTGCCACATATTTTTTCCTACTTTCTACAGAACATTCATCTTCAAAAATTGATGATTTTTGAGGATCAGTTTGGAAGGTGGAGGTTGTCTTCAGTACTTCAGCTGGAGAACTGGTGACAGTTTATTCCTATCACCTTGGGTTTATAGATTAGCATTCCCAGAGCTTCATTTTAGATCTAGCATCAGTCCAAAAGTTATTGAGCTCCTGGCAGAAGTATTTCCTTCAAGAATTACGCTATCCAATTTGCAGATCCAAAAGGAGGAAGGAAGTTGCTAGCATTTCAGCTAGCAATCCTGTGAGGGATCATCCCCTCACATTTCCATCAGTCTGGAGTTTATTGCAGCATATTTCAGCAGGCAGAAGGCCTCTCTTTCCCTCATAACACATTTTCTATTGGAAGTTGTGTTGCACCAACTGTAATAATTATTGGAGGATTGAGAAGCTAGATCTAGAGCTTATAGCTTGTAGATCTAAATAAGGGATCATCCCTTCAAGATGAGATCTGATCTTGCGAAATATTTCAGCCATCTATCTGTTAGATCGAGCTTTAGATCTGTATTTCCCAGCAGATCAAGGATCAAATCCTAGGAGGGTGATTTTTCAAATTTGTAGATCTGGAAAATCCTTTCTGGGTTATCTAGGGATGATGCCGGGGTAAAACCCACAGTCCCCAATTTTGTTTTTCATATAAAATGCCTTTCTAGTTTACCCTCCAAAAGGATCATCAATTTCATTATCTGGCAATCTCAAATACCATATACTGAGACTTCTATATCTCATATCTCAGATTTGAGATAC